>CM055119.1:16769231-17177154 GCA_029206835.1 Rana muscosa | reverse complement strand
GGTAAGGGGCCACCCACAATAGATACAGCTATGTCGAAGTGTCATGATGATCCTCTAAAGGTTGAGAAATGTATTTCTGGAAATGTCATTTTTGAGAATAATGTTGGTAATGTGTTTACTAAAAAGGTTGGGAGTAGGATGTCTTCCGTAACCACCAGAGGCAGAGATGCAGGGTTGTCCGTGGAAACCTCCAGAGATCTCCCTGTGTTGGAACTGAAGGTTGTCCAGGACCGCTCTGGCACTACTCTGAGGGAACAAGGAGGGACTGCACCACACAATGAGAGTGTGTGGGTGCAGACCACCCGCCTGGTATGTGACCAGATTGGTGAACAAGTTATTCACCCTGTTAAAGCTGGTAGTGTAGGGGGGCGTGGCCGGATGTGAACGAGGCAACAAGTGTTTCTCTGGAGCTCCGCAACTATCCTGGATATTAACTGATTTTCGGAGCTTTTATCACCCCTCTTTCGGTCCATACACCATCGGTAGGTGATTGCAGTGTCCTGGTCATGAGAAAGACAGGACGCAGGCACGGGCAGACATCGCAACACACGCAGCGCCAGACACGCTCTGCACGAGGCACAGAACAGGGAGCAGCCGCCGCCATCTTGCCGCCCAGTCACTCATCTGAGCAGGCTAGAAAGAAGGGGAAGCCGATGGAGCAGGGGACGGCTGTGGCGGGTCGCAGCCCAGAGGAACACTCGCAGGACATCCGGGAGCAGAGGGGGGCCTCGGATGCAATCACCAGACCCATCCTGGAGGCCATAGATGCTAGCAAGGCCGCGGTGATGGTGAGAATCGACCATCTTGCTACTGAATGTACGCTGATCAGGCATGACCTGGATAAGATCCGAGGACGGCTCACCACGGCGGAGGATCGGATCTCGGGGGTTGAGGACCTGTCCCATTCACATGGGGTACAACTGACAGAATTGCAGGATCTGGTAAGATCTCTCCAGCATAGAGCTGACGCGGCTGAAGACCACCAAAGGAGAAACAATGTCAGAGTGGTGGGTCTGCCTGAGCGGGCTGAAGGAGATAACACCATCACTTTTGCTGAGCAATTTTTCAAACAGATCCTGCAACTGGGTGATTTACCCCCCACTTATGTGGTGGAGAGGGCACACAGGGTGCCCACGGGTATTCGCCCCCCCGGAGCATATCCACGGCCTTTCTTAGTCCGGTTTCTCAATTATAGAGACCGGGACATGATCCTGCGAGAATCTAGGAAACATCAAGACCTCCGCTTTGATAATGCCAGAGTGATGTTATTCCCTGACTTCTCAGCTGAGACACAGAGGAAGAGGCAATCCTTTACTAAAATCCGTAAGAAGCTGAGAGAAAGGGAGATCCAATATAGCATGCTTTATCCCAGCAGACTCCGAGTACAACATGAGGGGGCAGTTGAGTTCTTCGACAACCCGAGGGAGGCCTCAGAATGGCTAGAAAGAATCCCATAAATACATTTGCTTGAGGCCTGGCTGGTTCCTGCTTTTTAAGTGGCAGGGAAAATCCGGATCAGTATGCGGTGTGGGGCCACGGAAGTTTTTGCCTTGGGCGCGTTTTACTTTTCTAGTTTCTGTTTTTGGCTTGTTTTTTTTTTTTTTTTTTTTTTTAGTTTTTATCCTATTTAACAGTATCAACCCTGAGGCTCGTGCCTGGGTCTGTCTAAGCTGGCATTTCCTGGGAGGCCACTAGAGGGCCCTGACGGTCCACTGACTGCTAGACTGCCAAGTTTGGTGTGTTTTGCCCTGTGCTCCTTGATCCTTGTACATGGGGCTCCATGAGGGCACGCAAGAAGATCAGAATAAGTTGCTGAACAATTCGTCACAAGGTTGGAGACTTCCTAATCTAATCTTTTGTTATCTCCCTCTTTTTTGGGAGTTTGGGACTAAGCTAAATACCAGTGTTTGTTTTTCTTCTATTTTGTTTTTGTTTTTTTAGGTAAGGTTCTGGTATAATGGCAGGGGAGGGATGTTTAAACTCAGTTAACCACAGACAGGGGGGGGGGGGGGAAAGATTATTATTGTATGGCATTGGGTAGAGATCTCTGACAGTTCATCTGGACTATTTGAAATTATGCAGCAGAGTGCCTGGTATTCATGCTCACCACAGCAGGGTTATGGCTGAACGTATTCAAATTGTGTCATGGAATGTAAGAGGGTTAAATAATAAGTTCAAGAGGGCATCGGTGTTTAAATATCTTAAGCAAACCAAGCCGCATGTCGTGTTTCTGCAGGAGACCCACTTGGATGGTAGCAGGGTACTTGCAATGCGTAGGCCATGGGTGCAAACGGCTTTCCATGCGACATACTCCACATTTGCAAGGGGGGTCTCAATTCTTATTAGCAGAGCTATGCCCTGCACCATCCACCAAGTGTTCTTAGATCCGGAGGGACGATATGTGGCGTTGCTGTTAAATATTTTTCAACACAAAATGTTATTGGTGAATGTGTATATACCTCCTCCTTTCAATGTACAGGTGCTATATGACCTGTTTGCTAAACTGGCTCCCTATGCCCATCTCCCTCTGTTGCTGATGGGCGACTTCAACGCCATCATGGATGGGTTGGACTCGTCCAACAGGGGAGACAGGGGTCGGTAGATCTTATCTCTTGGGCGTCGGTGACTGGGCTGACTGACATGTGGAGATCTAAAAACCCCCTTTGCAGGGTTTATTCCCACGTCTCGGTGACTCATCGCTCATCGGCTAGGATTGATATGGCCTTTGGTAATCAGGCCCTGTTGCCGCTCTTTCAAGATGCAGGGTATATGGCGGGGGGTATATCAGATCACTGCCCCTTGTCCATCGCTCTCAGTTTTACTGCGGGTGGGGGGAGGGGGGGTGGAGGTTGTCTCCAGGCTGGTTACAGAATGAGCAGGTATCCTCCCGTTTGCAGGAGGCGATTCCCGCTTACTGGTCTAGCAATGAGGATACTGCAGACCCACCTGTGGTGTGGGATGCTTTTAAGGCAGTGATTAGGGGGGAATGTATTGCAGCTATTAAAACAGAAAGGATAGCCCATAACGCTGAAATTCAAATGTTACAAAACACTGAAAAGGAGTGTGCGGAGAGGCATGCCGGCGGTCCCTCAGATGCCTCTTATTTGGCTCTGATGGAGGCTAGGCGTCTGCTCTCTTTGCATTTCTCAGACTTAGCCCACACAGAGGCCAAAAATAGGGCAAACTCTGTTTTCTCTGAGGGGGATAAGAATGGGAAATTGCTGGCAAGATTGGTGGCAGTGGACAATCCGGTTACAAATATATCGGTGATTCGGGGTAGGAATGGAGACCTGGTTAGTGACCCTTCCGAAATACTGACTGAATTTCAAAACTTCTTTGCTACCCTTTATGCCCCTATACCAACTTATGATCCTGTAGCATTGGAAGCACTCCTGGAGGGATTGGATCTTCCGAGGTTGACTGAAGGTGATCGGTTGGCTCTAGACGCTGAGATTACAAACAAGGAGATAACAGCAGCTATTTTTGATTTTCCCCCTCACAAAGCCCCGGGGCCGGACGGCTTTCCGGCGGATTTCTATAAGAGCTACGTGGAGGTAATTGCCCCTAGGTTAAACTCGTTATTTGCCAAATGCTTAGAACTGAATAGGCTCCTGGCATCCATGTTGGATGCATACATGGTGTTATTGCTCAAACCAGGTAAAGATCCTCTAGACTGCTCAGCCTATAGACCCATAGCTTTATTAAATATGGACCTCAAGATCCTAACGAAGGTCTTGGCTAAAAGGCTTGTCGGGGTGATTTCCTCTCTGGTCGGTATTGACCAGACAGGTTTCATGCCAGGGATGTCCACAGATACGAATTTGCGGAGGCTATTTACTCATCTTCAGCTCCCGGGGGCAGAGGCGGGTGCCAGAATCGTTGTGTCGATTGACATTGAGAAAGCTTTCGACTCAATTGATTGGCAGTACATGCACCGGGTGCTGGAGAGGATGGGGTTCGGACAGGTCTATAGGCAGTGGATTAGGATGTTATATAGCAAACCCAGGGTGGCGATTAGGCTTGGTAGGAACACTTCTCCGTACTTCTCGGTGGGTCGAGGTACTAGACAGGGATGTCCCTTATCCCCGTTTATATTCGCACTCATGATTGAACCTCTTGCAGTGGCACTCCGATCGTCTAGTGAGGTAGAGGCTATCAAAGTGGGGAGTGTTAGGGAATGTCTGGCATTATATGCTGATGACATGCTTTTATTCCTTGAGGATCCCGGGTCTTCGCTTCAGGCGGCCTTGAGGATCTTCGAGAATTTCGCTATATACTCGGGTCTGAAGGTGAATTGGAGCAAATCCTCTATTCTACCTCTAGACGCCGGAGCCAGGGAGAAGGCGGATCTTAATATGCCTTTACAATGGGTTTCCTCCATTACTTATCTAGGAGTAAAAATCACAGCAGACAGCACAGACTACATGAAACTCAATTTGCTACCGCTGTTAATTTTTTTTAAACAGCGGGCCCTAGCTTGGCAGAGGCTTCCGCTGTCACTTATAGGGAGAATAAACCTACTGAAGATGAAAGTTCTCCCGGTCATATTGTACTTCCTAAGACATGCCCCGGTCAGAGTTCCTAAATCCTTTTTTAGACAACTTGATGGCATCACCAGTTCGTTCCTCTGGGCCCCTAAATCACCACGCATTGGCCTAAAAGTACTCCAGGAACCCTGGGGACAGGGGGGACTGGCTTTGCCTGATTGGAGGAAATATTACCTTGCCAGTCAACTGGTGTTTGCTCATAGATGGCTTACGGCTGAATCAAGGGATTCTGCTACAGTGGTGGAGGCAGCACATCTGGGGTCGTACGAGACCCTTCGCTTGGCCATATATAGAGGGGTAAAGTCTGATCTGCAGCTCACGCTGTCCATGAAGACGACCGTTAGAGCATGGGAGGAGGCGGTAGGCCTGGCCTGTCCGAGCTACCTGGGTTTCTCGCCGCAGACTCCGCTGTGGGGGAACCCTAGGTTGGCAGAATTTTACTCATTCTCGGATCCGGGGGTGTGGGCGGTTAAAGGTATCAAGCTTCTAAAAGATGTTACAATGGACGGGGTTTTGCTTACTTTTGACCAATTTAAAGCCAGACATGATATCCCCAACTCGTACTTCTTTAGGTACATACAGCTCCGTCATGCTTTTCAGGCTCAATTCCGGGAGAGGGCGGTGGAGTCTCTTCCGTCAACCTTGGAGGATCTACTTATGATGGAAGATTTGCCTAAGACTCTATCTGTCACGTATAAGGAGCTATTTAAGAGGAGTCCAATGGCCTTGACTAAATGTCGGGAGAGGTGGGAGAGAGATGTCCCAGGGATAGATGGAGAGGATTGGGATGGTATGTGGGACCATCCCTTTAAGCACTTGGTTTCCGCTAGAGATAAATTAATTCACTTTAAATTCCTGCATAGGATTTACTTTACCCCGGCTAGACTTTCAGTGATCTACTGGTCTGCATCTTCAGAGTGCTGGAGATGCTCTTTTTCTCCAGCTGATGCCACACATATCTTCTGGGAGTGCCCTCAGATTAAGGCATTTTGGGAGGGGGTGGCATCCTGCGTGGGGGGTGTTTTGGGGGTGCCCATCCCTTTATCGATCCGAGTATGTCTCTTGGGTCTGGTGGAGGATGTGGTCCCATCCGGAGCACTCAGGACGCTGGTGACCATTTTATTTTTTTATGGAAGGAAGGCCATTTTGCTCAAATGGAGATCGCCTGCCCCCCCAGAGATTAGTTTCTGGAAGGGGCTGGTGAACTCTATGCTACCATTTTACAAGGCAACATATATTTCCAGGGGGTGTGAGGGAAAGTTTAATAAAGTATGGCAGGCATGGTTTAATTCTGATACTACTGTTGGCTAGTTCGATAGTGGTTTTGCCTGCTTGGAATAATCGGTAACAGGGGCCGGATATAGAGGGGTTAATGGGTGAGTGAATGGCTGAACTGAGGTAGGGGGTTTAGGTCGGTTGGTCGGTTACTCTGGGAGGGGCGGGGTCCTGCTGTGGGGGAGAGAACTCTGACATGTCCATCGCGCTTACATTATACAATGCATAAATAGAGAAGTCCATGTCCCCATATTATTAGGCTTGTGAATCCCTAAAAGGTGGTATACTGAGTTTTTGGGTGGTTGGGGGGAGGGGGGGGTAGGATGGGTGGAGGGAGGGTGGTATTAGCAATGGGGGGGGGGTTTCTTTTGTGTTACTGCATGTAGTCAGCTGCCTATGTTAGGTAGAATGTATTACATGTCGATTGGTGACCATGTTGGTCATAGGAAGGCCGGGCGATTTGTCAAGGCCTTTTTTTTTTTTGTTTTGTTTCTCTCAATGTTTGTATGTCTTACAAAAAATTCAATAAACATAATTTTCAAAAAAAAAAAAAAGCTGGTAGTGTAAAGCTGTATGTGATGGTAGCGCCACCAGAACAATCTGGTCAAAATAGTGTATTGCACCCTGCGTTCTGTGACAAAGCATCGTCCCAATGTGACATAAGTGAAAGTGTGCTTGTACAATGTGATGAGTATAGAGATGACAAATGTACAGTATTGGGTAATGAGTCCCAGGTTCCTTTGGTGCCTCTTGGAACAGGTGATGCACTGCTTCAGGATACCTGTCAGGGAAGTAACACTGACTGGGACAGCTGGGCCAAACAATTGCTAGCCATGCTGGATAAGACTAGGTTACGTAACACAGATGTGGACATAACACCTGCTATGCCCAATGGAGGGATTGCAGGGTGGCCAGTGGCCAAGGGCGTGTTGGCCCCGGCAGAGATTGGCCCCCTCCAATCAGAAGGACCGGTTAAGGGTGCATGCATGGCAGTTGGGTTATATGCAGCCCAACAGCTGGAAAATAGTGAGTGCAAAAATGGCAATGTGACGTATGACCTGCAGCGGCTCGCTGATGCTGGGACAGAGAGGGTAAATGTGAGACGCACATCTGACAGCGCTCCAGTTGAGCACCAGGCTGTGAAAAACGATACCGCCAGTGAGGTGGAGGTCACTGTAAATGTCCCTACCTTTCCAGCTTCAGTGGATGAGCCCCTCCACGTCATTGATAATCGAAAAGTCCCTAGAAAGGTCTTGTATGTAGATGTGGATTGCATTAAGATGACAAATGTGTTGGTGAATATTCTTGAAGTCCAAAAAACACATTTGCTGTACACCTGGGTGTCTCCACCATGGTCGGACAAGGTGGTACTGCGTAGTACCAGTAGGTGGAGCCAAGTAGTACAAGCCATGCTTGATGTTAATCACGAGAGGAACTGGTCGGTACCATATTTATTAGCAGTGTGGCAAATGGTCTCAAGGTTCTCTGAGAGGGTGCTTCCAGTTACCGGTTTGGATGGAAGGCGCTCAGGAGAATGTTTGAAAACATCAGAGGTCTCTCCGCATGATGCAGTGACTAGGAAAAGTTCTACTGGTGCAGTCCAAAGTGCGGCTGAGCAGTAGTCAGCAGAGGGCACGGACACTGCCTCACCCACTAGACCTCACGTGAAGGAAGGGACCGAAATAGACGTGGCAGTAGCAGAGATTTTTCATGTCATTCCCACAAAGGTACAAATTAAAGTACCCAGAGACACTGTGGGGGGAAGCACTGATGGTATTGGAAGTGGCAACATCAGAATTTGTGGTCTGTCACTGGTTGGTACTGATAACAAGGATTTAATTGCCGTGGGTAACCTCAGAAAAGTTGTTAAACCAAAAAAACCTGTTGTGATGGGAAAAACTGGTATCGGTGAAGGAAAAGGTGGTTCCCCATCAGGCAAAGTATTAGAAACAGGTCCCCTATATCAAGAAAGTGAGGGTATTAGGGAAGGCAGAGTTCCCCAGAGAAAAGAAAATAAGCCCAGGAACCCCAGAAGAGGGAGAAAGCATAGAATAAAAACGAGTGGGATCCTATGGAGAGTTAAGGAAGGACTTGGCTGGAAGCGCACCCGAAAAAAGGTTTGGGCCTACGTGGCTGACAGCTGACACAGAGGTGTCCCAACCCTGATGACGTGTGCTGGTGTTCCTCCCTCCGGATCGAAACATAGGGGGGTGGGGGGATATGTGAGAGTGAGAGCCCCTGGCTTAGTAGAAATGTGTTTAAAATGGACACAGGACTCTCAAAGAAGCTATTTGAGAAGTTCCAGCAAAAGATTGGTGAGCAGAGAAAACTATGCTTTAAGTTTTCCCTGGATTTTGTAAGTCTGGATTGGGGCTGGCAACTTGAAGACTTCAAAGAGCATTGGAAGGGAAGGAGTCTTCAGTCATGCGTCCGGGTTTTCTAGGAGCTCTGCAGGTTGTGTGTGTGTCCAGGTGCACACACTCGTTATAAGGCAGAGCTGAACATAGCTCAGTGTGTGTGGGAAAGGAGTTGGTGTTGCAGCAGTTGCTGGAAGGAAGTGTGCTACTGTGGAAGAACTCAGGCAACATCCTTGAGATGGTTCTCCATGTGGGAGAGGTTCCAGGTCAGTGGACTGAGAGAGTTGGCCCAGCTGAGAGAGTCGGGGAGACTATAGCTGAGACAACTGGAAGAGAGAGTCTTGGGGACCACAGGGGACTGTAATGCCGCGTACACACATTCGTTTTTCATGCCGTTAAAAATTCCATTTTTAAAAATGGGCATTAAAACCGATCGTGTGTTTCTCCAGAGCATTTTTAACGGCGTGAAAAACGGCCATTAAAAATTTCGAACATGCTCTATTTTTTCACGTCGTTTTTCATGTCGTTTTTTTAACGACGTGAAAAACGATAGTGTGTATGCTTTTACGAGGTGAAAAAAAACGCACATGCTCAGAATCAAGTATGAGACGGGAGCGCTCGTTCTGGTAAAACTAGCGTTTGTAATGGAGATAGCACATTTGTCACGCTGTAACGGACTGAAAAGCACAAGGCTGAAAAGCGCGAATCGTCGCTCAACAAACTTTACTAACATGAAGGGTGGCGCCATCCGAACGGAACTTCCCCTTTATAGTGCCGTCGTACGTGTTGTACGTCACTGCGCTTTGCTCGAGCCTTTTTTTTAATGATCGTGTGGATGCAATACAGGCTTGAGAGGAAACAAGAAAAAAAAAACGACGAGAAAAACGTCGGTTTAAAAAATGTCATAAAAAACAATCGTGTGTATGCTGCATAAGTCTTGGAGGAGTGTGGAAGCCTGGAGTGTCAGGAGAGCCCTTCCTTGAGGCCAGGAGTGGGCCTGTGCAGCAAGGAACTGCGCCCAAGGCTGAGTGAGCCTTAAGAACCAGGTGGATTGGCATTTTCATTTGTTGTTATTTTTGGGAGAAGAATCCCTGTGTGGGAAATCAAATGCACGTATGAACTTTCCTTTTTGTTTCTTTCAATAAAAGTGGGCTACCAGGCCCTTAAACCTTCATTCCTGTTGGCTGTGAACTCACTTAAAACGCATCTATCATTGAGCTAAAACAACCCCCAATATTACAGTGGCTGACTAAATACTTTTTTGCCCCATACATATATAAATAAAACGCCGTCCGAAATTAGAATTTCGTATAGAATGAAATCGAATTTGAATAGAACAGATTAGAATAGAATAGATAAGAATGGCATAAAAAAATATAAAACAGAACAGAAAAAAATATATATGTGTGTGTATATACCATCTTCCGAAATTTGAATTTCGTATAGAATGAATTTGAATATGAATACAAAAGATTAGAATAGTAAATAATAGAAAAGAATAAACTAGAAAAACATATATTATATTTTATTCTATTCTGTTCTATTGTTTTTATATTCTATTCTTTTCTATTTTCTATTCTATTCTTATTCAAAATCATTCTATACGAAATTAAAATTTTGGAAAATGGTTATATATATAAATGTTAGGGTTAACCCTAACCCTATTATATATATATATATATATATATATATATATATATATATAACCACTTTCCGAAATTCGAATTTCGTATAGAATGAATTTGAATAGAAAAGATTAGAATGGAAAATAATAGAAAAGAATAGACTAGAAAAACAATAGAACTGAATAGAATAGAATAAAATATAATATATATATATATATATATATATATATATATATATATATAATATTTTATTCTAGTCTATTCTTTTCTACTCTACTCTAATCTTTTCTATTCAAATTCATTGTATACGAAATTCGAATTTCGTAACATGGTTTTATATATATATATATATATATATATATTATATTATATTATGTTCCGTTCTATTGTTTTTCTATGCTATTCTTTTCTATTATTTTACATTCTATTCTAATCTTTTCTATTCAAGTTCATTCTATACAAAATTCCAATTTCAGAAGATGGTTATATATATATATAGATATATATATATATAGATATATATATCTATATATATATATTGTGACAGCAGGAAGGTAAAGTCACCTGGTTGCATCCAGGGGGGTAGATATATTTCGCCCAGATTCAGGCTTTACGCCGACTTATACAACTAGGTGGAGAGTTGTATAAGGCTAGTGGGCTCATGTATGACTCATACCTCTAGGGAGAGTGTGGGGCGTCGTACAGACAGGGAGTTGATGAGGCCAGCTGAAGCTTGTCAGCTCATTTAGGCCTCTATAAGAACTCCCAGATTCATTAGGTGTTAGCTCATGCCTGGAACCAGACCTGTGTGGACTGTCTAGGGAGAGTGAACCCCTGTGCGGTGAGAAAAAGCCTGTGTGGCTATTTGCTTGGACATTTAAAACCAGGGACTTAGGGACTAGGACAGCACTAGGCTGATCCCAGTTGTTAGTTAGGAAACCTGTATGTTTAGTCAGAGGTCAAGTTGACCAGGATTTATTTTGTTTATATGTTTCTTTTGGCTTTGCTGTGTTTTGTCACTGTAAATAGAAAATAAACCGCACCTTTTTTTTGATTTTGAAAACCACAACCTCCGTTTGCTGGGCCTGTTTTTGTATGGGGAGCCCATCCCGGGGGTCACACACACCCGCTGCCGAGCTAACCCCCTCACAGTTGGTGGAGAACCAGTGGCAGTTTTTTTTAAGCCAGCATGGAGGAGATACTGAAGCAGCTGGCTCTAGCAAATGCCAATCAACAGCAGACAAATGCAGGTTTGCAAAAGAGCCTTGCAGCTCAACAACAGAACTTCGCAGCCCAGCAGCAAGCTCACCAACAGAGTCTGGAAGCTCAGCAACAAGCCCAGCAGCAATCTGAGGCCCGCTTCATAGACCTGTTACAGAAGCAAGAGCAGAGACTACAACAAATGGAAGCAGTAATGCAGCAACGTCCGCAGACCAGTGAGGAAAGCCGTCCCACTAATACCGCGTCCTTTGGGGTGAGTCGTTTATTGACAAAAATGACTGGAGAGGATGATCCAGAGGTATTTTTGACCACATTTGAAAGGACTGCTGAAAGAGAAAAGTGGCCTGAGGAGCAGTGGGCTGGACTGGTGGCTCCTCTGTTAACTGGTGAATCGCAGAAGGCTTACTATGACCTAGAGCCTGACCAAGCAAAAGACTATGTGATGCTAAAAGCTGAGATATTGGCAAGGCTGGGTGTCACCCAGGCTGTCCGGGCTCAGCGTGTGCATAACTGGACTTTCCAGCTTGGAAAACCCCCCAGGTCTCAAATGTATGATCTCATTCACCTGAGCAGAAAGTGGCTACAGCCAGAGACTTTGTCCGCACCAAAGATTGTGGAACGTGTTGTAATGGATCGGTTTTTGAGAGCTCTTCCTACTGCCATCCAAAAGTGGGTAAGCCATGGAGACCCAGAGACGGCCGATGGTCTTGTGGATCGTGTGGAGAAATACTTGGCTACAGAGAACCTGACGGCCTCTTCCAGAGACACTCGGACTTTCCACCCTAAGACCAGACCATCCCCAGGGGCGGATAAGAGGATTCCAAGGGGTAAGGGTGGAGAGAGTGAGAGGGTGGGAGCTCTACCCCAAGTTTGGCGAGAACAGCCTGGGAAATCAGCGGCTCAAGAGGCGGCAAGAAGGATCGTTTGCTACCGCTGCCGGCAAGCGGGACATATTGCAGCCAATTGCCCGGTTGTGGAGGAACCCATGCAGTGTGACTTTCTGACGGGCAGACGTCAGTCGCTGTGTGCGACAGTCGCATGCACTGCCATTCGAGGAATTGAGAAACATTTATGCAAAATGTGTGTTAATGGTAGAAATGTTGTGGTATTGCTGGATTCAGGTAGCCTTGTGACCCTGATAAAGGCTGAGTTAGTTAAAACAGAGGTCTCTGGGAATAGCAAGGTAGCTGTTATTTGTGTGCATGGGGACACCCGAGAGTATCCAGTGACTACAGTGTGTTTCGAGACCCCCAAAGGTACCCTCTCTCATCCAGTGGGCTTAGTATCTCAGTTACCGTATGACGCCATTGTGGGAAGGGATTTTCCGAAGTTCTGGGAACTGTGGGATGATCCTGAGCCCCCCACTGGTGCCCCTATGTACCAGGAATGTGATAGCCAGAACTCCCCTGAGAGTGGTGAGGACTCTCCGGAATTTCCCTTATCAGTATTGGCAGGGGAGACTCAAGAAACTGGAGAGGAGCCCACCTCCTCAGACGAAAACCTACCGTCTGTGGAGTTTTCTGATCTTGAGGTTCACAGGGAAAACTTTGCCACAGAACAGTTGAAAGACCCCGCCCTAATAAAGGCACGCGAAAACGTAGTGAAAATAGATGGCGAGTTAGTGAACCCAGATAATACCTGCACTTACCCATACTTCAGCGTAGAGAAGGACCTACTGTATCGGGTGGCAAAAAGGGCAGAAGAAACCGTTGAGCAGCTTGTGGTGCCCAAACCTTACAGGAAGTTGGTGTTGGAGTTGGCCCATGGGCACATTCTTGGAGGTCATCTGGGGACAGAGAAAACCCGAGAGAGGGTATTACAGAGATTCTATTGGCCGGGGGTGATGAAGGACATAGAAAATTATTGTTCCTCCTGCCCTGTGTGTCAGAGGTCGGCCCCGATGCCACATTTCCGTAGCCCGCTGGTCCCTCTACCCATCATTGAGGTCCCGTTTGAGAGGATCGCCATGGATTTGGTAGGTCCTATAATCAAGTCCGCTAGGGGGCACCAGTACATATTAGTTATAATGGACTATGCCACCCGTTATCCAGAAGCGATCCCTCTCCGAAATACCTTGGCCAAAACCATAGCCAAAGAGCTATCTCTTGTGTTTAGCCGGGTGGGTATTTGTAAAGAACTGCTTACGGACCAAGGTACACCCTTTATGTCCCGGGTTATGAAGGAGCTGTGTAAATTGTTCAAAGTGACGCAATTACGTACATCTGTGTATCACCCCCAAACCGATGGGCTGGTTGAAAGATTCAACAAAACCCTAAAACAAATGTTGAAGAAAGTGGTGGATAGAGATGGAAAGGATTGGGACTGTCTACTTCCTTATCTGATGTTTGCTATTAGGGAGGTGCCCCAATCCTCTACGGGATTCTCCCCCTTTGAGTTACTGTATGGGAGACACCCAAGAGGGCTGTTGGATATTGCCAAGGAAACTTGGGAAAGTGAGAGTTCTCCCCACAGGAGTGTGATTGAGCATGTCGCCCTGATGCAAGACCGAATTGCACAGGTAATGCCCATCGTGAAGGAACATTTGGCCCAAGCGCAGTTAGCACAGCAGAGAGTGTACAACCGTGGAGCCAAGACCCGTACCTTTTCCCCGGGGGATAGGATACTGGTACTTGTCCCTACGGTTGAAAGTAAATTCCTTGCCAAATGGCAAGGCCCCTACGAGATAATGGAAAAAGTGAGCGAAGTGAATTACAAGGTCAGACAACCAGGAAGGCGAAAGCCCGAACAGATCTATCACGTTAATCTGTTGAAAGCCTGGAGGGATAGAGAGTCCCTAGTCGCAGACACTTGGTCACCAGCTCAAACTGGTTGCGTGATTCCTGAGGTTGGAATAGCAGCCACCTTGTCACAACCCCAACAACAGGAGGTTAAGGAGTTTGTGCTTCGCAACAAGGAGGTATTCTCTGAGCTGCCGGGACAAACATTTGGGGTAGAGCATGACATCATTACCCCGCCCGGTGAAAGGGTGAAGTTAAAACCCTATCGGATCCCAGAGGCCCGACGGGAGGCAATACGGGAGGAAGTACAGAAAATGCTGAACTTAGGGGTGATAGAGGAGTCCCAAAGTGATTGGTCTAGTCCCATTGTGTTGGTGCCTAAACCGGATGGGAGCTGGCGATTTTGTAACGATTTTCGTCAGTTGAACAAAGTTACAAAATTTGACACCTACCCCATGCCACGTATAGATGAGTTGATCGACCGGCTGGGAACAGCCCGATACATGACGACTCTTGACCTCACAAAAGGGTATTGGCAAATCCCCCTGGCCAAATTGGCCAAAGAGAAAACCGCATTTGTAACCCCAGACGGGGCATTCCAATATAAAAGAATGCCGTTCGGGTTACAGAATGCGCCGGCCACATTCCAGCGGAAAATGGACCAGATGCTGAGGCCCCATCGGAAGTATGCTGCGGCTTACCTGGATGACGTAATTGTCCATAGCACAGATTGGGCCTCACATCTGCCAAAAGTGCAAGCAGTCCTGGACTCTGTTCGGGAAGCGGGGTTTACGGCTAACCCCAAGAAGTGTACCATTGGGCAGGAGGAGGCCAAATATCTTGGGTACACCATTGGGAGGGGAGTAATAAAACCCCAACTCAACAAAGTCGAGGCCATCCAGAGTTGGCCACGTCCCAACAGCAAGAAGCAGGTACGAGCCTTTCTGGGAATCGCTGGGTATTATCGGCGATTCATTCCCCACTTTGCTTCTAAGGCTGTGCCCCTAACCAACCTAACGAAGGGGAAAGGGTCGGTCATGATTAAATGGACCCCCGAGGCTGAGGCAGCATTCCAATTCTTGAAACAAGCCTTATGTAGCCAGCCAGTGTTGTACTCACCCGACTTCTCTAAAGACTTTGTCGTACAAAGTGATGCGTCAGATGTGGGGTTAGGAGCAGTATTGTCCCAGGTCTGGAACGGGGAAGAGCACCCAGTCATTTACCTCAGCAGGAAGTTGAAGTCCCATGAGGTAAATTACGCCACCGTTGAAAAGGAGTGTTTAGCGGTGAAGTGGGCTCTAGATTCCCTTCGGTACTACCTGCTAGGTAGGCACTTTGACATGGTTACGGATCACGCTCCGTTAAAGTGGATGGCTCAAAACAAGGAAACAAATAGAAGAGTGAATAGGTGGTTCCTGGCCCTCCAGGAATTCAACTTCACAGTAAAGCATCGCCCTGGCGTTCAAATGGGGAATGTGGATGCTTTGTCTCGAGTACATGAATGCCTGATTGCTGGTGTTCCAACCCCGAGGTTAAAACAAGAGGGGGGGGTATGTGACAGCAGGAAGGTAAAGTCACCTGGTTGCATCCAGGGGGGTAGATATATTTCGCCCAGATTCAGGCTTTACGCCGACTTATACAACTAGGTGGAGAGTTGTATAAGGCTAGTGGGCTCATGTATGACTCATACCTCTAGGGAGAGTGTGGGGCGTCGTACAGACAGGGAGTTGATGAGGCCAGCTGAAGCTTGTCAGCTCATTTAGGCCTCTATAAGAACTCCCAGATTCATTAGGTGTTAGCTCATGCCTGGAACCAGACCTGTGTGGACTGTCTAGGGAGAGTGAACCCCTGTGCGGTGAGAAAAAGCCTGTGTGGCTATTTGCTTGGACATTTAAAACCAGGGACTTAGGGACTAGGACAGCACTAGGCTGATCCCAGTTGTTAGTTAGGAAACCTGTATGTTTAGTCAGAGGTCAAGTTGACCAGGATTTATTTTGTTTATATGTTTCTTTTGGCTTTGCTGTGTTTTGTCACTGTAAATAGAAAATAAACCGCACCTTTTTTTTGATTTTGAAAACCACAACCTCCGTTTGCTGGGCCTGTTTTTGTATGGGGAGCCCATCCCGGGGGTCACACACACCCGCTGCCGAGCTAACCCCCTCACAATATATATATATATATATATATATATATATATATATATTATTGTTTTTCTATTTTAAATTCAATTCTAATCTTTTCTATCCAAATTATCCAAATTAATTCTATATGAAATCCGAATTTTGGAAGATGTTATATATATATATATATATATATATATATATATATATATATGTCTATGTATGTATGTATGTATGTATATTATTTTTTTCCATGCTGTTCTATTGTTTTTCTATGCTATTATTTTTTATTTTATTCTAATCTTTTCTATTCGAATTCATTCTATACGAAATTCGAATTTCGGAAGATGGCTTCTGAAATTCGAATTTAGTATAGAATTATTTTGATTTTGAACAGAAAAGATTAGAATAGAATATAATAGAAAAGAATAGCATAGAAAAACAATAGAACAGCATAGAGAAAATATAATATAAATATATATATATATATATATATATATATATATATATATATATATATATATTGTGAGGGGGTTAGCTTGGCAGCGGGTGTGTGTGACCCCCGGGATGGGCTCCCCACACAAAAACAGGCCCAGCAAACGGAGGTTGTGGTTTTCAAAATCAAAAAAAAGGTGCGGTTTATTTTCTATTTACAGTGACAAAACACAGCAAAGCAAAAGAAACATAACCAAAATAAATCCTGGTCAAGTTGACCTCTGACTAAACATACAGGTTTCCTAACTAACAACTGGGATCAGCCTAGTGCTGTCCTAGTCCCTAAGTCCCTGGTTTAGTAAAAGTCCAAACAAATAGCCACACAGGCTTTGCCTCACCGCACAGGGGTTCACTCTCCCTAGACAGTCCACACAGGTCTGGTTCCAGGCATGAGCTAACATCTAATGAAGCTGGGAGTTCTTATAGAGGCCTAAATGAGCTGACAAGCTTCAGCTGGCCTCATCAACTCCCTGTCTGTACGACGCCCAGCCCTCTCCCTAGAGGTATGAGTCATCCATGAGCCCACTAGCCTTATACAACTCTCCACCTAGTTGTATAAGTCGGCGTAAAGCCTGAATCTGGGCGAAATATATCTACCCCCCTGGATGCAACCAGGTGACTTTACCTTCCTGCTGTCACAATATATATACTGTGAGGGGGTTAACTCGGTAGCGGGTGTGTGTGACCCCCTGGTTGGGCTCCCCACACAAAAACAGGGCCAGCAGACGGAGGTTGTGGTTTTCAAAATCAAAAGGTGCGGTTTATTTCTCTATGTACAGTGACAAAAACACAGCAAAGCCAAAAAGAAACAAACAAAATAAATCCTGGTCAGTTTGACCTCTGACTAAACATGCAGGTTTCCTAAACTAACAACTGGGATCAGCCTGGTGCTGTCCTAGTCCCTAAGTCCCTGGTTTAGTAAAAGTCCAAACAAATAGCCACACAGGCTTTGCCTCACCGCACAGGGGTTCACTCTCCCTAGACAGTCCACACAGGTCTGGTTCCAGGCATGAGCAAACACCTAATGAATCTGGGAGTTTTTATAGAGGCCTTAAACGAACTGACAGGCTTCAGCTGGTCTCATCAACTCCCTGCCTCACGACGCCCAGCACTCTCCCTAGAGGTATGAGTCATTCATGAGCCCACTAGCCTCAGCTGGGCTTCATCAACTCCCTAGTTGTATAAGTCGGCATAAAGCCTGAATCTGGGAGAAATATATCTACCCCCCTGGATGCAACCAGGTGACTTTACCTTCCTGCTGTCACATACCCCCCCCTCTTGTTTTAACCTTGGGGTTGGAACACCAGCAATCAGGCATTCATGTACTCGAGACAAAGCATCCACATTCCCCATTTGAACGCCAGGGCGATGCTTTACTGTGAAGTTGAATTCCTGTAGGGCCAGGAACCACCTATTCACTCTTCTATTTGTCTCCTTGTTTTGAGCCATCCACTTTAACGGAGCGTGATCCGTAACCATGTCAAAGTGCCTACCTAGCAGATAGTACCGAAGGGAATCTAGAGCCCACTTCACCGCTAAACACTCCTTTTCAACCGTGGCGTAATTTACCTCATGGGACTTCAACTTCCTGCTGAGGTAAATGACTGGGTGCTCTTCCCCGTTCCAGACCTGGGACAATACTGCTCCTAACCCCACATCTGACGCATCACTTTGTACGACAAAGTCTTTAGAGAAGTCGGGTGAGTACAACACTGGCTGGCTACATAAGGCTTGTTTCAAGAATTGGAATGCTGCCTCAGCCTCGGGGGTCCATTTAATCATGACCGACCCTTTCCCTTTCGTCAGGTTGGTTAGGGGCACAGCCTTAGAAGCAAAGTGGGGAATGAAGCGCCGATAATAACCCGCGATTCCCAGAAAGGCTCGTACCTGCTTCTTGCTGTTGGGACGTGGCCAACTCTGGATGGCCTCGACTTTGTTGAGTTGGGGTTTTATTACTCCCCTGCCAATGGTGTACCCAAGATATTTGGCCTCCTCCTGCCCAATGGTACACTTCTTGGGGTTAGCCGTAAACCCCGCTTCCCGAACAGAGTCCAGGACTGCTTGCACTTTTGGCAGATGTGAGGCCCAATCTGTGCTATGGACAATTACGTCATCCAGGTAAGCCGCAGCATACTTCCGATGGGGCCTCAGCATCTGGTCCATTTTCCGCTGGAATGTGGCCGGCGCATTCTGTAACCCGAACGGCATTCTCTTATATTGGAACGCCCCGTCTGGGGTTACAAATGCGGTTTTCTCTTTGGCCGACTTGGCCAGGGGAATTTGCCAATACCCTTTTGTGAGGTCAAGAGTCGTCATGTATCGGGCTGTTCCCAGCCGGTCGATCAACTCATCTATACGTGGCATGGGGTAGGTGTCAAATTTTGTAACTTTGTTCAACTGACGAAAATCGTTACAAAATCGCCAGCTCCCATCCGGTTTAGGCACCAACACAATGGGACTAGACCAATCACTTTGGGACTCCTCTATCACCCCTAAGTTCAGCATTTTCTGTACTTCCTCCCGTATTGCCTCCCGTCGGGCCTCTGGGATCCGATAGGGTTTTAACTTCACCCTTTCACCGGGCGGGGTAATAATATCATGCTCTACCCCAGATGTTTGTCCCGGCAGCTCAGAGAACACCTCCTTGTTGCGAAGCACAAACTCCTTAACCTCCTGTTGTTGGGGTTGTGACAAGGTGGCTGCTATTCCAACCTCCGGAATCACGCAACCAGTTTGAGCTGGTGACCAAGTTTCTGCGACTAGGGACTCTCTATCCCTCCAGGCTTTCAACAGATTAACGTGATATATCTGTTCGGGCTTTCGCCTTCCTGGTTGTCTGACCTTGTAATTCACTTCGCTCACTTTTTCCATTATCTCGTAGGGGCCTTGCCATTTGGCAAGGAATTTACTTTCAACCGTAGGGACAAGTACCAATATCCTATCCCCCGGGGAAAAGGTACGGGTCTTTGCTCCACGGTTGTACACTCTCTGCTGTGCCAACTGCGCTTGGGCCAAATGTTCCTTCACGATGGGCATTACCTGTGCAATTCGATCTTGCATCAGGGCGACATGCTCAATCACACTCCTGTGGGGAGAACTCTCACTTTCCCAAGTTTCCTTGGCAATATCCAACAGCCCTCTTGGGTGTCTCCCATACAGTAACTCAAAGGGGGAGAATCCCGTAGAGGATTGGGGCACCTCCCTAATAGCAAACATCAAATAAGGAAGTAGACAGTCCCAATCCTTTCCATCTCTATCCACCACTTTCTTCAACATTTGTTTTAGGGTTTTGTTGAATCTTTCAACCAGCCCATCGGTTTGGGGGTGATACACAGATGTACGCAATTGCGTCACTTTGAACAATTTACACAGCTCTTTCATAACCCGGGACATAAAGGGTGTACCTTGGTCCGTAAGCAGTTCTTTACAAATACCCACCCGGCTAAAAACAAGAGATAGCTCTTTGGCTATGGTTTTGGCCGAGGTATTTCTGAGAGGGATCGCTTCTGGATAACGGGTGGCATAGTCCATTATAACCAATATGTACTGGTGCCCCCTAGCGGACTTGATTATAGGACCTACCAAATCCATTGCGATTCTCTCAAACGGGACCTCAATGATGGGTAGAGGGACCAGCGGGCTACGGAAATGTGGCATCGGGGCCGACCTCTGACACACAGGGCAGGAGGAACAATAATTTTCTATGTCCTTCATCACCCCAGGCCAATAGAATCTCTGTAATACCCTCTCTCGGGTTTTCTCTGTCCCCAGATGACCTCCAAGAATGTGCCCATGGGCCAACTCCAACACCAACTTCCTGTAAGGTTTGGGCACCACCAGCTGCTCAACGGTTTCTTCTGCCCTTTTTGCCACCCGATACAGTAGGTCCTTCTCTACGCTGAAGTATGGGTAAGTGCAGGTATTATCTGGGTTCACTAACTCGCCATCTATTTCCACTACGTTTTCCCGTGCCTTTATTAGGGCGGGGTCTTTTAACTGTTCTGTGGCAAAATTTTCCCTGTGAACCTCCAGATCAGAAAACTCCACAGACGGTAGGTTTTCGTCTGAGGAGGTGGGCTCCTCTCCAGTTTCTTGAGTCTCCCCTGCCAATACTGACAAGGGAAATTCTGGAGAGTCCTCACCACTCTCAGAGGAGTTCTGGCTATCACATTCCTGGTACATAGGGGCACCAGTGGGGGGCTCAGGATCATCCCACAGTTCCCAGAACTTCGGAAAATCCCTTCCCACAATGGCGTCATGCGGTAACTGAGATACTAAGCCCACTGGATGAGAGAGGGTACCTTTGGGGGTCTCGAAACACACTGTAGTCACTGGATACTCTCGGGTGTCCCCATGCACACAAATAACAGCTACCTTGCTATTCCCAGAGACCTCTGTTTTAACTAACTCAGCCTTTATCAGGGTCACAAGGCTACCTGAATCCAACAATACCACAACATTTCTACCATTAACACACATTTTGCATAAATGTTTCTCAGTTCCTCGAATGGCAGTGCATGCGACTGTCGCACACAGCGACTGACGTCTGCCCGTCAGAAAGTCACACTGCATGGGTTCCTCCACAACCGGGCAATTGGCTGCAATATGTCCCGCTTGCCGGCAGCGGTAGCAAACGATCCTTCTTGCGGCCTCTTGAGCCGCTGATTTCCCAGGCTGTTCTCGCCAAACTTGGGGTAGAGCTCCCACCCTCTCACTCTCTCCACCCTCACCCCTTGGAATCCTCTTATCCGCCCCTGGGGATGGTCTGGTCTTAGGGTGGAAAGTCCGAGAGTCTCTGGAAGAGGCCGTCAGGTTCTCTGTAGCCAAGTATCTCTCTACACGATCCACAAGTTTACCGGCCGTTTCTGGGTCTCCGTGGCTTACCCACTTTTGAATGGCGGTAGGAAGAGCTCTCAAGAAACGATCCATCACAACACGTTCCACAATCTCCGGTGCGGACAAAGTCTCTGGCTGTAGCCACTTCCTGCTCAGGTGAATGAGATCATACATTTGAGACCTGGGGGGTTTTCCAAGCTGGAAAGTCCAGTTATGCACACGCTGAGCCCGGACAGCCAGGGTGACACCCAGCCTTGCCAATATTTCAGCTTTTAGCATCACATAGTCTTTTGCTTGGTCAGGCTCTAGGTCATAGTAAGCCTTCTGCGATTCACCAGTTAACAGAGGAGCCACCAGTCCAGCCCACTGCTCCTCAGGCCACTTTTCTCTTTCAGCAGTCCTTTCAAATGTGGTCAAAAATACCTCTGGATCATCCTCTCCAGTCATTTTTGTCAATAAACGACTCACCCCAAAGGACGCGGTATTAGTGGGACGGCTTTCCTCACTGGTCTGCGGACGTTGCTGCATTACTGCTTCCATTTGTTGTAGTCTCTGCTCTTGCTTCTGTAACAGGTCTATGAAGCGGGCCTCAGATTGCTGCTGGGCTTGTTGATGAGCTTGCTGCTGGGCTGCAAGGCTCCTTTGCAAACCTGCATTTGTCTGCTGTTGATTGGCATTTGCTAGAGCCAGCTGTTTCAGTATCTCCTCCATGCTGGCTTAAAAAAAACTGCCACTGGTTCTCCACCAACTGTGAGGGGGTTAACTCGGTAGCGGGTGTGTGTGACCCCCTGGTTGGGCTCCCCACACAAAAACAGGGCCAGCAGACGGAGGTTGTGGTTTTCAAAATCAAAAGGTGCGGTTTATTTCTCTATGTACAGTGACAAAAACACAGCAAAGCCAAAAAGAAACAAACAAAATAAATCCTGGTCAGTTTGACCTCTGACTAAACATGCAGGTTTCCTAAACTAACAACTGGGATCAGCCTGGTGCTGTCCTAGTCCCTAAGTCCCTGGTTTAGTAAAAGTCCAAACAAATAGCCACACAGGCTTTGCCTCACCGCACAGGGGTTCACTCTCCCTAGACAGTCCACACAGGTCTGGTTCCAGGCATGAGCAAACACCTAATGAATCTGGGAGTTTTTATAGAGGCCTTAAACGAACTGACAGGCTTCAGCTGGTCTCATCAACTCCCTGCCTCACGACGCCCAGCACTCTCCCTAGAGGTATGAGTCATTCATGAGCCCACTAGCCTCAGCTGGGCTTCATCAACTCCCTAGTTGTATAAGTCGGCATAAAGCCTGAATCTGGGAGAAATATATCTACCCCCCTGGATGCAACCAGGTGACTTTACCTTCCTGCTGTCACAATATATATATATATATATATATATATACAGTGGCGGAACTACCGCCATAGCAACCCACGCGGGCCCTGTGAGTCGGCGTGCCAGTGACTATGTGGGGGGCGGGTGAGCCGCCGAGCTGCCCGTCCGCTCGGCGTTCACACAGTCACACTGACTGTGCAAGCGGATGCAGCTGAGCGGCTCGGCGGGCGGGTGAGAGAGCGGACGGGGGAACTGCCAGCTGGGAGGCTCGATGGGGGGACTGGCCAATCAGCGGGTGGCGGAGCAGAAAGATGACATCATCTCTCACCGCCTGGCGCCCGCCCTGCATCCCGGAAGTTCCGCCCTCACTCACTGTGCAGGCAGCAGAGAGATTAAATCATCTCTCTGGCTCTGCTGCCTGACTCAGACTGGGACATAGGAAGTGATAATCCCCATTCCCCACCTTAGCAGGAAAGTGACAATCTGCAACTTGTGGCAAGTGACAATCCGCAACTTGTGGCAGGTGACGTGGCAAGTGGACAATTTGCAACGTGTGGCAGGTGACGTGGCAAGTGGACACTCCACAATGTGTGGCAAGTGACGTGGCAAGTGGACAATCCGCAACTTGTGGCAAGTGACAATCCGCAATGTGTGGCAGGTGACGTGGCGAGTTGACAATCCGCAATGTGCGGCAGGTGACTTGGCAAGTGGACAATCCGCAACTTGTGGCAGGTGACGTGGCAAGTGGACAATCCGCAACTTGTGGCAGGTGACGTGGCAAGTGGACAATCCACAACTTGTGGCAAGTGACAATCCGCAACTTGTGGCAGGTGACGTGGCAAGTGAAAATCCGCAACGTGTGACAAGTGACAATCTGCATCTGGTGGCAGGCGACGGTGGCAAGTGACAAACTCGGGGCTCCCACTGATTCTGCATTATGGTGAGTTGAAGTATTTCATTTTATATAACAATGTAATAATAGAAATAATGTGCTACAATCATCCTGACACCATAACAACCATGGTGCCAGGATGATTGAAGTAATTTCCCAAATAAATTGCTCGCAAAAAAATCCATGGAGGTCAGCAATGTGTGTCCTTCAGGGGCTGCATACAGTATACTGCATACTTTGTTGTTTGAAATTAATAAAAGCTGTTGCCTGGGTACTGTGCCACGTGAGTGTGGTAATTAGGGTGCCCACGTGTCCCGGATTGCCCAGGACACTCCCGCAATTAGCAGGTCTGTCCCGGGTCCCGGGCACCTTAGTTCCGGGACAATACAGAGTCCCGGGATTGCCTCCTGGCCCTGGACTGATCTGATGCCCCATAAAATATCCCTCACATCCCGGCTGTCACTCCCTGACAGCCTGTGGTGGACCCCTGGCTGGTGAGACCCTTTTTATTAGTCGCTGGCTCAGTGCCCAAATGGTTGCTAGCTCTGCTGCCCGCTTGGCGTGTAGCAACCAGTGACGTCATGAGGAGGAGAGAGGTAGAGCCCCAGCATGCACAGCGTGTGAGTGGGGAAGATTTAACTTCCTCCTCCGCGCCAACTCATTAGCTCCACCCACCTCCTCCCTGCATCGTCCAGCCAGCAGCATCCAGAAGTTCAGGAAGGAGAGATGAACGGAAGGCAAGTACACAATCCAATGCACTCACACTCACCATGACAGATGGGGTTAAAATCCTCAGTCAGCTCTCCCCCCCCAGCAGCCAGCTTTCTGTGCTGAACTGTCAGCACTTCACAGGAGCTCTGAGTGTGTGTCAGCCTGGAGCTAGCAGTCTAGCACTGATAAGAGGATGGAAGGCAGATAAGGGCAGAAGAAGAGAGGACACTGACAGATGAGATTACACCCTCAGAGGGATGGAAGGAGGACAGATCCTTAAATATCAGGGCAAGGTTCATGCTGGGATGTAACCCCCCCCCCAAAAGTGAAGGACTACAGTTCCAATAATTAAATCTCCCCAGAACTGAAGATAGGCCCCCCTTAATCAGTGAAGAACTACAGGTCCCAGCATTAGCATGTGAAAAATATGGGCTCTCACCTTTAATTCTCAGGGGTCCATGCTGGGACCTGTAGTCCTTCAATTTTGGGGGGGATCACATCCTTAGGTATCAGGGGTTCATGCTGGGACTTGTAGTCCTTCACTTTTGGGGGCTGTGACCCCCCCAAAAGTGAAGGACCACAGGTCCCAGCATGAACCCCTCAGAGCTGAAAGCTGAAGATGTGACAACCCCGGCCCCCGCATGGGAGGAGTCACATCAGCAGCCAGCGGCGGGAGGGTGTTCACTTTCCCGAGGCTCCAGTGTGTCGGACTGGTGGCAGGCTATAGGTGACAAGTGGCACACTGCATCTGGTGGCAGGCTACGGGTGGAAAGTGGCACACTGCATCTGGTGGCAGGCTACGGGTGGAAAGTGGCACACTGCATCTGGTGGCAGGCTACGGGTGGAAAGTGGCACACTGCATCTGGTGGCAGGCTATGGGTGGAAAGTGGCACACTGCATCTGGTGGCAGGCTACGGGTGGACCAATTTCTGTATCAGGTCTGCAGTCTCTGAGCATTTTCTGTATCATGTCTGCAGTCTCTGACCATCTCCTGTACTATGTCTTCAGTCTCTGATCATCTCCTGTACTATGTCTTCAGTCTCTGATCATCTCCTGTACTATGTCTTCAGTCTCTGACCATCTCCTGTACTATGTCTTCAGTCTCTGATCATCTCCTGTACTATGTCTGCAGTCTCTGACCATCTCCTATATCATGTCTGCAGTCTGACCATTTTCTCTGACAATCGCTTGTATCATGTCTGCAGTCTCCGACAGTCTCTTGGAGCATGTCTGCAGTCTCCGACAGTCTCCTGTATCATGTCTCTTGTATCATGTCTGTAGTCTCTGACAGTCTCTTGGAGCATGTCTGCAGTCTCTTGGAGCATGTCTGCAGTCTCCGACAGTCTCCTGTATCATGTCTCTTGTATCATGTCTGTAGTCTCTGGCAGTCTCTTGGAGCATGTCTGCAGTCTCTTGGAGCATGTCTGCAGTCTCTGACCATCTCCTGTATTATGTCTCTTGTTTAATGTCCGCAGTCTCTGACCACCTCTTGTATGATATCTGCAGTTACTGACCATCTGTTGTATCATGTCTGCAGTCTCTGACCATCGCTTGTATCATGTCTGCAGTCTCTGACCATCGCTTGTATCATGTCTGCAGTCTCTGACCATCTCATATATCATGTCTGCAGTCTCTGACCATCTCTTGTACTATGTCTGCAGTCTCTGACCATCTCTTGTACTATGTCTGCAGTCTCTGACAATCTCTTGTATCATGTCTGTAGTCTCTGACCATCTTCTGTATTATGTCCATACCTCTGCTATGCAGTCTCTGACTATTTTAATGAAGTTCTTTAAATTAGGCTCAGACAAAGCAATCAAAGCATATTTTATAGGTACAAGGAAGCATGGGAGGGGGTCTATGGTTAGTGGAGGGGGTCCGTACTGAGGGAGGGGGCCTATATTTAGTGGAGAGGGGGGTCCGTAATGAGGGAGGGGGGTCTATACTTAGTGGAGAGGGGGGTCCGTACTGAGGGAGGGGATCTATAGTTAGTGGAGGGGATCTGTACTGAGGGAGGGGGTCTATAGTTGGTGGAGGGGTCCGTACTAAGGGAGGGGGCCTATATTTAGTGGAGAGGGGGTCTATACTGAGAGAGGGGGCTATACTTGGTGGAGAGGGGGGTCCATACTGAGAGAGGGGGCTATACTTAGTGGAGAGGGGGGTCCATACTGAGGGAGGGGGGCTATACTTAGTGGAGAGGGGGTCCATACTGAGGGAGGGGGCCTATACTTAGTGGAGAGGGGGTCCAGACTGAGGGAGGGGGGCTATACTTAGTGGAGAGGGGGTTCCGTACTGAGGGAGGGCGGTCTATACTTAGTGGAGAGGGGGGTACGTACTGAGGGAGGGGGTCTATAGTTAGTGGAGGGGATCCGTACTGAGGGAGGGGGTCTATAGTTGGTGGAGGGGTCCGTACTAAGGGAGGGGGCCTATACTTAGTGGAGAGGGGGTCTATACTGAGGGAGGGGGGCTATACTTATTGGAGAGGGGGTCCGTACTGAGGGAGGGGTCTATAGTTAGTGGATGGGATCCGTACTGAGGGAGGGGGTCTATACTTAGTGGAAAGGGGGGTCTATACTGAGGGAAGGGGGTCTATTATTACAATATAATAATAGAAATACATTCCAAGCATGGTATTGGAATTATATAAGTGCTATAACCAGCCATTCACCTGACAAATCACTTGCCGCCGAAGTCGCGTCAACCCCAAAACTACATCTAACACAACCCCCCCCCCCCCCCCGGTCTTGGCAAAATTGTCCCTGAATTGCAGTTTGGAAATGTGGTCACCCTAGTGGTAATCTGTTGTTCAATGGCACTAGTTCATTTTTTTGGTGGTGGGGGGGCTGTTTGCAGGGGGGGGCCCATACAACATTTTGCTATGGGGCCCTGTGATTTCTAGTTACGCCCCTGTATGTATGTATGTATGTATATATATATATATATATATATATATATATATATATATTGTAGCAGAGCGTCCCTGAGAGAGACAGGAAAAGTCCTGTTCGGGGTTTATACATCTCCCAGGCTCCTCTCTTATACGTTTAGGCCTGGTTCACACTGGGGCGACAAACGCTCCGACATTGGGAGCTCATGTCGCATGACGTGTGAAAATCAATGTTTCCCTATGGGAGCCGTCTTAACTGGTCCGACACATGTCGGTCCGACTTTGAAAATGCTCCCTGTACTACTTCGGTCCGACTTTGATCCGACTTCAGCCCATTGACTATCATTGAAGTCGGATCAAAGTCGGACCGCAGTCTTGCATGATCCGACTTTGGCATGCGACTTGTGCTGTACTGCTCTTGAGGGGGAACTCCACGCCAAATTTTAAATTAAAAACCGGCATGGGTTCCCCTCCAGAGGCATACCAAGCCCTTGGGTCTGGTCTGGATTTGAAGGGGAACCCCCTACGCCGAAAAAACGGCGTGGGCGTCCCCGCACAATCCAAACCAGACCCTTATCCGAGCACACAACCTGGCAGGCCGCAGGGGAAAAGGGGGGGACGAGAGAGCGGCCCCCCCTCCCTCCTGAACCGTACCAGGCCGCATGCCCTCAACATGGGGGGGTTTAGTGCTCTGGGGCAGGGGGGCGTCCTGCGGCCCCCCCACCCCAGAGCACCCTGCCCCCATGTTGATGAGGACAGGGCCTCTTCCCGACAACCCTGGCCGTTGGTTGTCGGGGTCTGCGGGCGGGGGGCTTATCGGAATCCGGGAGCCCCCTTTAATAAAGGGGCCCCTGGATCCCGGCCCCCCCACCCTATGTGAATGAGTATGGGGTACATCGTACCCCTACCCATTCACCTGGTGGAAAAAAATTGCAATAAAAAAACCACAAAGCTTTTTAAAGTATTTTATTGCACAGCTCCGGGGGTCTTCTTCCGACTTCGGGGGTCTCCGGTGTCGTCGCCACGCTCTCCGGTTCTTTCTTCCGCCGGGCCTCCGCTAACTTCTTTTTAGCTCTTTTGCTAACGGAGGCCCGGACTTCTCTGTCTTCTCGTCCGGCTCTCCGTTGTCCTTCTGCCGGCCCCTCCACTAACTTCTTGGTAGCTCTTTCGCTAGTGGAGGGGCCGGTCTTCCCGTCGTCGCCGTCGGCGTCTTCTTCCCTCTTCTCCTTCTCGATGTTGACGCGTCGCTTCCTCCCGCTGTAATACTGGCTGTCCGCTCCGCATTAATATAGGCTTCTTATGACGTCACAGTCACATGTTCCCATGACGTCACAGTCACATGCTCCGGGGCCATGTGCCCCGGAACATGTGACTGTGACGTCATGAAAAGCCTATATTAATGCGGAGCGGACAGCCAGTATTACAGCGGGAGGAAGCGACGCGTCAACATCGAGGAGGAGAAGAGGGAAGAAGACGCCGACGGGAAGACCGGCCCCTCCACTAGCGAAAGAGCTACCAAGAAGTTAGTGGAGGGGCCGGCAGAAGGACAACGGAGAGCCGGACGAGAAGACGGAGAAGTCCGGGCCTCCGTTAGCAAAAGAGCTAAAAAGAAGTTAGCGGAGGCCCGGCAGAAGAAAGAACCGGAGAGCGCGGCGACGACACCGGAGACCCCCGAAGTCGGAAGAAGACCTCCGGAGCTGTGCAATAAAATACTTTCAAAATCTGTGTGGTTTTTTTATTGCAATTTTTTTCCACCAGGTGAATGAGTAGGGGTACGATGTACCCCATACTCATTCACATAGGGTGGGGGGGCCGGATCCAGGGGCCCCTTTATTAAAGGAGGCTCCCGGATTCCGATAAGCCCCCCGCCCGCAGACCCCGACAACCAACGGCCAGGGTTGTCGGGAAGAGGCCCTGTCCTCATCAACATGGGGGCAGGGTGCTCTGGGGTGGGGGGGCCGCAGGTCGCCCCCTGCCCCAGAGCACCAAACCCCCATGTTGAGGGCATGCGGCCTGGTACGGTTCAGGAGGGAGGGGGGGCCGCTCTCTCGTCCCCCCTTTTCCCCTGCGGCCTGCCAGGTTGTGTGCTCGGATAAGGGTCTGGTTTGGATTTTGGGGGGACCCCCACGCCGTTTTTTCGGCGTAGGGGCGCCCCTCCAAATCCAGACCAGACCCAAGGGCCTGGTATGCCTCTGGAGGGGAACCCATGCCGGTTTTTTATTTAAAATTTGGCCTGGAGTTCCCCCTCAAGATTCATACCAAACACAGTGCCTGCTATTGGCGGGGATCCAAGTCGGATCCCCGTTCATTGAAAGTCGGACATATGTCGGCTTCATGTCGCAGGGCAAAGTCGGATCCAAAGTAGGACAGATGTCGTGTCGCACTAGTGTGAACCCAGCCTTAGGGATCTCTGACCCAGTTCAGGTGTTGGTCCTCTCTCCCAGGACAATTAAAAGCTCACCTGAGCAGACAGCCTTTGCTCTGCCTGGGAAACACAGACAACGCTGGTCTGTGAGAGCAAGAAGGTTGGTGAAAACTGTTAATCAGTTGATGTGGAAGCTAGCAAGAGACACGGCTAGGGTTTTGTTTAGCTATTTTTTTGTTCTGTTTGTTTTTCTGCACACTGTACAGCACCTGTCAATAGACTTTGTATATATCACCAATAAACAACACTGTTTTTTCACTTATCCCATAGACTTGGTATCTGTGCCTGCTCATCCCAGGGAGCTTTTGTACCTGCTACCTGTCCCCCAGGTTACAAAAATATATATATATATATATATATATATATATATTGTGACAGCAGGAAGGTAAAGTCACCTGGTTGCATCCAGGGGGGTAGATATATTTCGCCCAGATTCAGGCTTTACGCCGACTTATACAACTAGGGAGTTGATGAAGCCCAGCTGAGGCTAGTGGGCTCATGGATGACTCATACCTCTAGGGAGAGGGCTGGGCGTCGTGCAGGCAGGGAGTTGATGAGGCCAGCTGAAGCTTGTCAGCTCATTTAGGCCTCTATAAGAACTCCCAGCTTCATTAGATGTTAGCTCATGCCTGGAACCAGACCTGTGTGGACTGTCTAGGGAGAGTGAACCCCTGTGCGGTGAGGCAAAGCCTGTGTGGCTATTTGTTTGGACTTTTACTAAACCAGGGACTTAGGGACTAGGACAGCACTAGGCTGATCCCAGTTGTTAGTTAGGAAACCTGTATGTTTAGTCAGAGGTCAACTTGACCAGGATTTATTTTGTTTATGTTTCTTTTTGGCTTTGCTGTGTTTTTGTCACTGTACATAGAGAAATAAACCGCACCTTTTGATTTTGAAAACCACAACCTCCGTCTGCTGGCCCTGTTTTTGTGTGGGGAGCCCAACCAGGGGGTCACACACACCCGCTACCGAGTTAACCCCCTCACAGTTGGTGGAGAACCAGTGGCAGTTTTTTTTAAGCCAGCATGGAGGAGATACTGAAACAGCTGGCTCTAGCAAATGCCAATCAACAGCAGACAAATGCAGGTTTGCAAAGGAGCCTTGCAGCCCAGCAGCAAGCTCATCAACAAGCCCAGCAGCAATCTGAGGCCCGCTTCATAGACCTGTTACAGAAGCAAGAGCAGAGACTACAACAAATGGAAGCAGTAATGCAGCAACGTCCGCAGACCAGTGAGGAAAGCCGTCCCACTAATACCGCGTCCTTTGGGGTGAGTCGTTTATTGACAAAAATGACTGGAGAGGATGATCCAGAGGTATTTTTGACCACATTTGAAAGGACTGCTGAAAGAGAAAAGTGGCCTGAGGAGCAGTGGGCTGGACTGGTGGCTCCTCTGTTAACTGGTGAATCGCAGAAGGCTTACTATGACCTAGAGCCTGACCAAGCAAAAGACTATGTGATGCTAAAAGCTGAAATATTGGCAAGGCTGGGTGTCACCCTGGCTGTCCGGGCTCAGCGTGTGCATAACTGGACTTTCCAGCTTGGAAAACCCCCCAGATCTCAAATGTATGATCTCATTCACCTGAGCAGGAAGTGGCTACAGCCAGAGACTTTGTCCGCACCAGAGATTGTGGAACGTGTTGTAATGGATCGGTTTTTGAGAGCTCTTCCTACTGCCATCCAAAAGTGGGTAAGCCATGGAGACCCAGAGACGGCCGGTGGTCTTGTGGATCGTGTAGAGAAATACTTGGCTACAGAGAACCTGACGGCCTCTTCCAGAGACTCTCGGACTTTCCACCCTAAGACCAGACCATCCCCAGGGGCGGATAAGAGGATTCCAAGGGGTAAGGGTGGAGAGAGTGAGAGGGTGGGAGCTCTACCCCAAGTTTGGCGAGAACAGCCTGGGAAATCAGCGGCTCAAGAGGCGGCAAGAAGGATCGTTTGCTACCGCTGCCGGCAAGCGGGACATATTGCAGCCAATTGCCCGGTTGTGAAGGAACCCATGCAATGTGACTTTCTGATGGACAGACGTCAGTCGCTGTGTGCGACAGTCGCATGCACTGCCATTCGGGGAACTGAGAAACATTTATGCAAAATGTGTATTAATGGTAGAAATGTTGTGGTATTACTGGATTCAGGTAGCCTTGTGACCCTGATAAAGGCTGAATTAGTTAAAACAGAGGTCTCTGGGAATAGCAAGGTAGCTGTTATTTGTGTGCATGGGGACACCCGAGAGTATCCAGTGACTACAGTGTGTTTCGAGACCCCCAAAGGTACCCTCTCTCATCCAGTGGGGTTAGTATCTCAATTACCGCATGATGCCATTGTGGGAAGGGATTTTCCGAAGTTCTGGGAACTGTGGGATGATCCTGAGCCCCCCACTGGTGCCCCTATGTACCAGGAATGTGATAGCCAGAACTCCTCTGAGAGTGGTGAGGACTCTCCAGAATTTCCCTTGTCAGTATTGGCAGGGGAGACTCAAGAAACTGGAGAGGAGCCCACCTCCTCAGACGAAAACCTACCGTCTGTGGAGTTTTCTGATCTGGAGGTTCACAGGGAAAATTTTGCCACAGAACAGTTAAAAGACCCCGCCCTAATAAAGGCACGGGAAAACGTAGTGGAAATAGATGGCGAGTTAGTGAACCCAGATAATACCTGCACTTACCCATACTTCAGCGTAGAGAAGGACCTACTGTATCGGGTGGCAAAAAGGGCAGAAGAAACCGTTGAGCAGCTTGTGGTGCCCAAACCTTACAGGAAGTTGGTGTTGGAGTTGGCCCATGGGCACATTCTTGGAGGTCATCTGGGGACAGAGAAAACCCGAGAGAGGGTATTACAGAGATTCTATTGGCCTGGGGTGATGAAGGACATAGAAAATTATTGTTCCTCCTGCCCTGTGTGTCAGAGGTCGGCCCCGATGCCACATTTCCGTAGCCCGCTGGTCCCTCTACCCATCATTGAGGTCCCGTTTGAGAGAATCGCAATGGATTTGGTAGGTCCTATAATCAAGTCCGCTAGGGGGCACCAGTACATATTGGTTATAATGGACTATGCCACCCGTTATCCAGAAGCGATCCCTCTCAGAAATACCTCGGCCAAAACCATAGCCAAAGAGCTATCTCTTGTTTTTAGCCGGGTGGGTATTTGTAAAGAACTGCTTACGGACCAAGGTACACCCTTTATGTCCCGGGTTATGAAAGAGCTGTGTAAATTGCTCAAAGTGACGCAATTGCGTACATCTGTGTATCACCCCCAAACCGATGGGCTGGTTGAAAGATTCAACAAAACCCTAAAACAAATGTTGAAGAAAGTGGTGGATAGAGATGGAAAGGATTGGGACTGTCTACTTCCTTATTTGATGTTTGCTATTAGGGAGGTGCCCCAATCCTCTACGGGATTCTCCCCCTTTGAGTTACTGTATGGGAGACACCCAAGAGGGCTGTTGGATATTGCCAAGGAAACTTGGGAAAGTGAGAGTTCTCCCCACAGGAGTGTGATTGAGCATGTCGCCCTGATGCAAGATCGAATTGCACAGGTAATGCCCATCGTGAAGGAACATTTGGCCCAAGCGCAGTTGGCACAGCAGAGAGTGTACAACCGTGGAGCAAAGACCCGTACCTTTTCCCCGGGGGATAGGATATTGGTACTTGTCCCTACGGTTGAAAGTAAATTCCTTGCCAAATGGCAAGGCCCCTACGAGATAATGGAAAAAGTGAGCGAAGTGAATTACAAGGTCAGACAACCCAGGAAGGCGAAAGCCCGAACAGATATATCACGTTAATCTGTTGAAAGCCTGGAGGGATAGAGAGTCCCTAGTCGCAGAAACTTGGTCACCAGCTCAAACTGGTTGCATGATTCCGGAGGTTGGAATAGCAGCCACCTTGTCACAACCCCAACAACAGGAGGTTAAGGAGTTTGTGCTTCGCAACAAGGAGGTGTTCTCTGAGCTGCCGGGACAAACATCTGGGGTAGAGCATGATATTATTACCCCGCCCGGTGAAAGGGTGAAGTTAAAACCCTATCGGATCCCAGAGGCCCGACGGGAGGCAATACGGGAGGAAGTACAGAAAATGCTGAACTTAGGGGTGATAGAGGAGTCCCAAAGTGATTGGTCTAGTCCCATTGTGTTGGTGCCTAAACCGGATGGGAGCTGGCGATTTTGTAACGATTTTCGTCAGTTGAACAAAGTTACAAAATTTGACACCTACCCCATGCCACGTATAGATGAGTTGATCGACCGGCTGGGAACAGCCCGATACATGACGACTCTTGACCTCACAAAAGGGTATTGGCAAATTCCCCTGGCCAAGTCGGCCAAAGAGAAAACCGCATTTGTAACCCCAGACGGGGCGTTCCAATATAAGAGAATGCCGTTCGGGTTACAGAATGCGCCGGCCACATTCCAGCGGAAAATGGACCAGATGCTGAGGCCCCATCGGAAGTATGCTGCGGCTTACCTGGATGACGTAATTGTCCATAGCACAGATTGGGCCTCACATCTGCCAAAAGTGCAAGCAGTCCTGGACTCTGTTCGGGAAGCGGGGTTTACGGCTAACCCCAAGAAGTGTACCATTGGGCAGGAGGAGGCCAAATATCTTGGGTACACCATTGGCAGGGGAGTAATAAAACCCCAACTCAACAAAGTCGAGGCCATCCAGAGTTGGCCACGTCCCAACAGCAAGAAGCAGGTACGAGCCTTTCTGGGAATCGCGGGTTATTATCGGCGCTTCATTCCCCACTTTGCTTCTAAGGCTGTGCCCCTAACCAACCTGACGAAAGGGAAAGGGTCGGTCATGATTAAATGGACCCCCGAGGCTGAGGCAGCATTCCAATTCTTGAAACAAGCCTTATGTAGCCAGCCAGTGTTGTACTCACCCGACTTCTCTAAAGACTTTGTCGTACAAAGTGATGCGTCAGATGTGGGGTTAGGAGCAGTATTGTCCCAGGTCTGGAACGGGGAAGAGCACCCAGTCATTTACCTCAGCAGGAAGTTGAAGTCCCATGAGGTAAATTACGCCACGGTTGAAAAGGAATGTTTAGCGGTGAAGTGGGCTCTAGATTCCCTTCGGTACTATCTGCTAGGTAGGCACTTTGACATGGTTACGGATCACGCTCCGTTAAAGTGGATGGCTCAAAACAAGGAGACAAATAGAAGAGTGAATAGGTGGTTCCTGGCCCTACAGGAATTCAACTTCACAGTAAAGCATCGCCCTGGCGTTCAAATGGGGAATGTGGATGCTTTGTCTCGAGTACATGAATGCCTGATTGCTGGTGTTCCAACCCCAAGGTTAAAACAAGAGGGGGGGGGTATGTGACAGCAGGAAGGTAAAGTCACCTGGTTGCATCCAGGGGGGTAGATATATTTCTCCCAGATTCAGGCTTTATGCCGACTTATACAACTAGGGAGTTGATGAAGCCCAGCTGAGGCTAGTGGGCTCATGAATGACTCATACCTCTAGGGAGAGTGCTGGGCGTCGTGAGGCAGGGAGTTGATGAGACCAGCTGAAGCCTGTCAGTTCGTTTAAGGCCTCTATAAAAACTCCCAGATTCATTAGGTGTTTGCTCATGCCTGGAACCAGACCTGTGTGGACTGTCTAGGGAGAGTGAACCCCTGTGCGGTGAGGCAAAGCCTGTGTGGCTATTTGTTTGGACTTTTACTAAACCAGGGACTTAGGGACTAGGACAGCACCAGGCTGATCCCAGTTGTTAGTTTAGGAAACCTGCATGTTTAGTCAGAGGTCAAACTGACCAGGATTTATTTTGTTTGTTTCTTTTTGGCTTTGCTGTGTTTTTGTCACTGTACATAGAGAAATAAACCGCACCTTTTGATTTTGAAAACCACAACCTCCGTCTGCTGGCCCTGTTTTTGTGTGGGGAGCCCAACCAGGGGGTCACACACACCCGCTACCGAGTTAACCCCCTCACAGTATATATATATATATATATATATATATATATATATATATATACATACACACACACACACACATACACACACATACACACACACACACACATATATACACACACACACACACACACACACACATATACATACACAGTGGGTCAAAAAAGTATTTAGTCAGCCACCAATTGTGCAAGTTTTCCCACTTAAACAGATGAGAGAGGCCTGTAATTGTCATCATAGGTATACCTCAACTATGAGAGACAGAATGTGGAAACAAATACAGACAATCACATTGTCTGAATTTGAAAGAATTTATTTGCAAATTATGGTGGAAAATAAGTATTTGGTCAATATCAAAAGTTCATCTTAATACGTTGTTATATATCCTTTGTTGGCAATGACAGAGGTCAAACGTTTTCTGCAAGTCTTCACAAGGTTGTCACACACTGTTGCTGGAATGTTTTGGGGCTGTCGCTGGGCAACACGGACTTTCAACTCCCTCCAAAGATTTTCTATGGTGTTGAGATCTGGATACTGGCTAGGCCACTCCAGGACCTTGAAATTCTTCTTACGAAGCCACTCATTCGTTGCCCAGGCGGTGTGTTTGGGATCATTGTTATGCTGAAAGACCCAGACACGTTTCATCTTCAATGCCCTTGCTGATGGGAGGAGGTTTGCACTCAAAATCTCACAATACATGGCCCCATTCATTCTTTCATGTACACGGATCAGTCGTCCTGTTCCCTTTGCAGAGAAACGGCCCCAAAGCATGATGTTGCCACCCCCATGCTTCACAGTAGGTATGGTGTTCTTTGGTTGCAACTCACTATTCTCTCTCCTCCAAACACGACGAGTTGTGTTTCTACCAAACAGTTCTACTCTGGTTTCATCTGAGCATATGACATTCTCCCAATCCTCTTCTGGATCATCCAAATGCTCTCTAGCAAACCTCAGACGGGCCTGGAAATGTACTGGCTTAAGCAGGGGGACACGTCTGGCACTGCAGGATCTGAGTCCCTGGAGGCATAGTGTGTTACTGATGGTAGCCTTTGTTACATTGGTCCCAGCTCTCTGCAGGTCATTCACTAGGTCCCCCCGTGTGGTTCTGGGATTTTTGCTCACCGTTCTTGTGATCATTTTGACCCCACGGGGTGAGATCTTGCATGGAGCCCCAGATCGAGGGAGATTATCAGTGATCTTGTATGTCTTCCATTTTATAATTATTGCCCTCACAGTTGATTTCTTCACACCAAGCTGCTTGCCTATTGCAGATTCAGTCTTCCCAGCCTGGTGCAGGTCTACAATTTTGGTTCTGGTGTCCTTCGAAAGCTCTTTGGTGTTCACCATAGTGGAGTTTGGAGTGTGACTGTTTGAGGTTGTGGACAGGTGTCTTTTATACTGATAACAAGTTCAGACAGGTGCCATTAAATACAGGTAATGAGTGGAGGACAGAGGAGCCTCTAAAAGAAGAAGATACAGGTCTGTGAGAGCCAGAAATCTTGCTTGTTTGTAGGTGACCAAATACTTATTTTCCACCATAATTTGCAAATAAATTCTTTCCAAATCAGACAATGTGATTGTCTGGATTTGTTTCCACATTCTGTCTCTCATAGTTGAGGTATACCTATGATGACAATTACAGGCCTCTCTCATCTTTTTAAGTGGGAGAACTTGCACAATTGGTGGCTGACTAAATACTTTTTTCCCCTACTATATATATATGAAAAAATGGGTTCAGAATGGGAATGCAAATATCAGACACCACATCCCAATGAGGAGATAAAATAAAGGGTGAGAGGTCACAGGCCCCAGGACTTTAAAGGTGTCAAGTGGGTAACAAACAAACACTGATCGACCAAGATTGAAGTTAGAAAAAACTTTTATTACAAAAAATTCATTAAAAACATGAGATAAAAACAAATCATATATCAATTGTTCCTTTGGAATAGCATTTGAACAGACAATACCACTTTTCTCTACATGTTTCGCTCGGAAGCGTCTATTATGCTAAAGGAAAACAAGGAGAAGAAATCAATACTCATGTTGAACATTAAAATTCAATAATGTTACACATTGGCATAAATAGAGTGAGTATGCAATTTGAGTCAGATAAATATACCATTCAATCAATATAACAGGGCATAGAAACATAGTTTTCAAATTTTGGAGTAATGGTGTGATAGAGAACTTACCAAACACTGCGCAAAATTGCTTTTGCGGTGTAAACAATTGAAAAATTATTTTAAAAAAGCACTCATTTGGCAAGTGCAGAGTGATGTAGTTCCAACCCAGGTTCAGTGAACCTCACAATGCTTGTAGAAAGGGACAAAAAGTATTTGACCTAAAAACAGGAAAAGTATGTGTTAGAGGAAAAATGTCTTTTTGTATATAGAAGTAGATGAAAAAAGGTTGTATAGGCATGGCTTAAATAAGCCAAATCATAATATATCTGTTCATTGGCATATGAATATAGAATCAATAGCGATCAATAAAAAATATCTCTGGTGGAGAAATGGCAAAAATCTTTGGGATTCTCCAGGATTCATTCAGAAAACCGGGGTAGGAGAGCAAAATAGTGTCTCATTCCCAGCCAGGGCAAATCCAATTTGGGAACCCTGCATAGAAATGAATATAAACAAAAACAAAGGGTTCAGTAGGTAGAAGTGGATCGGGATACCGATCTGATTGAAAAGCAGCCAGAGCGGAAATCACAAAGTTCCGAATGGTTCTTACCTTAGAATGTGGATGGTAGGGTAATCCAGGACGATCGGAGGCAGAGATGTGTATCCAACCCTGACCTCCGTGGGAATGGCAGAGGATAGCGGCGAGTCACGCGGTTTAAGTCCCTGACCAGCGCGGCAGCGTCTGATGTCACTGCTGCGCCGCGGAAGCAATGAGGGATGCCAGCACGCATGCGCCACCCCAGATACCAGCGGCGCGCAATGACAAGTTAATCTTGTCAGCGGCAGTAGCCATATTGGAAGCTCCCTTTGCCAGTAACTGGGGTAATCAGCACTGGAAAGAAGAGATGACAAGGTGGAGCCGACATGACGTGTGGGAGAAAACTCCCACATGTCAGCCAAAAAACGAAAAAACTAATAGGGCTGGGGGAAGATGAAATAATAGGATTTTTGTACTCACTGTAAAATCAGTTTCTCTGACGTCCATGGACTGACACAGCCTCTTCATACTGAACACGTGGTTTATGTCCCTGCTCGCAGGAGAAGCCTAGGCAGAATGTTAGATGTTACAGCATACATTCTAAAAACCAGAGCTGAACAGCCCCGCCCAGGGGGCGGTCCCTCCAGCCAGGGCCGAAATCTGACCCTTGATGGTACTTAAATCCAGCTTTTGGGTCACACTACGCTGTAAGAACAGCAGAATCCTGGGAACGGAATACATCCGTGGACGCCAATCTAACTCCGATGATAGATCTTCCTGGAGGAAGATTTCTGTGCCCTCAACATGGTCGAGATGACTGAATCTGAGAGACCTCGGTCCCTCAGCACCTGGCTTTCAATAGCCATGCCGTTAAAGCCAAGGACTGCAAAGTAGGATGAAGTATGGGACCTTGAGACAGAAGGTCCTCCTGTAGAGGTAGTCACCAGGGAACGTCCGCGACTAGCCGCACAAGATCATCGTACCAATGGCGCCGGGGCCAATCTGGAGCAATGTGGATCACCGGAATGCCCTCGGCCTCTACCCTGCGAAGCAGATGGGGAAGCAACTGCAGTGGAGGGTAGGCATACATCAGGCAATACTGACCCCATGGGGCAACTAACGCGTCTGAGGCGTCTGCCCACGGGTCCCTGGACCTGGCCACAAACCTCGACACCTTGCGATTGAGTCAAGAGGCCAAGAGGTCCACATCCGGCGTGCCCCACTGCCGGCAAAGAAGTTGGAATACCTCCGGATTCAAGGACCATTCCCCCTGGTCCAACGTCTGACGGCTCGGATAGTTGGCCTGCCAGTTGTCTATTCCTGGAATATAAACGGCCGACAGAGCCGGCACGCTTCTTTACACCCACCGTAGGATGTGGGTGACCTCGGACACCGCAGCTGAGCTCCGAGTTCCCCCCTGATGGTTGACATAAGACACTGCTGTGGCGTTGTCCGATTGGATCCTGACCAAGCGGCCCTGAAGCCTCTCCGACCACGAGAAGAGGCACAGTCCGACTGCCCGGAGTTCCAGAACATTGATCGGTAGACGTGATTCGGCTGGGGTCCAAAGCCCTTGAGCTGAGAGGACTCCCCAAACTCCCCCCCAGCCCGTAAGGCTGGCGTCCGTCTTGATCACCGTCCACTAGATAGGAAGGAACGACTTCCCGGACCGAAGGCTCGGGGATCTCAACCACCACATCAGGGACGGCCTGACCGGGTGACTCACCTGGGTCTGATGATCCAAAGACAACAGGGACTTGTCCCAAGTGGACAGGATCCCTCTCTGTAGGGCACGAATGTGAGATTGGGCATACAGAACTGCCTCGAAGGAGGCCACCATGAGTCCCAGGACTCTCATGCAGAAACGGATTGACGACCATTTTCGGGACATCAGAACCCGCACCGCAGACTGAAGAGTCTGCAACTTCTCCAAGGGTAGGAATACTTTCGCCTCCGAGGAGTCCAGGATCAAACCTAGATACTCCAGATGCTGAGTCGGGACCAGGACCGATTTCTGAGTGTTCAGGAGCCACCCGAAGTCCCGGAGGGTCTGACTGACTATCGTCACATTTTCTTCTAATTCTGAGCCAGAGTCTGCTCTCAGAAGAATATCGTCCAGATAACCCACGATAGCAATGCCGCGCTGCCTCAGCAAAGCCAGAATCGGGACAAGCACCTTGGTGAAGACCCGCGGTGCCGACGCTAAGCCGAAGGGAAGTGCCACAAATTGATAGTGGTCTTCGCCGATCGCAAAGCGCAGAAACTTCTGGTGACTTGCGCAGATTTGGACATGCAAATAAGCGTCCTTGATGTCCAAGGACGCCAGAAAGTCCCCGGGATGGAGCGCAGCAACCACCGTGCAAATGGACTCCATGCGGAATTTTTGAACCTTCACAAAGGCACTTAAGGCCTTGAGATCCAGAATTGGACGGACTCCGTCCTTCTTTGGGACCACAAACAGATTCTAATAAAATCCCTGAAACCTCTCCTGTGACGGTACCGGCACAATTACTCTGCACCTGAGCAAGTCCTGCACTGCCCCTAAAAGGGCCGCTCGACGCGCTGGAAGGAGAGGGAGATTTGAGGGAAAGAATATGTTTGGAGGCCAGGAGCGGAACTCTATCCTGTACCCCGAGGTGACCACCTCACGCACACCCACCGGTCGGAGATCCGGGAGGTCCACCGATCCGTGAACCAGCGAAGCCGTCCCCCTACCCCAGAGTCGGGCGGGGGCAAGACTTCATGCGGTGGCGGGCTTGGGAGCCGGCTTGGTCGGCTTACGCACCCAGGGACGCTTCTGTCCACCAGCCGCATCTTTTTTCAGTCTGGGAGGGCTTACCCGTGGCCTCTGACAAAAAACCTCTTCTGAGCTGGAAAGGAGGGGCCCCTTACCCTTAGTAGCCAGAGGAAGGAGGATGCTCTTACCCCCTGTGACATTCTTAATAATGTCATCTAGGGCAGCAGCAAACAGCCTACCGCCCTTAAAGGGCAAGCCAGTCAGGAGCTTTTTAGAGGCCAGGTCAGCAGACCAGCATTTCAACCAGATAAGACGACACAACACAACCGCATACACTGAGACCCTAGAGATTAAGGGAGCAGAGTCCAAAGTGGCATCGCACACATACACTAGGCCCTGTACCAGTTGGTGGGCCAGTGCAATGGTTTCTGGAGAAAGATTATGCTCCTGCACAGTGTGGTGCAAAATCTTTGCCCATTCCGTGAGTGTGACACTAGGGTCACCGCTACAATAGGACGTAAGGTGGATCCCAGCAAGGTGAACATGGCTCTGCTCACCACTTCCGACCTCCTGTCAGTGGGGTCCTTAAAGGCAGGAGTCCCCTCCATCGGGAGAGTTGTGGCTTTATTCAAACGGACGACCGGGGTGTCGACCACCGGAGGAGAGGCCCATTTTTTAATCAGGGCCTCCTCAAAAGGGTACCTAGTAGACAGATGCCGCGGGAGCGCAAAAGTCTTCTGCGGCTTTTCCCAAACCTGATCTATGAACCTGTCAAAGAAAGGCATGTAAGGAAAAACTTTTTTAGAAGGCTTGGCTTTAAAAGAACCAAAGGAGACAGCTTCCGCCTGAGGTTCCTCAGCCGCAGCATCCAGCTTAAGAGTGTCCCTCACAGCATCAATGAGTTCACTTACAAGCATCCTGTCCTTTGCTGACTCAGAGCAGGAGTCTTCCTCACAAGGAATGTCCTGTTCAAAAATATAAAAAAATTCAGAGCTAGGGTCCTGAGCTGCAGCTAAGCCCATATCAGAATCAGAGCACACCCCTACTGGAGATTGTATGGGGAGAGGGCACTTCATAGCCCCCTTGCGCTCGCACACCGCTTCCATTCTGACAAGAAATGATTCCAGGACCGCCGACAACTGGTCCATAGGGACCGCAGGTGCTGAACATGAATGGGGAAGCAGGTGAACCAGACTCCATACTCGCCACTCTCTGAGACTTTTCCCAATAAAAGAAAAAAAATCCACCCTCTGGCTGCGCTGACTGTGGGGGGTTACCCAGGAGACTCACCAACCCGGATAGGACCAATCGGTTCCGCTGCCTGTGCTGTGCTCATACAGCGCGAGTGAGGAGAGTGTGAGGAGAATCGCGCCATTGCAGGAGCGATAGAGGCTAAACAATCACAAAAAACGCGCGCGGCTCCAAGAAAATGGCCGCCGCAATGTAACTGCGTCATAGCGATCCACGGCAAGATGGCCGCCATGCGCGCCAATGCAAAAAAGACAAAGTGACACAAAAACATGGCGCCGGATGGCGCCCAGGCCCAAAATCACAGAAAAACCTCCACAGCTATATGCAGACACCCATGAGCCCCCCCCCCCCAGATCAGAGTGACCCCCAGGCAGCACAGCACCAGAGTAAGGTGACAGAGTAACAAAAAACAAGAGGGAGACAGGGAAAATCCCCCATACAAAGGAACACACAGTATGTACTCACCTGCGAAGGCAGGAGATACTACTTACCTGTCCCAGAAGGACCCACTGGTGTGTTCCTGACAGACCTATCACAGTGCGGTACTGAGTAGCTGTCGGCCCGGTCCACCGCGAAAGATACAGCAGGACTCTTCAGTCTTGTGTGGACCGCGGAGCATAAAAGCCCACCGGCCACCTCTGGAGTCATGGGGCATGTCGTGAACTGAGTAGCACGCCGGAGAGAGGAATCAGCATGCTCGATGGTCAGACAGGGAAGACTATGAAGATATCTTGTACCCAACCTGTTGCCCAGCCGACAGTTGATAGAAGATCTCAAAAATAAAATAATAAAATTCCAAAAGGAATTAAAAAAAAAAAAAAAAAATCTCAGGAGACTGGCTCCTAAGAGAGCCACATCTTCTACTCTGCTAGGCAGAAAAAAACTGAGGGCTGCTGGCTTCAGGTAGGAAGGTTATGTCCGGAGGGACCGCCCCCTGGGCGGAGCTGTTCAGCTCTGGTTTTTAGAATGTATGTTGTAACATCTAACATTCTGCCTAGGCTTCTCCTGCGAGCAGGGACATAAACCACGTGTTCAGTATGAAGAGGCTGTGTCAGTCCATGGACGGTAAGAGAAAAGGGGCTGAATTAACCAGGGAAAGCATCGCGAAAGCAAACCCAAAAAAACGGCAGATCAGATGTTGGCACATTGATAAGGAACCCAAAATTGTCTGCCCTGGGCGTCCATACAAGCAAAGATCAAGAGGAGACACTGACGCCTAGGTATGGACAGAGTACATCTCAATGCATATATAATGAGTCAAGATCCATTAAATTAATGATTAATGGTAGAACTATAGTGTAAATCATAAAATGTTAGGTTTTATATATATATATATATATATATATATATATATATATATAAAGAATAAAATAGAATTCCAATAGAATAGACAAAAAACAATAGAACAGAATAGAAAAAAATTATATATATATATATATATATATATATATATATATATATAAAAACCATCTTCCGAAATTCAAGTTTGGTACAGAATGAATTTGAATAGAAAAGATTAGAATAGAATATATTATATTTTTTTCTATTGTGTTCCATTGTTTTTCTATGCTATTCTTTTCTATTTTCTATTCTAATCTTTTCTATTGGAATTCGATTTCATTCTATACGAAATTCGGATTTCAGAAGATGTTTTATATATATACACACACACTTTTTTTCTGTTCTGTGCTATTGTTTTTCTATGCTATTCTTTTCTAGTATTTTTGATTCTATTCTAAATCTTTTCTATTCAAATTCAATTTCTTTAACAAAAGTTTTATTGATATACAATCCAACATATACCGACAGCATTAGGATGGTTACAATGTATAATAAACAGGCATGAAGTCAAAAGAAAAAATAATAATAATTACTAAACAAATAAATAAAAAATTTGAACAAAACAAAAAAAATAAAAAAATAAGTAAAAAGGGGGATTCAAAGATGACATAAAGAGCAATATTATCAAAATAACCATCTAAACCAGGCCAATATCTGTCAGCCCGATATCCACATCAACGGACTGCATAAAGCATATTTGAACGGAAAGGATAAAAAATAAAAAATTAAGGAAAGAAAAGGAACAGAAAGAAGAAAAGAGGGAGAAAAAGAAAGGGGAAAGAGAAGGGTCCAAGGGGAATGTGTCGGGGTAGTGCTAAATTGAGAAAAGCGCACTGTCGAAACGGGAAGGATGAAAATATGTGATCCACGGTTGCCAGACTCTGAGAAATTTATCATGCGTATTCAAGAGAATAGCCGTTAGTTTCTCACTTACCACAATATTATTCTTGCTTTTTTTTACAACCTGAAAGCTAAGCGTAGGAGTCTTTCATGCTCCGGCAATCGTCAATTTAGTCGCAGCAAACAGATATTGGTCCAGTTGCCTTTCTGGGCGAAGTAGCTCAACAATTGGCTTGCCTAGTAGGGCTTCATAGGGATCTCTTTTGAGGTCAACATGAAATAAATTGCGTAGAAGGGCATAGGTTCTGACCCATAGCCTGCATGCCCTTGGGCAAGACCACCAAATATGTGCCATTGTCCCTTCTTGCGAACATTCCCGAAAGCAGAGAGGAGAGAGCTGTTAAAGAGACTATTTGTTATCCAGTGTGAAATAAATATAGAAGTTGGAGTTTCAGTTGGTGTGGACAGTTACATTACTGGGGAAAAATAAAGACTTGCATCTATTCAAGGTAGAGGTGAGAATCCTCCTCGGGAGGATTCAACTCCAGCCGCAGGCAGGCCTGAAACTAACAACGCTCAACCTCCTCACACAGGAAGGTACGGGCTTGTGGTGCGGTGTGCCTCTCTCTGCCTGCGAGGAGCCTAATTAAATGCAGGTAAAGACAGGGGTTTGTGCGCTACACTTATATACAATATACTCAAAAATACTAAAATGAAGTGCAAAAACACTCAAAATACAAAGCAATCAATAATAAAAGTGGAAGTGCACAAACGGTAAAACAATATAATAGTGTCCTGCTCCTTGAAGAGGTCAAACGACAAAACGGACGTAGAGCAGAGCCATTACACTAAGGACATCGCAATTGCCAGTTCACACTCGCAGTCTATGACAGGTCTGAAGGTGAATGGCTATACACAGCTGAGCATGTTACTCCCTACTGTCGGACAGGCACTCTTCAAAAGTGAGTGGAAAGAAAAAAGTTGTTTTAACAAGCCTGTTAGATATTTTTTATGCTATGGAAGCCCCCTTCCTTCTTCTTTGTCTTTCCCATGATATGCTGTAATTGTGTAGAGGAAAAACTGTGATTGATGACCGTTTGAGGAGAGTGTCAAACACAGAGGTGGCAGCCCTATATGTCACTGCTACCCCTAACGGTCTGATTCTGGAGTTTTGGCTGTAGGTTGTACAGGGATGCATAATAATCTCCAAACCTTTGTGCTATCTCCCTCGGTAATGTAATTTTCCCACCTTCCGCACCCGTAATCATTGGGACATACGTCTTAGCTTGGTGTTCCCTCAAGGAGTTCGCAAGTTGTTTCCCACATTTGTTACCATATTCATAATTCTGTTTCTTTCCTGTCTGAATTGCCCTCTTAACATAATTATTTAAAGGTTGACTTTTTTTGTATTAAAAACACTTTTCTTTTATTGGTCGGATGAAATATGCTAATTTTTTGAGATAGGATTTTTGGGTTTTCATGAGCTGTATGCCAAAATCATCAATATTAAAACAAGAAAAGGCTTGAACTACTTCAGTTGTGTGTAATGAATCTAAAATATATGAAAGTCTAATGTTTATCAGTACATTACAGAAAATAATGAACTTTATCACAATATGCTAATTTTTTGAGAAGGACATGTACTCGAGTATAAGCCGACTCGAGTATAAGCCGAGGTACCTAATGTTGCCTCAAAAAACTGGGAAAACTTACTGACTCGAGTATAAGCCGAGGGTCATCCTTACTGTTCCTATCCTCACTGTTCCCTAGCTCGCTATTTTACATTGAAAATAGTACCTGTAAAGAAGTTGCGGCTGCGGCGTCCATCGTTCGAATTCCGCGGTCTCTTCCTGTTCCTTCCGTGATAGGCGATTCTCATCAGACACTCTCCGCCTATCACGATCATTCTCTCATCCTCAGTTTCCCAGCAGACACTGTGTTGGGTGTTCCGCCAATCACAGACGTCTGCTGGGAAACTGAGGATGAGAGAATGATCGTGATAGGCGGAGAGTGTCTGATGAGAATCGCCTATCACGGAAGGAACAGGAAGAGACCGCGGAATTCGAACGATGGACGCCGCAGCCGCAACGTCTTTACAGGTACTATTTTCAATGTAAAAAATTTCGCTGACTCGAGTATAAGCCGAGGGGGGGACTTTCAGCCCCAAAGAAAGGGCTGAAAATCTCGGCTTATACTCGAGTATATACGTTACTTGGATTTTGCAAAAGCGTTCCATACAGTTCCGCACACACTGCTCATGTGTAAGGTAAAGTCTACAGGATTGGAAATATCAGTTTGTAAATGGATAGAAAACTGGCTAAAAGACAGAATTCAGAGAGTAGTGGTTAATGATTCTTACTGTCACGCCGTGTCTGGGATTTGATCCCAGGGCCTGGTGTTCAGAGACTGTTTTCCTATGTCCTGAGCCACCAGTGAACTGGTTTTATGTTAGCATCGTAGTTGTTCTTTTTCACTAGTGGGGATGTTTGCTCCACCCTGGGACCAGCTGTCAGCAGTCTTCTCATTAGTGTCCCTATATATTCCCACTTCCCCTTCCTGTCCGTGCCTTAGGATAGGTTCCTGTTTATGGATGCGCTTGCTTTTTGGTTTTCTACTTGGCTCGTCTTGACTACGATTCCTGGATTATCCCTTGAACCTGGTTAACCTTGCTGCCGACCCTCCCTGGCTTGTTCTGACTACGTTACCTGGATTGTCCTTTTCCCTCCTGGGATCCTGTCTTCTGCCTACTAACCGTGAGTTGTTGCTGGGGGTTGTGGTTAGGCTATCTGCACCTTCCTTTGTGGTTCCTTATTTCCTGTCTGTGGGAGATCTCAGCCGTCCCTCCACCTGACACCGGGATAACAAGACTACCGGTCAGGAAAGCGGAGGGATGGTTGTAGTTTCCTGGCAGACCTGACACTTACTCTGAATGGTCTAAGGTTCTCAGTGGTGTACCCCAAGGTTCAGTGCTGGGACCCTTACTTTTTAATATCTTTATAAATGATATTGGGTCTGGGATCAAAAGTAACATTTCTGTCTTTGCAGATAATACCAAGCTATGCAGTGGAATAACGTCCATACAGGATGTCTCCAAATTAAAAGCCGACCTCGATGCTCTGTCTAATTGGGCGACTATGTGGCAGATGAGGTTTTTATGTTGATAAATGTAAAGTTATGCACTTGGGGGCTAAGAATATGAATGCATCATACATACTAGGGGGAGTACAACTGGGGGGGTCCGTATTGGAGAAGGATCTGGGGGTTTTGGTAGATCATAAGCTCAATAATGGTATGCAATGTCAAGCTGCGGTTTCCAAAGCGAGCAAAGTCCTTTCTTGTATTAAGAGAGGTATGGACTCCAGAGAGAGATATCATTTTGCCCCTGTACAAATCATTAGTAAGACCTCATCTGGAATATGCAGTTCAGTTTTGGGCACCAGTTCTCAAAAAGGATATCGGGGAACTGGAGAAAATGCAGAGAAGGGCAACCAAACTGATAAGAGGCATGGAGGAGCTCAGCTATGAGGAAAGATTAGAGGAACTGAATTTATTCACTCTTGAGAAGAGGAGAATAAGGGGGGATATGATTAACATGTACAAATATATAAGGGGTCCATATAGTGAACTTGATGTTGAGTTATTCACTTTACGGTCAACACAGAGGACAAGGGGGCACTTTTTACGTCTAGAGGAAAAAAGATTTCATCTCCAAATACGGAAAGGTTTCTTCACAGTAAGAGCTGTGAAAATGTGGAACAGACTCCCTGCAGAGGTGGTTCTGGCCAGCTCAGTAGATTGCTTTAAGAAAGGCCTGGATACTTTCCTAAAAGTACATAATATAACTGAGTACTAACATTTATAGGTAAAGTTGATCCAGGGTAAATCCGATTGCCTCTCGGGGGATCAGGAAGGAATTTTTTCCCCTGCTGTAGCAAATTGGATCATGTTCTGCTGGGGTTTTTTGCCTTCCTCTGGATCAACTGTGGGTATAGAATTGGGTATATGGGATTTTATGATTTTTATTTTTTTTTACGGTTGAACTGGATGGACTTTGTCTTTTTTCAACCTGACTAACTATGTAACTATGTAAGTGTGTTCCTCCGGCTGACATAACTATTTTATTGATCTGATGAGTCCAATCTAGAGAGAATGGGGAAGGATTCACATATTCAAGTTCTTTTGTGATATTTACACAAGGAAAGACGTGTTATTTTTTTTATATATATATATATATATATATATATATATATATATCTATATCAGAACAAAAGGGACAATGACTCCAGTTGCAATTAAACAATTTCCTTTACTTGTGAATCCTCAATACATGCCATATACAGACTTCAAAAAGCATAGCATAGCCACTGTACAGTTCCGAGCATCCCTGCTCTTCCTCAGGCTTACAGGCTCAGTGTGAGAGTACAATTCAAAGAAAACTCATTATATCCCAACACCTGAAGGCGTCAACCAACAGGTGTATCCCATCCTGCTAGATCGGGAAACGATCCAACCAGATAAGTAACGTTCCATTAACCCTATATACGTTTTAGAACCAAAGGATCTTTAACCACTTAACGACCGCCCACTGTAAATATACGTCGGCAGAATGGCACCGACAGGCAGAATCACGTATATCTACGTGACTGCCTTTGTATAGTTGGGGGGTCCGATCGGACCCCCCTTCTTTACAGTGGGTGGTCGTTTTACCTTCGGGAGCGATCCGGCATGAGGGGACGGCCGTTCGATTCCGGCCCCCCCTTCTCGATCGCTCCCGGCGAATGAGAGAGCTTCCCCTGCCTGTGTACTGTTTACACAGGCAGGAGGAAGTGATGTCATCTCTCCTGCTGCGCTCACATATACCGAGCGCCGTACAGGAGAAGATGCAGGTTAGTGCACAAAACAGCACACTGACACCAGGACACATAGGCACATAAATCGCCCCCCAGGCCCCCCCAGCCCCCAGTCACAGTGTCACTGATTGCAGTGACCATTTATTTAGTGATCACTACAATCAGTGACATTTGTGACTGTAAAAGTGTCACTACATTTAGTTTTAGGTCCAGTGTAGCCCCCTAACCCCCCCTAATAAAGGTTTAACCCCCTGATCACCCCCCAGATAACCCTTTCACCCCCTAGCACCGCCGTCGCTAAGCGATCATTTTTCTGATCGATGTCTTGGCGTCGGTGATGCTGATCGGTAGCCAGTAATTTTTTTTAGGTTCGCCGCAGGTTTTTATAGCGTCGGGTACCCCCATATATTACCTAATAAAGGTTTAACCCCCTTGATCGCCCCCCAGGTAACCCTTTCACCCCCTATCACCACTGTCGCTAAGCGATCATTTTTCTGATCGCTGTCTTAGCGTCGGTGATGCAGATCGGTAGCCAGTAATTTTTTTTAGGTTCGCCATCAGGTTTTTATAGCGTCAGGTACCCCCATATATTATCTAATAAAGGTTTTAACCCCCTAATTGCCCCTAGTTAACCCTTTCACCAGTAATCACCATATAAGTGTTACGGGTGACGCTGGTTAGTTAGTTTGCTTTTTATAGTGTCAGGGCACCCGCCGTATATAACTCAATAAAGGTTTAACCCCCTGATCGCCCGGCGGGTGATATCAATTAGGTTTTAGCGTCAGAGAGGGTCTGCGTCACACCCCAGGCAGCGTCAGGTTAGTGCCAGTAGCGCTAACACCCACGCGTTAAGCATACACCCCCCTTAGTGGTATAGTATCTGAACAGATCAATATCTGATCTGATCAGATCTATACTAGCGTCCCCAGCAGTTTAGGGTTCCCAAAAACGCAGTGTTAGCGGGATCAGCCCAGATACCTGCTAGCACCTGCGTTTTGCCCCTCCGTCCAGCCCAGGCCACCCAAGTGCAGTATCGATCGATCACTGTCACTTACAAAACACAACACGCATAACTGCAGCGTTCGCAGAGACAGGCCTGATCCCTGCGACTCCAGTGCTGTAGGAGGTGATTTCACCACCACAGTTAAAAAAAAAAAAGCATATATGCCGAAGCATTGGGGCAGCAGGGGCGGAGGAGCGATTTTGCTCCTAATGCCGCGTACATACGGTCGAAATTCCGACGGAGGCTTGCCCGTGGAAAAGTCTGACCATGTGTACGCGGCATAACTTTTGCGGGAAGATGCCCCCATGCTTCGGCATATATAAATGGTGCATGTATGCCCATCATTAGAAGTGGGTGGATGAAGGGCGGTATTCTAATGGTGGGCATACCCACCGATCAATCTTTTTTTTTCGTTCAGCCAACAGGCTGCATGAAAAAAAAGATTACAATACATGTCCAACAAGGACCAGCAACGTACTGGTATGTTGCTGGACTTTGAATGTTTATACCAGAATGATGCCTGTGGGTTTAGGTATCATCTTGGTATCATTCTTTTCAGCCAGCGGCCGGCTTTCATGTAAAAGCAATCCTAGTGGCTAATTAGCCTCTGGACTGCTTTTACAAGCAGTGGGAGGGAATGTCCCCCCCCGGATATAAAAAGCGCCATTGGGAAATTGGGAAAGCATTTTATCACACCGATCTTGGTGTGGTCAGATGCTTTGAGGGCAGAGGAAAGATCTAGGGTCCAATAGACCCCAGTTTTTTCAAAAAAGAGTACCTGTCACTACCTATTGCTATCATAGGGGATATTTACATTCCCTGAAATAACAATAAAAATGATAAAAATAAATAAATATGGAAGCAACAGTTTAAAAATAAAAGAAAAAAGAAAAATTAATAATAAAAAAAAAAAAAGCACCCCTGTCCTGCCCTGCTCTTGCCCAATGGCGAACGCAAGCGTCGGTCTGGCGTTATAAGTAAACAGAAATTGCACCATGCATGTGAGGTATCACCGCGAAGGTCAGATCGAGGGCAGTAATTTTAGCAGTAGACCTCCTCTGTAAATCTAACAGCATAACCTGTAAAGGCTTTTAAAAATGTATGTAGTTTGTCGCCAATGCGCGTTTGTGCGAAATTTTAAAGCTTGTCGTGTTTGGTATCTATGTACTCAGCCTAAGATAATCTTTTTTATTTCATCAAACATTTGGGCAATATAGTGTGTTTTAGTGCATTAAAATTAAAAAAAGTGTATTTTTTAACCCAAAAAATGCATTTGAAAAATCGCTGCGCAAATACTGTGTAGAAAAAAAAATTGCAACACCCACCATTTTAATCTGTAGGGCCTATGCTTTAAAAATATATATAATGTTTGGGGGTTCAACATAATTTTCTTGCAAAAAAAAAAAATGTTTTCATGTAAACAAAAAGTGTGAAAAAGGGCTTTGCCTTCAAGTGGTTAGAAGAGTGGATGTAAGCTTCTTAATGTTGTGTATAAAATGCCAGAACAGTTCAAAACCCCCCCAAATGACCCTATTTTGGAAAGTAGACACCCCAAGCTATATACTGAGAGACATGTCGAGTCCATGGAATATTTTATATGTTGACACAAGTTGCGGAAAATAGACAATTTATTTTTTTATTTTTTGCACAAAGTTGTCACTAAATGATATATTGCTCAAACATGTCATGGGCATATGTGGAATTACACCCCAAAATACATTCTGTTGCTTCTGAGTACGGGAATACCACATGTGTGAGACTTTTTGGGAGCCTAGCCGCGTACGGGACCCCAAAAACCAATCACCGCCTTCAGGCTTTCTAAGGGTGTAAATTTTTGATTTCACTTCTCACTGCCTATCACAGTTTCGGAGGCCATGGAATGCCCAGATGGCACAAAACCCCCCCCCAAATGACCCCATTTTGGAAAGTAGACCCCCCAAGCTATTTGCTGAGAGGTATGGTGAGTATTTTGCAGATCTCGCTTTTTGTCACAAAGTTTTGAAAATAAAAAAAAAAAAAAAAAATTTTTTTCTTCATTTTCAAAAACAAATGAGAGCTGTAAAATACTCACCATGCCTCTCAGCAAATAGCTTGGGATGTCTACTTTCCAAAATGGCCTTCGAAACTGTGATAGGTAGTGAGGAGTGAAATCAAAAATTTGTGCCTAGAAATCCTGAAGGCGGTGATTGGTTTTCGGGGTCCCGTACGCGGCTAGGCTCCCAAAAAGTCCCACACATGTGGTATCCCCGTACTCAGGAGAAGCAGCAAAATGTATTTTGGGGTGTAATTCCACATACAACCATGGCATGTGTGAGCAATATATCATTTAGTGACAACTTTTTGTAATTTTTTTTTTTTTTTTTTTTTTTAGTCATTATTCAATCACTTGCGACAAAAAAAAAAAAAATATTCAATGGGCTCAACATGCCTCTCAGCAATTTCCTTGGGGTGTCTACTTTCCAAAATTGGGTAATTTGGGGGGGTTTTGTACTGCCCTGCCATTTTAGCACCTCAAGAAATGAGATAGGCAGTCATAAATTTAAAGCTGTGTAAATTCCAGAAAATGTACCCTAGTTTGTAGACGCTATAACTTTTGCGCAAACCAATAAATATACGCTTATTGACATTTTTTTTACTAAAGACATGTGGCTGAATAAATTTTGGCCTAAATGTATGACTAAAATTGAGTTTATTCGATTTTTCTTATAACAAAAAGTAGAAAATATCATTTTTTTTCAAAATTTTCGGTCTTTTTCCGTTTATATCGCAAAAAATAAAAATCGCAGAGGCAATCAAATAGCATTAAAAGAAAGCTCTATTTGTGGGAAGAAAAGGACGCAAATTTCGTTTCGGTACAACATTGCATGTCCGCACAATTTCCAGTTAAAGCAGCGCAGTGCAAAATTCTGAAAACAGCTCTGGTCCTTTAGCTACAAAATGGTCCGGGGCTTAAGTGGTTAAATAACTCTCCCACATTAACCACAAAATATCATACCAAATAAAGACATACATGGCATAAGTGACATAAAATAACAAATCAAAGATCGTTCATATCTGTTGAAAAAACCGACATTCCAAATGTACGTGTGTACTTTTCTCTTTTGTATTTCACGGACCCGACCGGACATTACTTGGTCATCATCTACAAGAAAGAATGTAAGAGAGTCTAAAATCTAAAGTAATCAGGGGCATTACAAAAACAGATACAGGTCATAGTCCCTGTTCATACCCCCCGGATGCAGGGACTGTAACCTGTTAATCCACCAAACCTCTCGTTGTTTTAATTTCATTATCCGATCACCCCCTATAACAGATATGAACGATCTCTTTGATTTGTTATTTTATGCCACTTATGCCATGCATGTCTTTATTTGGTATGATATTTTGTGGTTAATGTGGGAGAGTTATTTAAAGATCCCTTGGTTCTAAAATTTCACTATTATTTTGTTTTACCGTTTGTGCACTTCCACATTTATTATTGATTGCTTTGTATTTGGAGTGTTTTTGCACTTCATTTTAGTATTTTTGAGTATATTGCATATAAGTTTATATTATGCACTAGCACTTTATAGATATTTCATATGGAATTGGTTCAACATATGTATTTTTGTATAATTTAAGAATTAGTTTAATGCAGAGGTGGTATTAGACATACACAAAGGCTACATTTGATAAATTCATAATTTTAAGCTTTCTATGTGCGGATTAGCGCTATTTCTATCATCATACACAGTTTACCTCTGATTCGTCCCTGAAACGGAGAACAGGGATGTACCGGACCCCTGCTGCGAGCCACATCCATCTGCAGTGTGAACCCAGTCTGACAGAAAAATTGTTAAAGGGGTTGTAAAGGTTAGTTTTTTTATTTTCTAAATAGGTTCCTTTAACCACTTAAGCCCCGGACCATTTGGTAGCTAGAGGACCAGAGGTGAATTCAGAATTTTGCACTGCGCTGCTTTAACTGTAAATTGTGCGGACATGCAATGTTGTACCCAAACGAAATTTGCGTCCTTTTCTTCCCACAAATAGAGCTTTCTTTTAATGGTATTTGATTGCCTCTGCGATTTTTATTTTTTGCGATAAAAAAGGAAAAAGACCGAAAATTTTGGAAAAAAATTATATTTTCTACTTTTTGTTATAAGAAAAATCGAATAAACTCAATTGTAGTCATACATTTAGGCCAAAATGTATTCAGCCACATGTTTTTAGTAAAAAGTCAATAAGCGTATATTTATTGGTTTGCGCAAAAGTTATAGAGTTTACAAACTAGGGTACATTTTCTGAAATTTACACAGCTTTAAATTTATGACTGCCTATCTCATTTCTTGAGGTGCTAAAATGACAGGGCAGTACAAAACCCCCCAAATGACCCCATTTTGGAAAGTAGACACCCCAAGGAAATTGCTGAGAGGCATGTTGAGCCCATTGAATTTTTTATTTTTTTGTCCCAAGTGATTAAATAATGACTAAAAAAAAAAAAAAAAAAAAATTACAAAAAGTTGTCACTAAATGATATATTGCTCACACATGCCATGGTTATATGTGGAATTTCACCCCAAAATACATTTTGCTGCTTCTCTCGAGTACGGGGATACCACATGTGGGGGACTTTTTGGGAGCCTAGCCGCGTACGGGACCCCGGAAACCAAGCACCGCCTTCAGGATTTCTAAGGGCGCAAATTTTTGATTTCACTCCTCACTACCTATCACAGTTTCGAAGGCCATAAAATGCCAAAATAGCACAAAACCCCCCCAAATGACCCCATTTTAGAAAGTAGACACCCCAAGGAAATTGCTGAGAGGCCTGTTGAGCCCATTGAATATAATTTTTTTGTCCCAAGTGATTGAATAATGACAAAAAAAAATAAAAAATTACAAAAAGTTGTCACTAAATGATATATTGCTCACACATGCCATGGTTATATGTGGAATTACACCCCAAAATACATTTTTCTGCTTCTCCTGAGTACGGGGATACCACATGTGTGGGACTTTTTGGGAGCCTAGCCGCGTACGGGACCCCGAAAAGCAAGCACCGCCTTCAGGATTTCTAGGCACAAATTTTTGATTTCACTCCTCATTACCTATCACAGTTTCGAAGGCCATAAAATGCCAAAATCGCACAAAACCCCCCCAAATGACCCCATTTTGGAATATAGACACCCCAAGCTATTTGCTGAGAGGAATGGCGAGTATTTTACAGCTCTCATTTGTTTTTGAAAATGAAGAAAGAAAATATATATATATATATATATATATATATATATATATATATATATATATATATATATATATATATATATATATATATTTTTTTTTTCAATTTTCAAAACTTTGTGACAAAAAGCGAGATCTGAAAAATACTCACAATACCTCTCAGCAAATAGCTTGGGGTGTCTACTTTCCAAAATGGGGTCATTTGGGGGGGTTTTGTGCTATCTGGGCATTCCATGGCCTCCGAAACTGTGATAGGCAGTGAGAAGTGAAATCAAAAATTTACACCCTTAGAAAGCCTGAAGGCGGTGCTTGGTTTTTTGGGGTCCCGTACATGGCTAGGCTCCCAAAAAGTCTAACACATGTGGTATCCCCGTACTCAGGAGAAGCAACAGAATGTATTTTGGGGTGTAATTCCACATATGCCCATGGCATGTTTGAGCAATATATCATTTAGTGACAACTTTGTGCAAAAAAAAAAAAAAAAAAAAAAATTGTCGTTTTTCCGCAACTTGTGTCAACATATAAAATATTCCATGGACTCGACATGCCTCTCAGTATATAGCTTGGGGTGTCTACTTTCCAAAATGGGGTCATTTGGGGGGGTTTTGAACTGTTCTGGCATTATATACACAACAACATTAGGAAGCTTACATCCACTCTTCTAACCACTTGAAGACAGCCCTTTTTGACACTTTTTGTTTACATGAAAACATTTTTTTTTTTGCAAGAAAATTATGTTGAACCCCCAAACATTATATATATATTTTTAAAGCAAAGGCCCTACAGATTAAAATGGTGGGTGTTGCATTTTTTTTTTCTACACAGTATTTGCGCAGCGATTTTTCAAACGCATTTTTTGGGTTAAAAAATACACTTTTTTTAATTTTAATGCACTAAAACACACTATATTGCCCAAATGTTTGATGAAATAAAAAAGATGATCTTAGGCCGAGTACATAGATACCAAACACGACATGCTTTAAAATTTCGCACAAACGGGCATTGGCGACAAACTACATACATTTTTAAAAGCCTTTAAAAGCCTTTACAGGTTACCCCAGTAGATTTACAGAGGAGGTCTACTGCTAAAATGATTGCCCTCGATCTGACCTTCGCGGTGATACCTCACATGCATGGTGCAATTGCTGTTTACATATGACGCCAGACCGACGCTTGCGTTCGCCATTGGGCAAGAGCAGGGCAGGACAGGGGTGCTTTTTTTTTTTTTTTTTTTTTTCTTATTAATTTTGCTTTTTTATTTTATTTTTAAATTGTTCCTTCCAAGTATTTTTTTTTTTATTGTTATCTCAGGGAATGTAAATATCCCCTATGATAGCAATAGGTAGTGACAGGTACTCTTTTTTTGAAAAAACTGGGGTCTTCTAGACCCTAGATTTTTCCTCTGCCCTCAAAGCATCTGACCACACCAAGATCGGTGTGATAAAATGCTTTCCCAATTTCCCAATGGCGCTTTTTATATCCGGGGGGGGGCATTCCCTCCCACTGCTTGTAAAAGCAGTCCAAAGGCTAATTAGCCGCTAGGATTGCTTTTACATGAAAGCCGGCCGCAGGCTGAAAAGAATGATACCAAGATGATACCTAAACCCGCAGGCATCATTCTGGTATAAACATTCAAAGTCCAGCAACATACCAGTACGTTGCTGGTCCTTGTTGGACATGTATTGTAATCTTTTTATTTCATGCAGCCAGTTGGCTGAACGAAAAAAGAGATTGATCGGTGGGTATGCCCACCATTAGAATACCGCCCTTCATCCACCCACTTCCAATGATGGGCATACACGCACCATTTATATATGCCGAAGCATGGGGGCATCCTCCCGCAAAAAAGTTATGCCGCACATGGTCGGACTTTTCCACGGGCAAGCCTCCGTCGGAATTTCGACCGTATGTACGCGGCATTAGGAGCAAAATCGCTCCTCCGCCCCTGCTGCCCCAATGCTTCGGCATATTTGCTTTAACTGTGGTGGTGAAATCACCTCCTACAGCACTGGAGTCGCAGGGATCAGGCCTGTCTCTGCGAACGCTGCAGTTATGTGTGTTTTTGTTTTGTAAGTGACAGTGATCGATCGATACTGCACTTGGGTGGCCTGGGCTGGACGGAGGGGCAAAACGCAGGTGCCAGCAGGTATCTGGGCTGATCCCGCTAACACTGCGTTTTTGGGAACCCTAAACTGCTGGGGACGCTAGTATAGATCTGATCAGATCAGATATTGATCTGTTCAGATACTATACCACTAAGGGGGGTGTATGCTTCACGCGTGGGTGTTAGCGTTACTGGCACTAACCTGACGCTGCCTGGGGTGTGACTCAGACCCTCTCTGACGCTAAAACCTAATTGATATCACCCGCCGGGCGATCAGGGGGTTAAACCTTTATTGGGTTATATACACGGCGGGTGCCCTGACACTATAAAAAGCAAACTAACTAACCAGCGTCACCCGTAACACTTATATGGTGATCACTGGTGAAAGGGTTAACTAGGGGCAATCAGGGGGTTAAAACCTTTATTAGATAATATATGGGGGTACCTGACGCTATAAAAACCTGCGGCGAACCTAAAAAAAATTACCAGCTACCGATCTGCATCACCGACACTAAGACAGCGTTTAGAAAAACGATTGCTTAGCGACAGTGGTGATGGGGGCGAAAGGGTTACCTGGGGGGGCGATCAAGGGGGTTAAACCTTTATTAGATAATATATTGGGGTACCTGACGCTATAAAAACATGCGGCGAACCTAAAAAAAAATACTGGCTACGATCTGCATCACTGACGCTAAGACAGCGATCAGAAAAATGATCGCTAAGCGACAGTGGTGATAGGGGGTGAAAGGGTTATCTGGGGGGTGATCAGGGGGTTAAACCTTTATTAGGGGGGGTTAGGGGGCTACACTGGACCTAAGACTAAACTTTGGTGACACTTTTACAGTCACAAATGTCACTGATTGCAGTGATCACTAAATAAATGGTCACTGCAATCAGTGACACTGTGACTGGGGGCTGGGGGGGGGTGATCTGGGGTGTCTGGGGGGGCCTGGGGGGCGATTTATGTCCCTATGTGTCCTGGTGTCAGTGTAGTGTTGTGTGCACTGACCTGATATCTTCTCTTGTACGGCGCTCGGTATATGTGAGCGCCGCACCAGAGATGACATCACTTCCTCCTGCTCCCTCTGTCTGACACAGACAGAGGGGGCATTTCCATTCGCCGGGAGCGATCGCGAGGGGGTGGCCAGAAACGAATGGCTGCCCCCTCATCCCGGAACGCTCCCGGACACTTAGCCACCGCTCACTGTACAGAAGGGGGGTCCGATTGGACCCCCCAACTGTACAAAGGCAATCACGTACATTCTACGTGATTGTGCCTGTCAGTGCCATTCTGCCGACGTATATATACAGTGAGCGGTCGTTAAGTGGTTAAGCTAGTGCATTGTTGGTTCACTTACCTTTTCCTTCGATTTCCCTTCTAAATATTTTTTTCTTTGTTTTCTTTGTCTGAATTTCTCACTTCCTGTTCCTCCTCAGTAAGCTGTTCTGGCTGACTCAACACCACTCGGATGATGGTGTGAAGTTTAGTGAGGAGAAACAGGAAGTTAGAAATTCAGACAAAGAAAAAAAACATTTAGAAGGTAAATCAAAGGAAAAGGTAAGTGAAGCAACAATGCACTAGCTTAAAGGAACCTATTTAGAAAATAAAAAAACGAACGTTTACAATCCCTTTAAGGTGAACTAAAACCAGACACTCTCTCAGCTGTACTTACCTCTAGGATTGCTGAGCTGTCAGCATCCCCACAGCCGGCCCAGCAGTCCGGGGATTTCTGTTCTCTTTCTTCTCCAGGCTGCGCTTCTGTAATAGACCAGATTAATTACGATTGGTCAGCACTGTCACAGTGAATTGATCTGGTCCATCCTGGAAGTGCTGCATGGGAAAGAGGGAGAAGAGTGTGGATTTCAAATTCCCACCGGACTGGCTGACAGCTCAACAACCCCAGAGGTAAGTGGGCTGTGGTGTCCAGTGTTTTGTAAAGGTGAGCAAACACTTTAAAAATAAACCCCAGGCACATAAACCTTAATTTAAGAGGATAAAAATCTATTATCTTGTAAACATAGTAGTGATCACGGTGCTGTACATGGCCTGTGCAGAGAGCAGAGCTCTCCCACTACACAAAGCTACAAAAGAGGGTGGAGACAAGATAAATCACCCTGCACAAGGAGAGAGAGCAGTAGTGACTGGCCTTTATTACAGGAAATGCCTGCACAGAGGCAAAGTTTTAAAATGGAAAGCACACCAAGAACCCATCAAGAATACTCTTGAGTAATGTAATTTATACAATATTTGCTTGTCCCAGAGTTCAGCTCTAAATGTGGTGGCTCTATTTGTTTCTCTTTTTCAGGCTTTTTTCTCTTTGGTTTCACCTGGTTATCTGGCCAGTAGCACAATTCCTGTCTTAAAGTGATTGTAAAGTCTCAATTTTCTTCCTATAAAAATAACAAACATGTTATACTTACCTGCTCTATTGCAGTGGATTTGCACAGAGCAGCCCAGATCCTTCTCTTCTCAGGTCCCTCTTCTATGCTCTTGGCCCCTCCCTCCTGCTCAGTAGTCCCACAGCAAGAGCTTGCTGTGGGGGCACCTGAGCCGAGTCACAGCTCCTTGTGTCCATTCAGACACGGAGCCCCGGCCCAACCCCCGCTCTCCCCTGATATGCTAGCTGCCTTTGGCTGTGTTTCAGCCAATCAGGAGGGAGAATTTTGGACGTCTGAGACACTCATGGACAGAGAGGGACCTCAGGTAAGTATGAGGGGGGCTACTGCACACAGAAGGCTTTTAATCTTCCATAGAATGCATTAAGATAAAAAAAAAACTCCTGCCTTTACAACTCCTTTAACCACTTCTCGCCCAGCCTATAGCAGAATGATGGCCGGGTGGTGGTTCAGTTGTCCTGACTGGGCGTCACATGACATCCAGCAGGATAACAGTCGCTGCGCGCCCGCTGCAATGCGCATCGTGGTGATCGGTGGTGCGGCGTGTCAGTCTGACACACCGCTACACCGATCTCAGTAAAGAGCCTCGAACAGAAAATAAAAAGTAAACATTTAAAGGGGGGGCAGTTGAGGGGTGGTAGAAACGCAGCTCAACCACGTGGTTTTACTGCCCCCAAAACCACTAGTATAAACAAACCCCTAAGGCCCCTTTCACACGGGACGGATCTGTGATGATCCACCCTGTGAACCTGCGCTTGCTCAGCGGGGATCGCTCCGTTGATCCCCGCTGAGCCGGCGGATGACAGGGCGGTCCCCGCACACTGTGCAGGGACCGCCCTGTCAGATCTCCGCTCTCCCCTATGGGGGGGATCGGATGAACACGGACCGTCTGTCCGTGTTCATCTGATCCGCTCTGCAGACGGATTGAAAAATAGGATTTTCCTCCGTCTGCAGAATCAGAGGATTGCTGACACGGATGAGATCGGGTGTCAGCAGATGTTCATCCGCTGACACCCGCTATCTCATATGGACCAATGTCCCTTTTTTATCCGTAAACGGATGGATGAAAAAGCGGACATACGGTCCGCACGTGTGAAAGGGGCCTTACTGAACATGCTGACGCTGATTGCCATGTACAGCTGCTCCAGTCATTTTCATAACTGTACCCCATACCTCCCAACTTTTTGAGATGGGAATGAGGGAAACACCTAACAGCAAAAGTATGCAGGCATAGGCCACACCCCTTAAAGGAGAATTGTACAAAAAAAAAAAATTGGTTAAACCCACACTTGCTTTTTTTTTTTACCACTACTATTCCTTTATATTGGCTTTTGGGATTTACAAATGCAGCAATTTAGAAATCAGAGGAAAGGTTTAGCGCTGGAAAACACTTTTTGATAGATAAAAAGTGCATTTTATATACAAATGGGGAGGAATGAGGGACATTGCTCCAAATCAGGGACAGTCCCTAGAAATCAGGGACAGTTGGGAGCTATGGTACCCAAATTACCTTTATTTTTTTCTAAACGCTGGTTCACAATTCTGCATCTGCCTATTCACTAAGTAAACATACACTTTTCAGTGTTATCATCAAGGCCGCTAAAATGCCGAATGTGTGTTTATAACAAGGGTCAAAAATCCATCCGTAGCCTGGTTAATGTTTACGATGACGCTAACTTGAAAACAACATCTCGTGATCTCCATGTTTTCAAGGTTGTGTGTGTAGGTGCAGGCATTAGTAGTCCTAAACCGAGAGAAAAGCAAGTAGGAAGTGTTTGGCGCTCAACTACTTTAGCCTTACATGCCGGTTAATTGGGACGGCCAACAGATGGGAACAGTGACGGAAGGGCGTGAGGGACAAACAACTAGCTGGCGGAAGAAAATCGGATGCTAGTGTAGTGGGAGTTTTAGATATTAGACGGAACGTGTAGTTATTATTTGCAATATTCCATCGCTGGCGGTTCTCTGTCCCTGTACGACATTATGCATATGCAGAAATGTCTGCTGGAGTAAGGTTGTCGATTCTCGCTGTCGTTGTTTTGCTGTGGATACGGTTTACTCGCACTTCGCCCTGTGGGATAGGTGGATGTTCTCCAGGACCACCTGTGGTTCTTGGTAAGTTCTCAGTGGGATTTGTCTGGGTGGGGAAATATCCTTCCTGTAGTGAGAGGATGTATATCTCTCGCTTCCATCGACAAAGTAGATGGAAATCCATACCCTCCTACTGAATCATTTTGCTCTGTGCTGTTCCTTCATACATGGGCAAAGATTTCCATGTGCGCTCTGTATGTATTTGTGGTGCTTTGTGAGGAGAGAACTTATGTCCTCCATTTCAGTGATCGTTCATTGAGGGTGTAGAAGCAATTATTTGTCAGCTTCTGATTAGCCATTTAGGATCAAAAGCTGAAAAGTCATGTGACCAATCCCAAGATTTGTCTGTTTGCTGCTAGAGGGGACATGAAAGTGAGCAATACTTATTAGTAATGCTTGTGCTTTTACCACTTCCCATCCAGGCAAATTCTGGCACTTCGCTCCTACATGGAAAAATCATCATTTTATTTTTTTGCTAGAAAATTACATAGAACCCCCAAACTTTATATACGTTTTTTTAATTTTTTTATCAGAGACCCTAGAGAATACAATGGCGGTCGTTGCAACTTTTTATCTCGCACGGTATTTGCGCAGCAATTTTTCGAACAAATTTTTTTGAAAAAAATAAATAAAAAATCATGGTTTTAAAAAAAAAAAACATTTGAGTTATCCCAATGTTTTTGCATAATATGAAAGATGATGTTACGCCAAGTAAATAGATACCTAACATGTTACATAGGGATGAGCCGAACACCCCCCAGTTCGGTTCGCATCAGAACATGCGAACAGGTAATACATTTGTTCGAACATCCAAACACCGTTAAAGTCTATGGGACACTAACATGAAAAATCGAAAGTGCTAATTTTAATGGCTTATATGCAAGTTATTGTCATAAAAAGTGTTTGGGGACCCGGGTCCTGCCCCAGGGGACATGTAGCAATGCAATTTTTTTTTTTTAAAACCCGCAGTTTTTTCGGGAGCAGTGATTTTAATAATGCTTAAAGTGAAACAATAAAAGTGAAATATTCCTTTAAATTTCGTACCTAGGGTGTGTGTATAGTATGCCTGTAAAGTCGCGCTTGTTTCCTGTGCTTGGAACTATCTCTGCACAAAATGTCATTTCTGAAGGAAAAAAAGTAATTTAAAACCACTCGCGGCTATAATGAATTGTCGGCTCCCGGCAATACAGAGAAAAGTCATTTGATAAAAAACAAAACAAAAAATGCGTGGGGGTCCCCCAAATTCAATTACCAGGCCCTTCAGGTGGCGCAAGGTTCCCCTTAATATCCATACCATACCTGAAGGGCCTGGTAATTGAATTTGTATGGACCCCCACGCATTTTTTTTTTTTTTTTTTTTTTTTTTTTTTATCAATGACTTTCAATTACTTTTCTCTGTATTGCCGGGAGCCAACAATTCATTACAGCCGCGAGTACTTTTAATGGACTTTTTTTCCTTCAGAAATTATACTTTGTGCAGGGACAGTTCTAAGCACAGAAAACAAGCGCTACTTTACAGGCATACTATACACACCCCCCAGATACGAAATTTAAAGGAATATTTCACTTTTATTGTTTCACTTTAAGTATTATTAAAATCACTGGTCCTGAAAAAACTGCAGTTTTTAAAACTTTTTTTGGCATTGATACATGTCCCCTGGGGCAGAACCCGGGTCCCCAAACACTTTTTATGACAATAACTTGCATATAAGCCTTTAAAATTAGCACTTTAGATTTCTCCCATAAACTTTTACAGGGTGTTCTGCGGCTTTTTTCGAATTTGCAGCGAACACCCCAAATTGTTGGGCGAACAGGCAATGTTCGAGTCGAACATGAGTTTGACTCAAACTCAAAGCTCATCCCTAATATCACGCTTCAAAATTGCACACGCTCGTGGAATGGCGCCAAACCTCTGTACTTAAAAATACTCATAGGCGACACTTTCATTTTTTTTACTGGTTACATGTTTTGAGGCACAGAGGAGGTCTAGGGCTAGAATTATTGCTCTCGCTCTAAAGTTTGCGGCGATGCCTCACATGTGTAGTTTGAACACAGTTTTCATATGTGGGCGGGACTTGCGTATGCGTTCGCTTCTGCGTGCGAGCACACAGGGACAGTGCTTCACTCCCGCATCCCAGAGTGAACCTGGGCTTACTGTACATTGTGCCCGTAGTCAGTAGAAGGAGGAATAGTGTCCCATCATTGGTATTAATGGGAGGATTGGGATGGTTCCCCACTGTTGGTGTCAGTGGAAGGACCGGTGACCCCATTGGTGATGTCAGTTGGAGGAATAGTGCCCTGAGGGCCAGATAAAGGTAAGCAAAGAGCCACATTTGGCCCATGGGCTGCAGTTTGGAGACCACTGGCCTACGGTCTGCTTTCAGATGATCATTCCCCTCTACTGGCTTACCATGTCTTGTTCTACACTAGGGGAGGAGTTCAATCAATAGATTAGAGCACTTTTTGGTGGTATGACCCCTTTTTTTGGCCAGCACCTCATCCAGGAATGCTTTGCTAAGCTTTCTGACACGTGCCACTTTTGGAAACTGTTGTTATGGCTGCAACAGATTCTAAATTTGTTGTTTTAAAGTGGAACTAAACCCTGCAATCCTTTACAGCCAAGGAAGCTGCCATCTTAGCCTCTGTTTGATCTGCAGTTGCCATGGGGGTGCACATGTGCTCAGTTTTTATTTCATAGCTTGACAGTTCAGTTGAGAGTTCAACAAATGTGACCGTTATCATTCATGGCGTGCCTTGAATGTAACTGTTTTTGGCAACCCGTAAACTGAGGGGTTTAGTTTTGCGTTAAAGCAGAACTAAAGACAGCAATACTAATCTCTGCTTTTAATGATTCAAAGGCCTGCCAGGCACCAACATCTTCTCCCTGACTTTTTTCTGGATGCCAGTGTTCAGCTGATTTAAAGTGGATGTAAACCCTCCATACACCCAGTGAAGTGAACAGCCTCAGATGATACACAGGGATGAACCAAATCTCCCTACATAGGTTTTACATGTATATCTGCTGTCTTCACATTTATATACTGTTTAGAAAGTTCAGATCGTGTTAGGAAATTTTTTCTTCCTGTTTTTAAGCCCTGGTTCACACTGCTGCGTTTTTGACATGTCAAATCGGCGGCATTTTCCGGCAATGACACAGTCCTAATCGGTGCAGCGCTGCACCGACTTCAAAAAGTAGTTTCTGTACTACTTTTTTTGCGATTTCGGCTTGCGATTTACATTGATATCTGTGCAGAAACCTGCACAGATGTAACTGAAATTGGAGACTAGCCTTTTACAAGTACCAGCTGCTGGAATAAGCATTCCAGCATCTAGCTTTGTGACATGGTGAAATGTTACCAGCATGTGGACCCTTTGTTTGCTTTCAGCTGGCGGCTGAATTAGGCCAGGGATGAGTAGTGGTGAGGACACGCCAGCCTCAGTGCCGCCCCCCTCGATGGAACAGAATTAAATACCTATTCCGACAGGTATATGAATCAGTTGCCCACACCCATATTTGTTGTTTTAGGGGAGCAAGGTAATTCTAGAGAGTGTCTACGATACTCTTCTCTACAAATTCCACTGTATGTTGCTGTATAGAGCCGCTTGGTAGTCAGGATTATTCCTTCCCCATATCAGAGTCTCTGGCAAGAAAATCAGTGAGCAGCACAGCGGGGATATCTCCAAATCTCTTAGGACTAGCAGTCTGAGGCAGCCTTAAAGCAGAGTTCCAGTCATATTTTTGTTGATTAAAAGTCAGCCGATACAAAAAGTGTAGCTGCTGATTTTTAATAAACAGCCACTTACCTGTCCCACGATCCATCGGTGCACTCACTCGCGATGTGTTCTCCCTTGGCGACGCCAACATCTCTACTATGGGCACCCACTGCGCAATCGCGAGCGGCGCTGTGCTCTGTGATTAGTCCCAAAGTCTTCTAGGACCTGTTACGTGTCCCAGAAGACTTCCGATCACCTAAGGTGACTGGAACGGAAATGGGAGCAGGTACCTATCCAAATTGGGTACCTGCTCCTCCCCCCTCTTCCACAAAAGATCTGTTTCACAAACAGGAGCTGGGGAGGAGGCCCTAAAGCGGAAGTTCCACTTTTAGGTGAAACTCAAACTGCTTTAAAGAATAAGTGCAATTTCAGACAAAGTGCACTTATCACATTTGCTCCTTTTTAAGCTGACCTAACTGCTCCAGAGATATATACTTGCCAAGATCCAACACTATAGGGATTGTCTAAATATTGTTCCACAATTTTCTGTCTTCTGGCCATGCTTTAACCACTATAGCTTCAGAGGGTTTACCCCCTTCATGACCAGGCCTTTTTTTGCAATACAGCACTGCGTTACTTTAAATGCCAATTGCGTGGTTGTGTGACGCTGTACCTAAATAACATCTTACCGTCCATGGACTGACACAGCTGGATACTGTAAACGTGTGGGTATATGTCCCTGCTCGCATGAGAAGATCTAGGCAGAATGTTAGAAACATACATTCTAGAACAAACCAGAGCTGACAGCCCCACCCAGGGGGCGGTCCCTCCGGACACCACCCTCCCACCCGCAGTCAGCAGACCTCAGTTTTTTTTCTGCCTAGCAGAAGGAGAAGATGTGGCTCTCTCAGGAGCCAGTCTCCTGGAAGATTTTATTTTTACATTTTATTCCTTTTGGGAATTTTATTATTTTATTTTTGAAACCTTCAATCAACTGTCGGCTGGACAACAGGTTGGGTACACTGGTATCCTCGTAGTCTTCCCTGTCCGACCATCGAGTGTACTGATCCTCGCCTTGTGTGCGTGAGACTCAGTTCACGACATGCCCCATGACTCCAGGGGTGGCCGGGTTGCTTTCATGCTCCAGCGGTCCTCTCAAGATTGAACAGTACCTGACTGACTGTATCTCTTGCGGTGGACTGGGCTGACAGCTACGCAGTACTGCTCTGTGATAGGTCAGTCTGAAACAAGCCAGTGGGTCCCTGAAAGGGACGGGTAAGTAGTCTCTCCTACTGCAGGTGAGTACATGCTGACTGTGTTTCTTTATATGGGGGGGGTTTCTCCCTGTCTCCCCCCCTGTTATGCTGCTCTCTGCACCCTGTACTGGTGCTGTGTTTCGGGGCCACTCTGGCCTGGTTGGGCGCTCATGTCTGTAGTGGGTTCTGGAGAGAGGGGCTGTTTTTTCTGGTGTGTGAGGTGGTTATTGCGTGCGCCATTAGCGTGCATTAGAGCTTGAATTTCGCGCTCGGCGGCCATCTTGAGTGGTTCAATGGCGCAGTTATAGCTGTGGCCGGCGGCCATTTTTCTTGTGGCCGCCGCGCATTTATTTTCGGTTTTGGCCTCTGGCGGCGCTGCGGCACGAATCTCCTCACAGATTCTTCACCCTCCTCAGGCTCACAGCGCGCTTCAGCAGGACTGAGCGGCCCTTAAGGGTTGGTGAGTCCTCCCGGCTATCCCCTCCTCAGCCTCAGCGTAGCCAGTGGGTGGACTGTATATTCACTGTATAGTGTATAAGGTCTCAGAGGGTGGCGTTATGGAGTCTGATACACCTGCTCTCCACACTTGTCTGGGGCAACTGACAGTGCTGCACAGTTAAACATGTTCATATGTTTCCTACACCTGGGGTCCTTATGGACCAGTTGTCAGCAGTCCTGGAATCATTCCTGTCAGAATGGAAGTGGTGTGCGAGCAAAAGGAGCTATAAGCCCCCTCTCCCCACAAAAATCTTTAGTGTAGGAGTGCTCTGATTCAGATATGGGCCTAGCTACTGTGCTCAGGACCCAAGCTCTGAATATTTAATGAATGTTTATGAACAGGACATTCCCTTGTGAGAAAGACTCCAGTTCTGTGTCAGTGAATGACAGGGCGCTTGTAAGTGATCTCGTGGATGATGTGAGGAACACTCTCAAGCTGGAATTGCTGTGGCTGAGGTACCTCAGGGACGCTGTTTCCCTTGGTTCCTTCAAGCCTTCCTTTTACACAGCTTCCTCACTGTTTTCCTCACACGCTGCGTCAAGAGCAGCATGGATGATACAGTGGTACACAGTGCCCCCCCCCCCCGGTCGGTGCAGCATGGTGGGGGGAGGACTTTATTCATTTATGTCTCTAGTCTAGTCCCTGTGAGCCTTCTGTGCGATATCCTGAGGCAACATTTCCCGCCATTTTCTTGGGGAACGCTTTGAGCTCTGACAGACACACGGTCTGAGGGTCAGAGGTTACCTGTTACCTGCATGCTGCTTCGGCAGCACAGTCAAGCAGGTTGGAATGATACAGAGAAGATTATGCGCCTCTGCGCCATAATTTAAACTCATCCTATACCTCTACACTGCATACATTCACAGTGTATGTATGTGTTATTGATCTCTGTGTCTGCGTGGGTGTCCCCCCACGTTCCAATGCTGTGTTTCAGTGCCATACATGATATAAACGTACAAAATATGCTTATGCACGACTCCAGATACGTTCACAGTATATGTATGTATTATACTCTCTGGGTCGGCGCGGGTTTCCGCCGGGGGCTCCGGTGTCCTCCTGCGCTCTCATGGTATGTGCGCTTCGGCTCTCTGCACAGTATAGACATGTTCAATATGTTTATTGCACATACTATACATGTTTACAGTATGGGTATACTGTTTGCGTGGGGTTCCTCCGGGTACTCCGGTTTCCCCCCCACGCTCCAATGGAAACGCACAGCATAAACATGTGCAATATGTTTATTCACATGCTATCATTTCTACACGGTATCTGTGTGCTGTCTGCGTGGAGTGCTTCCGGGTGTTTCCTCCCACGCGCTGACGGTATGTGCGCCTTTGGCCTTCTGCACAGTTAAACATGTTCAATGACGGTATGTGTAGGCAGTCTGTGTGGTTTTCCTCTGGGTACTCCGGTTCCCTCCCACACTCCATTGGTATGAGCGCTTCGGCGCTATGCACAGTCTAAATTTGTGCGATTGGATATCCACATACTAACATACCTACCCGGTATGTCTGTGCAGTCTGCGTGGGTTTCCGCCCACGTTACATGACATGCATGCTTTTGGTGCAATACACGGTGTAAACATACACATTATGTTTACACACTACACTAAATACATTCACAGTAGTTGTAGGTATTGCATTCTCTGAGTATGCATGGGGTACTTCGGTTCCTCCCACGCGCCAACAGTGTGCGCGCTTTCGGTGCTATGCACACATGGGCTTGTGCAAAATGTTTAGCACACACACTATAATACCTACACGGTATGCGTATGCAGTCTGCGTGGGTTTCTGCCCACGCTACATGACATGCATGCCTTTGGTGCAATACACGGTGTAAACATACACATTATGTCTATACACTACACTAAATACATCCGGGTGTTAAGGTTTCTCCCCTGCGTTCCAATGGTGTGCGCATTTTCAGCACTTTGCACAGTATAAACATGGCTAACATACCTACACGGTTGTGTACGCAATCTGCGTGGCTGGTTTACGTCCAAGCCCCGATGTGCGCGCCTTCGTCGCTGGCACAGTATAAACGTGTTTAATAGGTTAATCCACACATACTAAACTACATACGCCGTATGTGGTGGTATTATGCTCTTTGTGGCTGGGTGGGTTTCCTCCCACACTCTATTTGCGCGTTTGACGCAATACATAGTATAAACTATATGTTTGTACAATCAGCACGTATCCATGGGTATCTGCTGGATGGAGCATTGTCACAAGGATCCCTGCTTTCAGGGGTACCACTTTCCACCTGCTTTCAGTGGTGATCAGAAGCGCTGGCTTGGACTGTGTTCGCCAGGCTGAGGTTAGTGTTACACCCAATAGTGGGTGCGTCTCTGGCGTTTTTTTGTAGCTCAATGACTGGGCAAAAGCCTCTGCTTCATCCATCAGTCATCTAGCAGGTGCACTGCAACTGTTAGAGTCTCTGTGCCCAGGGTGGGTTTGCGCCACCTGTGGAGGCTGAGGTACTGGTCCTCTGACCGAGTTTCTAGGGAAGCTCTGTAAAGTTGCCTTTATTGGCCAACAGTTGAGGCTCCCTGTACACCGGGGCCTCTCTTCTCCGATACATTGCGGAGTCTCTTTGGGATTTTCATACATCTCGCTGCAAGACGGTCCTGTCGGCCGTGTGCATTGCAGGGGAAGGGTCCCTGCATCTGGAGGTGTTTCCACCTCCTTTACCGGAGGTGGGGCACCGGAAGTGGACCTCATGGCCTCTCGATTCACTCGCAAGGTGGCAAGATCGTGGTCAGGTCCAGGGACCCCTGGGTGGACGCGTTGGAAGCCCATGGGGGCAGTATCGCCTGATATATGCTTACCCTCTGCTACTGTTGTTGCCTCGCCGGCTTTGCAGAGTAGGGGCTGAGGCCATTCCAGTGATCCTCATTGCTCCGGAATGGCGACATTGGTACGCCGATCTACTTCGGCTAGTCGCAGACGTTCCTGGCGACTGCCTATTGGGTGGACCTTCTGTCTCATGATCCCATACTTCATCCTGCTTTACAGTCCTTGGCTTTAATGGAATGGCTGTTTAAAGCCAGGTGCTGAAGGACCGAGATCTCTCGTATTCGGTCATCTCTTCTATGTTGTTGACACGGGAATCTTCCTCCAGGAAGATAGCTCACTGTACCTGGAAGGCTTACATCGCTATGTGCGAGGAACTTGAGTGGCGTCCTTGGATGTATTCCGTTACCAGGATTTTGCTGTTCTTACAGCGTGGTGTGACCCAAAAGCTGGCCTTGCATACCTTTTTTTTTTTTTTTTTTTTTTTTTTGAGGGTCGGATTTCGGCCCGGGCTGTCTTTTTCAACGACCGCTACCGGGCCATTCCTTGATAGCACCTTTTGTGCAGGGGGTTCGCCATGTGATCCCTCCTGTCTAGCCTCCTCTCCCTACTTGGGATCTGAATTTGATGCATCTCGGTTCTCCAAGAACATCCCTTTGAGAATATCAGAGAGATTCCTCTCTTCACCTTGTCCCGGAAGGTGGCCTTCTTAGTGGCCATTGCTTCGGTTAGACGGTGTCTGAGTTGGCGGCCTTGTCCTGCAAGTCGCCTTACTTGGTCCTCCATAAGGATATAGCGGTGTTGCTCCCACGACCGTCCTTCTTTCTCTTATCCATGGACTGACACGGTGTCACTTTACACGTGGGTTATGTCCCTGCTTGCAGGAGAAGACCTAGGCAGAATGTGAGATGTTATACATACATTCTAAAAGCCAGAGCTGAACAGCCCCACCCAGGGGGCGGTCCCTCCGGACATAACCCTCCCACTACAGTCAGCAGACTTCAGTTTTTTTCTGCCTAGCAGAAGGAGAAGACGTGGCTCCCTCAGGAGCCAGTCTCCTGACCTATTTCATTCCTTTTTGGAATTCTTTTATTAATTTTTTGAGAATCTTCTATCAACTGTCGGCTGGGCAACAGGTTGGGTACAAGATATCCTCGTAGTCTTCCCTGTCCGACCATCGAGCGTGCTGATCCTCGCCTTCTGTGCGTGAGACTCAGTTCACGACAGGCCCCATGACTCCAGGGGTGGCCGGGTTTGCTTTCATGCTCCCACGGTCCTCTCAAGACTGAACATTTCCTGACTGACTGTATCTTTCGCGGTGGACCGGGCCGACAGCTACTCAGTACTGCAATGTGATAGTCCTGTCAGAAACACCAGTGTGTCCCTCAGGGGACGGGTAAGTAGTCGCTCCTGCCTGCAGGTGAGTACAAAGGGCTGTGTGTTTCTCTGTGGGGGATTTTCCCTGTCTCCCCCTGTATTTTATTGTCGCTCTGTCACCATTACTGGCGCTGACTGTGTGGGGTGCTTGGGGGTCACACTGTTCTTGGGGGGCTCATGCTGGTCTGTAATGTATGCCTTGGGGCTTTTTTGTGTTTTTTTTTTTTTTTGGGGCCTGAGCGCCGAGTGGCGCTGTGCGTGTGTGCTGTTTCATTTTAACTGCGTCATGGCGGCCATCTTGCCGCGGATCGCCTCAGTGAAGTGCGGCGGCCATTTTCTTGTAGCCCGCGCGCTTTTCAGCACTAGTTTGGCCTCTAGCGCTGCTATAGCAGCGCGAATCTCCTCAGTCTCCTCACAGCTTACCAGCGCTGACACAGCGCGGTACAGACAGCGGAACTAAGCGGTCCCTGGTCCGGTTTGGTGAGTCCCCTGGGCGCCCCCTCCTCAGTCAGCACAGCCTGTGGGTGGACTTTTTATCTGAGAGAGTCTCAGAGAGGGACAATATGGAGTCTGTGTCACCAGCTTCCCCTAAAAATGTCAGTGGCAACAGGCAGTGCTTCAGCACTGCGGTCCCTATGGACCTGTTGTGGGCAGCCCTGGAATCAATTTCTGACCAGGATGGGAGCTGTGTGCAAGCGCAAGGTGCAAAAAGGCGCCCTCTCCCCACTTTATCTACTCGAGGGCAGTGCGCTGATTCAGATATGGGCCTAGCCACTATCGCTCAGGACCCTAGTTCTGAATGTATGGATGGTTTTGAACAGGACATTCCTTATGAGGGGAAACTCCAGTTCTGAGTCAGTAAATGACAGGGCGCTTGTTAGTGTGCTCATGACTGCAGTGAGGGACACTCTCAAGCTCAAATGCTGCGGATGCAGAACCTCAGGCGGATACTGTCTCCTTTGGTTCTTTTAAGGCCAGGCCTTCTAAAGGGGTTTTTCCATTGTACTTTCTTTGACCAGCTCATTGATGAGGTCTGGGAAAAGCCGCAGAAGATTTTTTTTATGGTCCCGCGGCGTTTGTCTATCAGGTACCCCTTGAAGATGCCCTACTTAAAAAGTGGGCTTCTCCCCCAGTGGTCGACCCTCCAGTCGCCCGGTTGAACAAGGCCATCACTCTCCCGATGGAGGGGACTCCTGCATTTGAGGACCCCACTGACAGGAGGTCAGAAGTGGTGAGCAGAACCATGTTTGCCTTGTTGGGATCCGCCGTACGACCTGTGGTAGCGGCGACCGTTGTGTCTAAAACCCTTACAGGTTGGGCAAAAATGTTGCACCTAGCTGTACAGGAGCATATTCTTCCTCCAGACACAGTTGCTCTGGCCCACCAACTGGTTCAGGGCCTGGTTTCTGTGTGCGACGCCACGCTGAACGCGGCCCCTTTAATATCCAGGGCCTCTGTCTCAGGCGGTGGTATTGCGTTGTCTTATCTGGTTGAAATGCTGGTCTGCTGACCTAGCCTTAGGAAGCTCCTGACGGATCTACTATTTTAAAAGGCGGTAGACCTTTCGGTGCTGCTCTGGATGACATTGTCATGGATGTCACGGGAGGTAAACGCACTCTTCTTCCTTAGACTAGCAAGGGTGAGGAGGCCCGCCGCAAACAGGGGCCTTCCTTTCCAGCAAAACAGGGGTTTTTTCGTCAGTCAGAGTCCACAGGTAGGCCCTCTCAGACTGACGGCAGTGCGGCTGGTGGGCACAAGCCAAACAAGCGGCTCCCAAGCCCGCCTCCGCGTGAAGTCTTGCCTCCGCCCGACTGGGGTGGGGGGACGACTTCGCAGGTTCACGGATCGGTGGACCTCCCGAATCTCCGACTGGTGGGTGTGCGAGGTGGTCACCTCAGGTTATAGGATAGTATTCCGATCCTGGCCCCCACACAGATTCTTTCCCTTGAATCTTCCTCTCCTTCCTACCTGTCGGGCAGCCCTCTTGGGGGATGTACAGGATTTGATCAGGTCCGGAGTGATTGTGCCGTTTCCGTCACAGGAGAGTTTTCAGGGATTCTGCTCGAATCTGTTTGTCGTCCCAAAAATAGGACGTGGTTCGACCTATCCTGGACCTCAAGGCCCTGAATGCCTTCGAGAAGGTGCAGAAATTCCGCATGGGATCCATTCGCACGGTGATCGCTACACTCCACCAAAGGGATTTTCTTCTGGCGTCCTTGGACTTCAAGGACGCCTACTTGCATGTTCCGATCTGCGCAAGTCACCAGAAGTTTCTGCGCCTTGCGATCAGCGAAGTCCACTCTCGATTGTGGCTCTTCCTTTCGGCCTTGCCTCGGCACCAAGGGTGTTCACCAAGGTGCTTGCTCTGGTTCTAGCCTTCTGTTACAGCGAGGTATTGCTGTCGTGGGCTATCTGGACGGTCTTCTGCTATGAGCAGAAAGTGGCTCAGACTTAGAGGAAAGGTGACTATCGTCAATTAGACCCTCAGGGACTTCGGGTGGTTCCTGAACATTCAGGAGTCAGTCCTGGTCCAGACTCAGTGTCTGGAGTCTCTAGTTCTGGTTCTGGACTCCTTGGAGGCAAAGGTATCCTACCTCTGGAGAAGTTGCTGACACTTCAGTCTGCGGTGCGGGTGCTGACATCCCGAACATGGTTGTCAATCCGTTGTTTGCATGAGAGTTCCGGGACTCCTGGTGGCCTCCTTCGCGGCCATTCCGTATGCCCAATCACACACCAGGGCATTGCAGAAGGAGATCTTGTCCACCTGGGACAAATCCCCGTTGTCCTTGGATCTTCGGATCCAGGTGATTCACCTGGTCAGGGCGTCCCTGACAGGGTGGTTGGGACCCTCGGCTCTTCGGTCCGGAAAGTCGTTCCCCTCCCATCCAATGGACGGTACTCACGACGGACGCCAGCCTGACGGGCTGGGGTGGAGTCTGGGGAGTCCTGTCGGCTCAAGGCCTTGGACTCCGGACGAGCCCGTTTACCAATCACTGTTCTGGAAATGCGGGCCATCAGACTGTGTCTCTCCTCAGGTCGGAGAGAGTACGGGGTCGCTCCATCAGGAGCCAGTCGGACAACGCCACGGCGGTGGCGTCTGTAAACCATCACGGGGGGACTCGGAGCTCAGCTGCGGCTTCCGAGGTAATCCGTATCCTGAAGTGGGCCGGAAGAAACGTGCCGGCTCTGTAGGGGCGGACTATCTGAGTCGCCAATCGCCAGACGCCGGACCAGGAAGAGTGGTCCTTGCATATTTCAACTCCTTTGCCGACGGGGCGGATGTGGACCTGATGGCCTCTCGACTCAGTCGCAAGGGTCGAGGTTGTGGCCAGATCCAGGGATCCTTGGGCGATGACTCGGATGCGTTGGTGGCCCCATAGGGTCCTTATCGCCTGATATAAACTCCGGTGATCCTAATTGTTCCGGATTGGCCTCAGCATCACTGGTACGCTGATCTGGTACGTCTCGTTGCGGACGTTCCCTGGCGGTTGCCGATGAGGGAGGACCTTCAGTCTCAAGGTCCTATGTTTCATCCGGCTTACAGTCTCTGGCTTTAACGGCAGAGCTGTTAAAAGCCAGGTGTTGAGGGACCGAGGTCTCTCGGACTCTGTCATTTTGACCATGTTAAGGACACGAAGTCTTCCTCCAGGCAGATCTATCACCGTGCCTGGAAAGCTTATATCGCCATATGCAAAGCGCTGGACTGGCGTCCTCGGACGTATTCCGTCCCCAGAATCCTGCGTCCTCTACAGTGTGGAGTGACCCAAAAGCTTGCTTTGAGTACCATCAAGGATCAGATTTCGGCCTTGGCCGTCTTCTTTCAGCGACCTCTAGCGGGTCATTTCTTGGTTAGCACCTTGTGTTGGGGGTTCGCCATGTGCTCCCTCCTGTCAAGCCTTCTCTCCCACCGTGGGATCTGAATTTGGTGCTCTAGGTCCTCCAGGAACCTCCTTTTTGGGAATATCCGGGATATTCCTCTCTTGTCTTGTCTCAGAAGGTGGCCTTTTAGTGGCAATCACTTCTGTTTGACGAGTGTCTGAGTTGGCGGCTTTGTCCTGCAAGTCGCCATATTTAGTCATCCATAAGGATAAGGCGGTGTTGCATCCGCGACCTTCCCTTTTGCCAAAGGTGGTGTCTACCTTTCACCTACATGAGGACATTGTCCTCCCGTCCTTGTGTCCTCACCCATCGCATCCCAGAGAGTTTGCGCTGCACATATTGGATGTGGTACGAGCCTTACGGGTGTACCTGTCTGCTACTGCTTCTATTCGGAAGTCCGACTCACTGTTTGTGACTGCCCCTGGTCCATAACAGGGCCAAGCGGTTTCGTCTGCCATCATTTTTAGGGGAATCAGACAAACCGTCATTCAAGCCTATGCTCTCAAAGGGCGGGCGCCTCCCTTTCCGGTTACGGCGCATTCCACCAGGGCAATTGGTGCTTCCTGGGTTTTCCGACATCAAGCGTCGGTTGCACAAGTGTGCAAGGCGGCGACCTGGTCGTCTGTTCATACCTTTTAAGTTTTTTATAAGGTTGATGTGGCTGCATCTTCGGATGCTTCCTTCGGCCGCAGGGTGCTGCAGGCCGCTGTTTAAAGTTGCGACTCCTCCGTTGAGGAGATCTGCCTTCTTGGAGTGAAAGTTTTTGGTTTTTCCATTTATACTGCTCCCATCCCTCTTGACACTGCTTTGGGACATCCCACGTGTAAAGTGTAAAGAGACACCGTGTCAGTCCATGGATGATGAGAGAAAATTAGGATTTTTTTGTACTCACCGTAAAATCCTTTTCTCTGACATCCATGGACTGACACGGCACCCACCCTTCCTTTTTAAGTTTGTACTGCTTTGTTACGAACTGAAGTCTGCTGACTGTAGTGGGAGGGTTATGCCCGGAGGGACCGCCCCCTGGGTGGGGCTGTTCAGCTCTGGCTTTTAGAATGTATGTATAACATCTCACGTTCTGCCTAGGTCTTCTCCTGCAAGCAGGGACATAACCCACGTGTAAAGTGTAAAGAGACACCGTGTCAGTCCATGAATGTCAGAGAAAAGGATTTTACGGTGAGTACAAAAAATCCTATTTTTCTTAGGATGGTCTCGGCCTTTCACCTTAAGAAGGACATTGTTCTTCCGTCCTTGTGTCCTCACCCATCGCATCCCTGAGAGTTTGCGCTTCATACATTAAGATGGGTACAAGCCTTACGAGTGTACCTGTCTGCTACTGTTTCCATTCGGAAGTCTGTGTCTGGTCCAAAACAGGGCTGAGCGGTGTCGTCTACCACCGTCTCTAGGTGGATCGGGCAGACCGTCATACAGGCCTATGCCCTTAAGGGGCGGGCGCCTCCCTTTCCGGTTGCGGCGCGTTCCACCAAGGCAATTGGTGCTTCCTGGGCCTTCCGACATCAAGCGTCGGTTGCACAAGTGTGCAAGGCGACGACCTGGTCATCCGTTCATACCTTTTCAAGATTTTATAAGGTTGATGTGCCTGCATCCTTCGGATGCTCCCTTCGGCCGCAAAGCATTGCAGGCCGCTGTTTAATGTTGCTTTACTACTGCTCCCACCCTTCTGATACTGCTTTTGGGACGTCCCACACATTTACAGTATCCAGCTGTCAGTCCATGAACGATAAGAGAAAATTAGTATTTCTTTATCGTACACCACGGGACACAGAGCTAGTCATTACATAATGGGTTAAGGGTCACCAGCGGTGATTGGACACTGGCACAACCAATGTAAGACAGTTCCCCTCCCTATAACCCCTCCCATCAGGGAAGTACCTCAGTTTTTTCGCCAGTGTCGAAAGGTGTTGGATGCGTTAGGAGGTGCTAAAGGAAAGCTCTACCAAAGAGACCCTCTGGGGGTAAAAGAGCTATGCTTTCGGATCCATCCAAGACGCCTACAAATGAGCTGAATCTGGATGGGATCCGGGCCTCATCCATGAGGCGTCGCCTGTAATGTCTCTCTTCGGAGGACTGGGCTCTAAGATCCAGCACTTTCGCTTTTTCGCTATAAAGTCCTGGTAAGAGTCTTGTACAAGGCCCAGGGGAGAGGTATCCTTTAAATAGGAACCCATATCCCTGAAGGTTGGCACACATAGCCCACCGTGAAGGGTGAAGTTTGGTATCTGTCTGAAATCTTTCAGCAGAAAAACCTGCGGCGTGGATAAGGTGAGATTAGAAGGTCCATAACTAGGTTGGGACCTTTTTCAAAAAGTGGATATCTTCTTTTTTTCCACCACTGGGGGGAGTAAAGAGCTGAATATACTCACCTCACTCTGTTCAGTGTCGGCTTCGGCGAAGTACACTGCTCGTCACCTCCGCTGCTGAGCTTGCTGGGGCACCCCGATCCTCCTTTCGGTGGCCGACCAGACACCTGCAGATGCAGGTAAGTGGGAACAAGGGCTGATGAGAGTCCTCGCTCACTATGGCCACCGCCATAGCGCTAAGGGCCGCGCGCGCCCGGGAGCGCGCTTTATCGGAGGGGGGGGGGGCGAAGGCGTGCGCGGGCACGTGGCGCGCGCAGGCACAGAAACTGCGCCAAATTTAAAAGACTGTCAGTGTGAGAAGCACTGCAGCAGCAAGCAAGCTCGTTAGTTCTCTTGTTCCTGGCAGAGAAACACAGCAGCTATACAGGGACGTAAGACTCCATGTGGTTGGATTGGGTACTTCCTAGAAGACATCCATGTTATGCATAGTTATGTGTTAAAAGTTGCATACTTAATGTATTTGCTAAACTGAACACGGTAGTATATGCATTTAGGTACCTTGTATTTTGTCTAAACAGTAAGCCTTCCAGGGGAAGTAATGCAGACAAAAAGAGATAAGAAAGCACCGCCGCCTGAGAGGAGGCTCTAGCTGTGCTGACTCGGTACCTTTCTCTCCTGTGTTGCTAAATGCACCTGTACAGGATGAGCCATTACCTCTGTCAGGTATGGCGGCTTCCCCAGTGAAGCCTGGGCCTGTATATGTCACTGAGGACACTTTATCAGCTGCCCTAAATAATCTGGAGGAAAAAATTGCTACCTTAATCGCTAAGTCCTCTAAAAAGGACAATAAGCGAAGCAGGTCTCTTCCAGTATTGGACCTCCCTTCAGAAGTACCTGAGGGAGGAGGATGAGGAGGAGGAGGCTACATCAGCAGAGGATGAGGAGCCAGATTTTAAGGTCACAGGTACAATGCTATAGCAGTGCATTTAAGTTAACCTCTGCGGAGGTAACGGAATTACCTGTCTCCTCCCTAGGGTCATTAAGATCCCTGCAAGGTGCATGCTCCTTCCCGGTTCATCCGTTACTAGAGGATCTAATATACGCAAACTGGCAACATCCAGATAAGCGTTTCTCACCTCCAAAAAGGTTTAACATTCTTTATCCTATGGGGGAAATTTTTTTTTTTTTTAAAGAAATGGAGCCTGCCTCCGGTAGATGCGGCTATTTCTTGTGTAAATAAAAACCTGACATGTCCGGTGGATAATGTACAAGGGTTTAAAAGATCCTTCTGAGAGGGGAAATCCTCCTTCCTTTTGGCCGGCTCAATTACCCAACCTGCAGTAGCAGCAGTCGGTATGTGTCAGGTCATCAGCCAACAGGTAAAGCAGGGGCTGAAGGAACTGCCTTCAGAGCAGGCTAGAAATTGGGAAAATTTGCCTAAAGCCTTATGCTTCACAGTGGATGCCATGAGAGATTCTATCATACAGGCATCACGCCTTACACTCCAGCTGGTACAGATGCGCAGAGTACTTTGGCTTAAGCATTGGTCAGCGGAAACCCCATGCAAAAAGCTGTTGGCAAGTTCCCGTTCCATGGCGAACGCCTATTTGGGGAAGATTTAGAAAAATATATACAGAAGATATCAAGTGGTAAAACGACTTTTACCTGAGAGAAAGAAAAACAAGAGACCTTGTGTTAAACGCTCTCTCTCCCCAGCTCCCGGGAAATCTGACTCCAACCAGTGGCGGCGGCCTGTTTTAGCTGCCCACAAAAGCCAAGGGGCAAACTCAGAAGAACAAGAAGCCGTGGGGTGCAAGAGCTAATAAGCAAGCCCCCAAAACCTCTCAGTGAAGGGGCGCCCCCGCTCGGCCGAGTGGGAGGAAGGCTTTGTCAGTTCTCAGCGACTTGGCGGTCAGAAATCCAGGACAATTGGGTGGTATCCACAATATCCTCAGGGTACAAACTGGAATTTCGAGAGATCCCATCTTCTCAATTCCGAGGTTCAAGACTCTCCAAGGATCCACAAAAAAGAGAATCCTTCAAAGGTTTGAATCACTTAATGGCTCAAGGGGTAGTTACAGACGTACCCCAAAAAGAGCGAGGTTCAGGTTTTTACTCAAACCTCTTTGTGATTCCAAAGCCAAATGGAGATGTCAGACCCATCCTGGATCTAAAATCCCTAAATCGGTTCCTGAACGTTCGCCATTTTCAAATGGAAACGATCCGATCCGTGGCCGCCACTTTAAAGGGCGGAGAATTCATGGCGCCCATAGATATCAAGGACGCACATTTACACATACCCATCCTCCCCGCTCACCAAAGATTCCTAAGGTTTGCGGTAGAAGATCGCCACTTTCAATTTGTGGCTCTGCCGTTTGGTGTAGCCACCGCGCCCATAGTATTCACAAAGGTGCTAGCTCCTCTGTTAGCAAACCTAAGAACACGGGGCATTGCGGTAACAGACTATCTGGACGATCTACTAGTAATAGATCAGTCAAAGGAGGGATTGGGTCACGCTGTACACACTACAGTAGGATACCTGGAGCATTTAGGATGGATTATAAATTTACAAAAATCCTCTCTCCAGGCCCAAAGAAGGATAGTGTACCTGGGCATGATCATAGATACAGCCCAAAACAGGGTATACCTGCCAGAACCGAAGATACAGTCTCTGAAAGACCTGATCCACAAGGTCAAAGCAAACAAGAGGCCGTCTATTCGCCTTTGCATGAGACTATTGGGAAAGATGGTAGCCTCCTTCGAGGCGGTCCCTTACGCCCAGTTTTATTCGAGACTACTTCAAGGCAATATTTTAGCTTCCTGGAACAGGAAGAGCCAAGCTCTGGATATACCCATGCGCCTGTCCTCACAAGTACGCCACAGCTTCGATTGGTGGCTAGAAGCCAGGAATTTACGCCTTCCTCCCAGTGGCCTGGAAGGTGGTATCTAGGGATGCCAGCCTATCGGGCTGGGGTGCAGTATTCGAGGAGGCTTCTACCCAGGGAACCTGGGCCAAGACTCAGGGGATCCTGCCCATCAATGTGCTAGAGATCCGTGCGGTATATCTAGCCCTCAAAACCTGGACATACAGGTTACAGGGCTACCCAGTTCGGGTTCAATCCGACAATGCTACTGCAGTAGCTTACATCAATCACCAAGGAGGCACCCGCAGTCGGGCAGCCCAAAGAGAGGTGAACCGGATCTTGGCATGGGCAGAAGAGCATGTACCTTGCCTTTCTGCAATCTTCATTCCACGGATAGAAAATTGGCAAGCAGACTACCTGAGTCGTCAGCAGCTGCTACCAGGAGAGTGGTCTCTTCACCCCGAGATCTTTCAGGCCATATGTCTGAGATAGGGAAACCCAGATGTAGACCTGCTAGCTGCCAGGTTCAACAAGAAATTGGACAACTTTGTGTCCAGAACGAGAGATCCTCTAGCCTACGGGACAGACGCTCTAATAATACAGACGCTCTAATAACTCCATGGAATCAGTTCTCACTGATCTATGCATTCCCTCCGATCCCTCTTCTACAAAGACTGCTTCGCAGGATCAAGGAGGAGGGAATACCAGTAATCCTAGTGGCCCCAAACTGGCCCAGGAGGCCTTGGTACGCCGAGATTGTAAAAATGGCGATAGGAAGGCCCTGGAAGTTTCCACTTCGACACGACCTGCTGTCACAGGGTCCAGTATTCCACCCTTCCTTACAAAGGCTAAAGTTGACGGCCTGGCTGCTGAGACCCACATTTTTAAAAAGAGAGGGGTCTCTGGTCCGGCTCTTTCTACGCTCATTAATGCTAGAAAGCCAGCCTCCAGACTCATCTATCATAGAGTCTGGAGAGCATACGTTTCCTGGTGTGAATCCAGATGTTGGAATCCTCAGAAATATGAAATAAGTAGGATTCTTGCTTTTTGCCAGTTAGGAGTGGATATGAAATTAGCCCTTAGCACCATCAAAGGGCAAATATCGGCTCTATCAGTCTTCTTTCAGAGACCATTGGCAACTCACTCCCTAGTTCGGACATTCATTAAGGGGGTACTGAGGATAAATCCTCCAGTTAGGACTCCCTTGTGTCCATGGGATTTGAATTTGGTATTGTCAGTGTTGCAAAAGCAACCTTTTGAACCTATTCGCCATATTCCTTTAATTATATTGAGTAGGAAGTTGGCCTTTCTGATTGCTGTAGCTTCTGCTAGGAGAGTATCAGAGCTAGCAGCTCTTTCTTGTAAAGAGCCTTATCTAATTTGTCACAAGGACAAAATCGTACTACGACCCCATCCGGCTTTTCTACCTAAGGTGGTGTCGGCTTTTCACTTGAATCAAGACATTGTTCTGCCTTCCTTTTTTTCCAAACCCGCGGACGGCGGGGGAAAAATTATTACACTCTCTAGATCTAGTGAGAGCGGTAAAGGTGTATCTGCAAGCAACCGCTCAGATACGTAAAACAGATGTTTTGTTTATTTTACCAGATGGACCCAAGAAGGGCCAAGCGGTATCAAAATCCACCATTTCCAGGTGGATTAGACAAGTATTTATTCAAGCTTATGGTTTAAAGAACAGGACTCCTCCTTTTCCTGTTAAGGCGCACTCTACCAGGGCGATAAGTGCTTCATGGGCAGTGCACCACCAGGCTTCGATGGCTCAGATCTGTAAAGCTGCAACTTAGTCTTCAGTCCATACATTTTCCAAATTCTATCAAATAGATGTGAAAGGACATGAGGATTCCGCCTTTGGGCGAAGTGTGCTGCAGGCAGCAGTATAGGGCTTCTGGTCCGCAAGCGGCCTGTTTTGATCTGTGTCTCCCCCCCTTTCATATGAGCATTGCTCTGGGACGTCCCATTATGTAATGACTAGCTCTGTGTCCCGTGGTGTACGATAAAGAAAATAGGATTTTTATAACAGCTTACCTGTAAAATCCTTTTCTTGGAGTACACCACGGGACACAGAGGTCCCCCCCTTCTTATGGGAACCTTACTGCTTTGCTACAAAACTGAGGTACTTCCCTGATGGGAGGGGTTATATGGAGGGGAACTGTCTTACATTGGTTGTGCCAGTGTCCAATCACCGCTGGTGACCCTTAACCCATTATGTAATGACTAGCTCTGTGTCCCGTGGTGTACTCCAAGAAAAGGATTTTACAGGTAAGCTGTTATAAAAATCCTATTTTTTGTACTCACCGTAAAATCCATTTCTCTGACGTCCATGCACTGACACAGCACCCACCCTTCCTTTTAAGGTTTGTACTGCTTTGTTACGAACTGAGGTCTGCTGACTGCAGGTGGGAGGGTAATGTCCGGAGGGACCGCCCCCCTGGCCGAGGCTGTTCAGCTCTGGTTTGTTCTAGAATGTTTCTAACATTCTGCCTAGATCTTCTCCTGCGAGCAGGGACATATACCCACACGTTTACAGTAGGGTTGTCCCGATACCGATACTAGTATCGGTACCGATACAAAGCATTTGCGCGAGTACTTGTACTCGCGCAAATGCTCCCGATGCCCAGTCCGATACTTTTTTTTTTCTCAGAGCAGGGGGCGGAGAGTGGGATGGAGAGTGTGTGGTGGGGGGCGGATACCAGGGCGGAGAGCGTGGCGGGGGCGGAGACCAGGGCCGAGAGCAGGACGGAAAGTGTGCGGCGGGGGGCGGAGACCAGGGCGGGGCGGGGGGCGGAGACCAAGGCGGAGAGCGTGGCAGAGACCAGAGCGAGTCTTCAGGCAGGTAAGTAAAATGAATCTGATGCAATTGCCTGTCTGCTGCTCAAATGCTCCCGGAGCTGTTCCCCCTTCACCTCCGTGCCGCTGTGCCCCCTTCACCTCCGTGCCGCTGTGCCCCCTTCACCTCCGTGCCGCTGTGCCCCCTTCACCGCCGTGCCCCTCCGTGCTCCTCCTCCACCCCCTCGGTATCTCAGGATGGAGAGCGGAGGTAGGAGCCGGTAAATCCGGCTCCTTACTTGTCGTGATGTACAGAGTCATCACTGACTCTGTCCATTCACATAACTGAAACATCGTAAACTGTGTTTCTCTTGTCATCCATGGACTGACACAGCGTGTCTTATACACCTTTACATGTGGGTTATGTCCCTGCTTGCAGGAGAAGACCTAGGCAGAATGTGAGATGTTATACATACATTCTAAACAGCCAGAGCTGAACAGCCCCGCCCAGGGGGGCGGTCCCTCCGGACATAACCCTCCCACTGCAGTCAGCAGACCTCAGTTTTTTTCTGCCTAGCAGAAGGAGAAGACGTGGCTCTCTCAGGAGCCAGTCTCCTGACCTATTGTTATTCCTTTGGGAATTTTTTTCCTATTTTATTCTTTTGAGATCTTCTATCAACTGTCGGCTGGGCAACAGGTTGGGTACAAGATATCCTCGTAGTCTTCCCTGTCCGACCATCGAGCGTGCTGATCCTCGCCTTGTGTGCGTGAGACTCAGTTCACGACATGCCCCACGACTCCAGGGGTGGCCGGTGGGCTTCCAGCTCCGCGGTCCTCTCAAGATAGAACAGTCCGGCTGTATCTTTCGCGGTGGACCGGGCCGACAGCTACTCAGTACCGCACTGTGATAGTTCTGTCAGAAACACACCAGCGGGTCCCTCAGGGGACGGGTAAGTAGTCTCTCCTGGCTGCAGGTGAGTACATGCTGTGTGTTTCTTGTGTGGGGGGATTTCCCTGTCTCCCCCTGTGTTTTTTAATGTCACTCTCTGTTCACTAGTGCTGGCGCTGTACTGTGGGGGGTGCCTGGGGGCCATACTGTCCTGGGGGGGGGCTCATGCTGCTCTGCATTCGCTGGGGCTGTTTTGTTTTTGAATGTGGGCCTGGGCGCCGCTCGGCGCCATGTTTTGTGTGTGTGCTGATTTTTACATTGGCGGCCATCTTGCCGGGGCCCGCCGGAGCACATTGCGGCGGCCATTTTCTTGTAGCCGCACGTTTTTTCTGGCACTAGTTTGGCCTCTAGCGCCGCTGGGAACGGCGCAAATCTCCTCACACTCTCTCCTCTCAGCTCACTCACGCTGAGCAGCGCGGCGCAGTGAGACGGGGCGGCGGAACCGAGCGGTCCTGGTCAGGTTGGTGGGTTCCCTGGGCATTCCCCTACTTCAGTCAGCACAGCCTGTGGGTGGTCTGAGAGGGACATTATGGAGTCAGAGTCACCAGCTTCCCCTAACATGCCAGAGGCAGCAGCCAGTGCTCCAGCACCTGCGGTCCCTATGGACCAGTTGTCGGCAGTCCTGGAATCATTTCTGACCAGGATGGAAGCTGTGTGTGAGCACAAGGGAGCAAAAAAGCGCCCTCTCCCCACTTTATCACCACAAGGGGAGTGCTCTGCTTCAGATATGGGCCTAGCTATTGCTGCTCAGGACCCTAGTTCTGAATATTTAGATGGTTTTGAACAGGACATTCCTTGTGAGAGACTCCAGTTCTGAGTCAGTAAATGACAGGGCGCTTGTTAGTGAACTCATTGATGCTGTGAGGGACACTCTCAAGCTAAATGCTGCGACCGCAGAACCTCAGGCGGATACAGTCTCCTTTGGTTCTTTTAAGACCAAGCCTTCTAAAAAGGTTTTTCCATATGTACCTTTCTTTGACCAGCTCATTGACCAGGTCTGGGAAAAGCCGCAGAAGACTTTTATGGTCCCGCGGCGTTTGTCTATTAGATACCCCTTTGAAGACGCCCTGCTTAAAAAGTGGGCTTCTCCCCCGGTGGTCGACCCTCCAGTCGCCCGTTTAAACAAGGCCACCACTCTCCCGATGGAGGGGACTCCTGCGTTTAAGGACCCCACTGAGAGGAGGTCAGAAGTGGTGAGTAGAGCCATGTTCGCCTTGTTGGGATCCACCCTACGGCCCGTAGTAGCGGCGACCCTTGTGTCTCAGACACTCACGGAATGGGCAAAAATTTTGCACCAAACTGTGCAGGAGTATAACCTTCCTCCAGACACTATTGCTCTGGCCCACCAGATGGTGCAGGATCTGATATATGTGTGCGACGCCACGTTGGACGCGGCCCCTTTAATATCCAGGGCCTCTGTCTCGGCGGTGGTATTGCGGCGTCTCATCTGGTTGAAATGCTGGTCTGCTGACCTAGCCTCTAAGAAGCTCCTGACGGATCTACCTTTTAAGGGTGGTAGACTTTTTGGTGCTGCTCTGGATGACATCATCAAGGATGTCACGGGAGGTAAAAGCACTCTCCTTCCTCAAACTATCAAGGGTAAGGAGGCCCGACGTAAACCGGGTCCTTCCTTTCCAGCAAAAAAGGTTTTTTTTCGTCCGTCAGAGTCCACGGGTAAGCCATCCCAGTCTGACAACAGTGCGGCTGGCGGGCACAAGCGCCCCTGGGTGCGTAAGCCGAACAAGCTGGCTCCCAAGCCCGCCTCCGCGTGAAGTCTTGCCCCCGCCCGTCTCTGGGGTGGGGGGACGACTTTGCAGGTTCACGGATCGGTGGACCTCCCGGATCTCCGACCGGTGGGTGTGCGAGGTGGTCACCTCAGGATACAGAATAGAGTTCCGCTCCTGGCCCCCAGACAGATTCTTTCCCTCAAATCTCCCTCTCCTTCCTGCCCGTCGGGCAGCCCTCTTGGGGGCTGTACAGGATTTGATCGGGTCCGGAGTAATTGTGCCGGTTCCGTCCCAGGAGAGGTTTCAGGGGTTCTACTCGAATCTGTTTGTTGTTCCAAAAAAGGACGGGGTTCGGCCAATCCTGGACCTCAAGGCCCTGAATGCCTTCGTGAAGGTGCAAAAATTCCGCATGGAATCCATTTGCACGGTGGTCGCTACACTCCAAGGGGATTTTCTGGCATCCTTGGACATCAAGGACGCCTACTTGCATGTTCCGATCTGCGCAAGCCACCAGAAGTTTCTGCGCTTTGCGGTCGGCGAAGTCCACTATCAATTTGTGGCTCTTCCCTTCGGCCTAGCCTCGGCACCGAGGGTGTTCACCAAGGTGCTTGCTCCGGTCCTAGCCTTGCTGAGACAGCGAGGCATTGCTATCGTGGGCTATCTGGACAATTTCCTTCTAAGAGCAGACAGTGGCTCAGAATTGGAAGAAAGTGTGACTATCGTCAGTCAGACCCTCAGGGAGTTCGGGTGGCTCCTGAACGTTCAGAAGTCGGTTTTAGTCCCGACTCAGCGTCTGGAGTATCTAGGTCTGATTCTGGACTCCTTGGAGGCAAGAGTCTTCCTACCTCCAGACAAACTACTGACACTTCAGTCTGCAGTACGGGTGCTGACGTCCCGAAAATGGTCGTCAATCCGCTTTTGCATGAGAGTCCTGGGACTCATGGTGGCCTCCTTCGAGGCCGTTCCTTATGCCCAAGCGCACACCAGGGCTTTACAGAAAGAGATCTTGTCCACTTGGGACAAATCCCCGTTGTCCTTGGATCTTCAGATCCAGGTGAGTCACCTGGTCAGGGCGTCCCTGACGTGGTGGTTGAGGTCCCCGGCTCTTCGGTCCGGGAAGTCGTTCCTCCCCATCCAATGGACGGTGATCACGACGGACGCCAGCCTGACGGGCTGGGGGGGAGTCTGGGGAGTCCTGTCGGCCCAAGGGCTTTGGACTCCGGACGAAGCCCTCTTACCGATCAATGTGCTGGAGATACGGGCAATCAGACTGTGCCTCTCCTCATGGTCGGAGAAACTACAGGGTCACTCCATCAGGATACAATCGGACAACGCCACAGCAGTGGCGTATGTCAACCATCAAAGGGGGGACTCGGAGCTCAGCTGCGGCTTCCGAGGTCGCCCGCATCCTGAGGTGGGCCGAAAGAAGCGTGCCGGCTCTGTCGGCCGTCTACATTCCGGGCGTAGACAATTGGCAGGCGGACTATCTAAGTCGCTGGACCAGGGAGAGTGGTCCTTGCACCCGGAGGTCTTTCAACTCCTTTGCAGACGGTGGGGCACGCCAGATGTGGACCTGATGGCCTCTCGACTCAATCGCAAGGTGTCGAGGTTTGTGGCCAGATCCAGGGATCCCTGGGCGGATGCCTCGGATGCGTTGGTGGCCCCATGGGGTCAGTATCGCCTGATATACGTTTATCCTCCGCTGCAGTTGCTCCCTCACCTGCTCCGCAGGGTAGCGACCGAGGGAATTCCGGTGATCCTCATTGCTCCGGATTGGCCTCGGCGTCACTGGTACGCCGATCTGGTACGTCTCGTCGCAGACGTTCCTTGGCGGTTACCAATACGGGGGGACCTTCTGGCTCAAGGTCCTATATTTCATCCTGCTTTACAGTCTCTGGTTTTAACGGCATGGTTATTGAAAGCCAGGTGCTGAGACCGAGGTCTCTTGGATTCGGTCATTTCGACCATGTTAAGGGCACGGAAGTCTTCCTCCAGAAAGATCTATCACCGTACTTGGAGAGCTTATATCGCCATGTGCGAAGAGCTGGACTGGCGCCCACGAACGTATTCCGTTCCCAGAATCCTGCATTTTCTGCAGCGTGGCGTGACCCAAAAGCTCAGTACCATTAAGGGTCAGATTTCGGCCTTGGCCATCTTCTTTCAGCGACCGCTGGCAGGTCATCCCTTGGTTAGCACCTTTGTGCAGGGGGTTCGCCATGTGCTCCCCCCGTCAAGCCTCCTCTCCCCCCGTGGGATCTGAATTTGGTGCTCTCGGTCCTCCAGGAACCTCCCTTTGAAAATATTAGAGATACTCCCCTCTTGACTTTGTCTCAGAAGGTGGCCTTCTTGGTGGCCATTACTTCCATTAGACGAGTGTCTGAATTGGCGGCCTTGTCCTGCAAGTCGCCCTTTTTGGTCATCCATAAGGATAAGGCGGTGTTACGTCCGCGACCTTCCTTTCTGCCAAAGGTGGTCTCGGCCTTCCACTTAAACGAGGACATTGTCCTCCCGTCCTTGTGTCCTCACCCATCGCATCCCAGAGAGTTTGCGCTTCACACTTTGGATGTGGTACGAGCCTTGCGGGTGTACCTGTCTGCTACTGCTTCTATTCGGAAGTCTGACTCACTATTTGTGGCTGTCTCTGGTCCAAAACAGGGCCAAGCGGTTTCGTCTGCCACCATTTCTAGGTGGATCAGACAAACCGTCATTCAAGCTTATGCTCTCAAGGGGCGGGCGCCTCCCTTTCCGGTTACGGCACATTCCACCAGGGCAATTGGTGCTTCCTGGGCTTTCCGACATCAAGCGTCGGTTGCACAAGTGTGCAAGGCGGCGACCTGGTCGTCTGTTCATACCTTTTCTAAGTTTTATAAGGTTGATGTGGCTGCATCTTCGGATGCTTCCTTCGGCCGCAAGGTGTTGCAGGCCGCTGTTTGATGTTGCAACTCCTCCGTTGAGGAGCTCTGCCTTGTTTGGAGTGAAGTTTTTGGTTTTCCATTTATACTGCTCCCATCCCTCTTGACACTGCTTTGGGACATCCCACGTGTAAAGGTGTATAAGACACGCTGTGTCAGTCCATGGATGACAAGAGAAAATAGGATTTTTGTACTCACCGTAAAATCCGTTTCTCTGGCATCCATGGACTGACACAGCACCCACCCTTCTTTTTAAGTTTGTACTGCTTTGTTACGAACTGAGGTCTGCTGACTGCAGTGGAAGGGTTATGTCCGGAGGGACCGCCCCCCTGGGCGGGGCTGTTCAGCTCTGGCTGTTTAGAATGTATGTATAACATCTCACATTCTGCCTAGGTCTTCTCCTGCAAGCAGGGACATAACCCACGTGTAAAGGTGTATAAGACACGCTGTGTCAGTCCATGGATGCCAGAGAAACGGATTTTACGGTGAGTACAAAAATCCTATTTTACAATGTTTCAGTTTATGAATGGAGAGGAGCCGCTGTCTTCTCTCCATTCATTTTCAGCGCAGCTGAGGCTGCTGAGAGAGGGACTGGGGAATCTGTGTCCCTAGACCCTTTCCCTGTCTCAAAGGGGAGATGTCAGAGGTCTGTTAAGACCCCTGATATCTCACCAAAACCCCCCACAACAAGGCTGATAAAAAAAAAAGAATAAAATAAAATAAAAATTTATTGTAAAAAAAATAAAAAATAAAAACACACACACTGACACTGACCCCCCCCCCCCCTTAAAAAAACAAAGCATTGTAAAAAATAAATAAATAAAATAAAAATGTAAAAAAATAAAAAAATACTGACACATGAGATTAAAAAAAAGTATCGGTATTCGGTATCGGCGAGTACTTGAAAAAAAGTATCGGTACTTGTACTCGGTCTTAAAAAAGTGGTATCGGGACAACCCTAGTTTACAGTATCCAGCTGTGTCAGTCCATGGACGTCAGAGAAATGGATTTTACGGTGAGTACAAAAATCCTATTTTTCTCCCCCTTCTTTTTTTTTTTTCCCCACAGAGCTTTCTTTTGGTGGTATTTGATCACCTCTGCAGATTTTTTTTATTTATTTTTTTTGCGCTATAAACAAAAAATAAAAACGACTTGGAAAAAAAAACGCACCGATTCCCAAAAGTCGTTTCTGTACTATTTTTAGCCACTTTGGTGTGCGATTTTTCAATAGACATCTGTGCAGAAACCCACACAGACGTCTCTGAAATCGCCCCCATAGTCGGGACTGACATGCGGGAATGAAATTGTGCAAGTTCAGCTGAACTTGCACGATTTCATTCCCGCTGTCAGTGTAAACCTAGGCTAAAACATAGAAAATAATTGGTTGCTATGCACAGCTGCACCAGTTTTAGTAAATGTCCCCCCCAATATGAAACTACATGATTAATGCACAGAATATGAAAAAATTGTACTATTAGGGAGATTTATAATGCATTTGAGCTTCATGTACACTGCTGCTGGTAAACGGACATTTAGGAGCAGTTGTGCGTTTTTTCAGCTGCCCCTGAACCAGGGCTGGCCCAAGACATTGTGCTGCTTGGGCCCAGGAGTGAAGTGCTGCCCCCTCCAAAAATAAAAAATAAATCAGGCCCACCAAAAGGCCCCCACATTAATTGTTTTATATCATGACAATTAAAACCCAAAATTAAATTTATCAGGAAGTCAGATTTACATACAACAGTGATGGTGGGGTTCAGACAGAGTCTGCGGCGGCGGTGGTGGTGAGGGGGGGGATTAGACATAGGCAGGAGTGGTAGGGGGGTTTAGACTCAGGCAGGGGGGGTGGTGTGGATTTAGACAGAGGCAGGGGTGGTAGGGAGGGGGTTTAAACACAGGCAGGGGTGGTAGGGAGGGGGGTTAGACACAGGCAGGGGTGGTAGGGAGGGGGGTTAGACACAGGCAGGGGTGGTAGGGAGGGGGGTTAGACACAGGCAGGGGTGGTGGGGGAGGGGGTTAGACACAGGCAGGGGTGGTGGAGATGGGATTAGTGACACTTTCTCTGTGTCAGCCGTGCCTATAGCGATCCCTCTTTCATCATGTGGGTCTCTGCTCAGCAGAAAGCTCCTCCCCCTTCATGCTGTTGGCCATCAGCTTGTCAGCTGACTTTCTCTTGTCAGCAGCAAGGGGGGGGAGCCGCGGAGAGGATGGGTGGGTGGGCTGGCGGGTGGCCAGCTGTGCTCTGCCATTTCCTGTAATAGCAGCGGCGCCTGGCCATCCACACAGTGAAATAAGGAGAGGAGAGGGTCGGAGCGATCGGGCGGGACCACTGTCTTCCTGGGTGTCAATGTGCCGTCCCTGAGAACCTGCCGCCCGGGACCAATGGTCCCATGGAAGGCCTGGCCCTGCCCTGAACTCTCCTCTATGTTCTCTTATCAGTACATGTACACAGGGTCGTTTATAGTAGTTTCTAGGCAGTTGCGTTTAGGCCCCATGTACACTGGTGCTGCTAAACGGACATTCAGAGGCAGTTGGACACTTTTTTCAACTGCCCCTGAACTCAATTAATGTTATCCTATGTGACCACGTACACACTCTCATTTATTGCCGTTTTTAAGCAGTTGCGTTTAACAGCGTTTCTTTGAAAGCAAAAAATTAGTTCAGACGCTGAAGATTTCCACGTTTCAGACGCCAAACGTGGTAACCCGCGTTTAGTAGCGTTTTGTTTATAGGCGTTTAAAAAATATTTTCTCTTATCGTCCACGGACTCACACAGCTCTCATACTGATTACGTGTGGATATATGTCCCTGCTTGCAGGAGAAGACCTAGGCAGAATGTTAGATGTTAAAACATTCTAGAACAAGCCAGAGCTGAACAGCCCCGCCCAGGGGGGCGGTCCCTCCGGACATTACCCTCCCACCTGCAGCTAGCAGCCTCAGTTTTTTTCTGCCTAGCAGAAGAAGAAGACGTGGCTCTCTCAGGAGCCAGTCTCCTGGAAGATTTTTACTTTAAAATTTTATTCCTTTGGGAATTTTATTACTTTATTTTTGAGACCTTCAATCAACTGTCGGCTGGGCAACAGGTTGAGTACACTAGTATCCTCGTAGTCTTCCCTGTCAGACCATCGAGCATGCTGATCCTCGCCTTGTGTGCGTGAGACTCAGTTCACGACATACCCCATGGCTCCAGGGGTGGCCGGGTTGCTGTATCTTTCGTGGTGGACCGGGCCAACAGCTACGCAGTACGACTCTGTGATAGGTCTGTCTGAAACAAGCTAGTGGGTCCCTCTAGGGACGGGTAAGTAGTCTCTCCTGCTGCAGGGTGAGTACATAGTGGCTGTGTTTCTGTGTGTGTGTGTGTGTGTGTGTGTTTGTGTGTGTGTGGGGGGGGGGTTCTCCCTGTCTCCCCCCTGTTATGCTGCTCTCTGCATCCTGCTCTGGTACTGTGCTGTGTGGGGATACTTGGGGGGTCGCTCTGCCCTGTGGGGGGCGCTCCATGGCTGTTAGTGAACTTGGGAAGTGTTCTGGGGGAGTGTGTGAGACTTATTGCGTGCGCCATTGGCGCGGTGTTTTAAATTTAAAAAGTGCGCCATCGGCGGCCATCTTGCCGCGGCTCAAAGCGCAGTTTTACAGGCGCCCGGCGGACATTTTCTTGTAGCCGCTGCACTTTCAGTTTCGTTTTCAGCCTCTAGCGGCGCTGCTGAACGGCGCAAAATACATCTCCTCACAGATTCTTTACTCTCCTCAGGCTTCACTCGCGCTACAGCGCGGCTCATATAGCGGAACCGAGCGGTCCCTAAGGGTGGTGAGTCTTCCGGGTATCCCCTCCTCAGCCAGTGGGTGGACTGTATTATTCACTGTAATAGTGAATAAGGTCTCAGAGGGTGGCAATATGGAGTCTGGTTCACCTGCTTCCCCACACTTGTCAGAGGCAACTGGCAGTGCTCCTGCACCTGCGGTCCCTATGGACCAGTTGTCGGCAGTCCTGGAATCATTCCTTGTCAAGCTGGAAGCGGTGTGCGAAAGCACGGGGGCTGTAAAGCGCCCCCCTCCCCACACAATCTCCACATGGGGAGTGCTCTGACTCGGATATGGGCCTAGCTACTGCTGCTGAGGACCCTAGTTCTGAGGATTTTGATGTGTTTGGACAGGACATTCCTTGTGAGGAAGACCCCTGTCTTGAACCACCAACTGACAGGGTGCTTGTTAGTGAACTCATTGATGCTGTGAGGGACACTCTCAAGCTGAATGTTGAGGCTGGGGAACCTCAGGTGGAAGCTATGTCCTTTTGGTTCCTTTAAAGCCGTGTTTTCAAAATGGGTCTTTCCATATGTGCCTTTTTTTTTTTTGTAATGCATTTATTGACCAAGTCTGGGATAAGCCGCAGAAGACTTTGATGGTCCCGCGGCACATAGCCTTAAGGTACCCCTTTGAGGAGAACCTGGTTAAGAAGTGGGCTCACCCCCCAGTGGTCAACCCCCCCGGTCACACGTTTAAATAAGGCTAGCACGCTCCCAATGGAAGGGACTCCTGCATTTAAGGATCCCGCTGACAGGAGGTCAGAAGTGGCGTGTAGAACTATGTTCACCTTATTGGGGGCCGCCTTACGCCCTATAGTGGCGGCGACACTTGTGTCTCAGACACTCACAGGCTGGGGAAGGATATTGCACCAGACAGTGCAGGAGCATAATCTCCCTCCTGAAACCATTGCCCTGGCTCACCAACTTGCGCAGGGTTTAGTCTTCGTGTGCGATGCCACTGTGGATGCGACCCCTTTAATAACGGGGGTCTCCATTTCTGCTGTGGTGATGCGTCGCCTTATCTGGCTGAAATGCTGGTCGGCCGATCTAGCTTCCAAAAAGCTCCTGGCTGACTTGCCCTTTAAGGGCGGTAGACTGTTTGGGGACGCTCTGGATGACATTATTAAAAACGTCCACAGGAGGTAAGGGCACCTTCCTTCCCCAGTCTATTAAGGGAAAGGAGCCCCACCGCAGGCCGGGCCCTTCCTTTCCGGCGAAGAAGACGTTTTTTCGTCAGTCAGATTCCACGGGTAAGCCCGCCCAGACTGAAAAGACTGTGGCTGGGGGACAAAGACGTCCCTGGGTGCGTAAGCCTACCAAGCAAGCTCCCAAGTCCACCACTGCATGAAGTCTTGCCCCTGCCCGACTCTGGGGTGGCGGGAACGTCTTTGCAGGTTCTCGGTGTGGTGGACCTCCCCGATCTCCGACCGGTGGGTGTGCGACGTGGTCACCTCGGGATACAGGATAGAGTTGCGCTCGTGGCCCCCAGACGGGTTTTTTCCCTCGAACCTCCCTCTCCTTCCGTCCTGCCGGGCGGCCCTCTTGGGGGCCCTACAGGATTTGCTCGGGTGCGGAGTAATTGTGCCGGTTCCGTCACAAGAGAGGTTTCAGGGGTTTTACTCAAACCTGTTTGTTGTCCCGAAAAAGGATGGGGTTCGGCCAATCCTGGACCTCAAGGCCCTGAATGCCTATGTGAAGGTATTAAAATTCCGGATGGAATCCATTCCCACGGTGATCGCGACACTCCAAGGGGATTTTTTGGCGTCCTTGGATATCAAGGACGCTTACTTGCACATCCCAATCTGCGCAAGCCACCAGAGGTTTCTGCGCAAGCCACCAGAGGTTTCTGCGCAAGCCACCAGAGGTTTCTGCGCAAGCCACCAGAGGTTTCTGCGCAAGCCACCAGAGGTTTCTGCGCAAGCCACCAGAGGTTTCTGCGCAAGCCACCAGAGGTTTCTGCGCAAGCCACCAGAGGTTTCTGCGCAAGCCACCAGAGGTTTCTGCGCTTTGCCATAGGCGAAGTCCACTATCAGTTCGTGGCTCTTCCCTTCGGCCTAGCATCGGCACCACGGGTTTTCACCAAAGTGCTTGCCCCGGTTCTGGCTTTGCTGAGACAGCGAGGAATTGTTATTGTGGGCTATCTAGACGATCTCCTTCTCAGAGCAGAAAATGGCTCAGAATTGGAGGAAAATGTGACAATAGTCAGTCAGACCCTCCGGGACTTCGGATGGGTTCTGAACACGCAGAAGTCGGCTCTAGTCCCGACTCAGCGCTTGGTGTATCTGGGTCTGATCCTGGACACTTCGGCAGCAAAGGTGTTTCTACCCTCAGAAGTTACTGACACTTCAGTCGGCAGTACAGGTTCTGACGTCCTGAAAATGGCCGTCAATTCGCTTCTGCATGAGAGTCCTGGGACTAATGGTGGCCTCCTTCGAGTCGGTTCCGTATGCTCAATCACACACTCGGGCATTACAGAAGGGAATTTTGTCTGTTTGGGACAAGTCCCCATTGTCTTTAGATCTTCAGATCCAGGTGAGTCACTCTGTCAAGGCGTCCCTGACTTGGTGGCTGAGATCCCCGGCTCTTCGGGCCGGGAAGTCGTTCCTCCCCATCCACTGGACGGTGATCACAACGGACGCCAGCCTGACGGGCTGGGGAGGAGTTTGGGGAGTCCTGTCAGCTCAAGGGCTCTGGACTCCAGCCGAATCTCGTCTCCCAATCAACGCCCTGGAATTGCAGGCGATCAGACTGTGTCTCTCCACATGGTCGAAGAGGCTACAGGGCCGCTCGGTCAGAATCCAATCGGACAACGCCACGGCCGTGGCGTATGTCAACCATCAGGGGGGCACTCGGAGCTCGGCTGTGGTGTCCGAGGTCGCCCACATCCTAAGGTGGGCGGAAAGAAGCGTGCCGGCGCTGTCGGCGGTCTACATTCCGGGCGTAAAAAACCTGGCAGGCGGACTATCTGAGCCGCCAGTCCCTGGACCAGGGGGAGTGGTCCTTGCATCCGGAAGTGTTTCAACTCCTTTGTCGGCGGTGGGGCACTCCGGATGTGATCTGATGGCGTCTCGACTTAATCGCAAGGTGTCGAGGTTTGTGGCCCGGTCCAGGGACCCCTGGGCGGATGCCTCGGACGCGTTGGTGGCCCCGTGGGGTCAGTATCGCTTGATGTAGGTCTACCCTCCGCTGCAGTTGCTTCCTCGTCTGCTGCGCAGAGTAGCGGCCGAGGGCATTCCGGTGATCCTCTTTGCTCCGGACTGGCCTCTGCGTCATTGGTACGCCGACCTGGTACGTCTCATCGCGGACGTCCCTTGGCGCCTGCCCTTGAGGGAGGACCTTCTATCTCAAGGTCCTATCTTTCATCCTGCTTTACAGTCTCTCTGGCTTTAACGGCATGGCTATTGAAAGTCAGGTCCTGAAAGACCGAGGCCTGTCGGATTCGGTAATTTCAACCATGCTTAGGGCACGGAAGTCTTCTTCTAGGAAGACCTATCACCGTACCTGGAGAGCTTACATCGCTATGTGCGAAGAACTAGACTGGCGTCCACGGACGTACTCTGTCCCCAGAATCCTGAGGTTCTTACAGCGTGGTGTTGCTCAAAGGCTGGCTTGGAGCACTATTGAGGGTCAGATTTCGGCCTTGGCCGTTTTCTTTCAAAGACCCCTAGCTGGTCATTCCTTGGTTAGCACTTTGGTGCAGGGGGTACGCCATGTGGTTCCACCTGTCAAGCCCCCGCTCCCTCCTTGGGATCTGAACTTGGTGCTTTCGGTTCTTCAAGAATCTCCTTTTGAGAATATAAGAGATATTCCTCTTTCAACTTTGTCCCAGAAGGTGGCTTTTTTAGTGGCCATCACTTCTGTTAGACGGATGTCTGAGTTGGCGGCTCTGTCATGCAAGTCGCCTTACCTGGTCCTCCATAAGGATAAGGTGGTATTGCGACCGCGACCGTCTTTCCTTCCTAAGGTGGTTTCGGCTTTTCACCTTAATGAGGACATTGTCACGGCGCATTCCACCAGGGCAATCAGTGCTTCCTGGGCTTTCCGACATCAAGCGTCGATGGCACAAGTGTGCAAGGCGGCGACCTGGTCGTCCGTTCATACCTTTTCAAAGTTCTACAAGGTTGATGTAGCTGCATCTTCGGATGCTTCCTTCGGCCGCAAAGTGTTTCAGGCCGCTGTTTAATGTTGCAGCTCTGCTGGTTTAGAATGAAGTTTTGGTTGTTCCTTACTTTTTGCTCCCACCCTTTTCTTATACTGCTTTGGGACGTCCCACACAATCAGTATGAGAGCTGTGTCGGTCCATGGGCGATAAGAGAAAATAGGATTTTTGTACTCTCCGTAAAATCTGTTTCTCTGACGTCCATGGACCGACACAGCACCCACCCTTCCTTTTAAGGTTTGTACTGCTTTGTTACGAACTGAGGCTGCTAGCTGCAGGTGGGAGGGTAATGTCTGGAGGGACCGCCCCCCTGGGCGGGGCTGTTCAGCTATGGCTTGTTCTAGAATGTTTTAACGTCTAACATTCTGCCTAGGTCTTCTCCTGCAAGCAGGGACATATACCCACACGTAATCAGTATGAGAGCTCTGTCGGTCCATGGACGTCAGAGAAACTGATTTTACGGTGAGTACAAAAATCCTATTTTCTCTTTTGTCCATGGACGGACACGGCCTTCTTATACTCTTAACTGTAGGGTTATGTTCCTGTCTATTAGGAGAGGACTAGGCAGACATGTTAATAGTTAAAAACATTAACCACTTAAGCCCCGGACCATTTGGTAGCTAAAGGACCAGAGGTGAATTCAGAAATTTGCACTGGGCTGCTTTAACTGTAAATTGTGCGGACATGCAATGTTGTACCCAAACGAAATTTGCGTCCTTTTCTTCCCACAAATAGAGCTTTCTTTTAATGGTATTTGATTGCCTCTGCGATTTTTCTTTTTTGCGATATAAACAGAAAAAGACCGAAAATTTTGAAAAAAATGATAATTTCTACTTTTTGTTATAAGAAAAATCAAATAAACTCAATTTTAGTCATACATTTAGGCCAAAATGTATTCAGCCACATGTCTTTAGTAAAAAAAATGTCAAGCGTATATTTATTGGTTTGCGCAAAAGTTATAGCGTTTACAAACTAGGGTACATTTTCTGGAATTTACACAGCTTTAAATTTATGACTGCCTATCTCATTTCTTGAGGTGCTAAAATGGCAGGGCAGTACAAAACCCCCCCAAATGACCCCATTTTAGAAAGTAGACACCCCAAGGAAATTGCTGAGAGGCATGTTGAGCCCATTGAATATTTTTTTTTTTTGTCCCAAGTGATTGAATAATGACAAAAAAAAAAAAAAAATTACAAAAAGTTGTCACTAAATGATATATTGCTCACACATGCCATGGTTATATGTGGAATTGCACCCCAAAATACATTCTGCTGCTTCTCCTGAGTACGGGGATATCACATGTGTGGGACTTTTTAGGAGCCTAGCCACGTACGGGACCCCGGAAACCAAGCACCGCCTTCAGGATTTCTAAGGGCGCAAATTTTTGATTTCACTCCTCACTACCTATCACAGTTTTGAAGGCCATAAAATGCCAAAATAGCACAAAACCCCCCCAAATGACCCCATTTTGGAAAGTAGACACCCCAAGCTGTTTGCTGAGAGGCATGGTGAGTATTTTACAGCTCTCATTTGTTTTTGAAAATGAAGAAAGAACATTTTTTTTTTTTTCAATTTTCAAAACTTTGTGACAAAAAGCGAGATCTGCAAAATACTCACAATACCTCAGCAAATAGCTTGGGGTGTCTACTTTCCAAAATGGGGTCATTTGGGGGGGTTTTGTGCCATCTGGGCATTCCATGGCCTCCGAAACTGTGATAGGCAGTGAGAAGTGAAATCAAAAATTGACACCCTTAGAAAGCCTGAAGGCGGTGCTTGGTTTTTGGGGTCCCGTACGCGGCTAGGCTCCCAAAAAGTCTCACATGTGGTATCCCCGTACTCAGGAGAAGCAACAGAATGTATTTTGGGGTGTAATTCCACATATGCCCATGGCATGTTTGAGCAATATATCATTTAGTGACAACTTTGTGCAAAAAAAAAAAAAAATTGTATTTTTTCCGCAACTTGTGTCAACATATAAAATATTCCATGGACTCGACATGCCTCTCAGTATATAGCTTGGGGTGTCTACTTTCCAAAATGGGGTCATTTGGGGGGTTTTGAACTGTTCTGGCATTTTATACACAATATTAGGAAGCTTACATCCACTCTTCTAACCACTTGAAGACAAAGCCCTTTTTGACACTTTTTGTTTACATGAAAACATATTTTTTTTTGCAAGAAAATTATGTTCAACCCCCAAACATTATATATATTTTTAAAGCAAAGGCCCTACAGAATAAAATGGTGGGTGTTGCATTTTTTTTTTCTACACAGTATTTGCGCAGTGATTTTTCAAACGCATTTTTTGGGGGAAAAAAACACTTTTTTTAATTTTAATGCACTAAAACACACCATATTGCCCAAATGTTTGATGAAATAAAAAAGATGATCTTAGGCCGAGTACATAGATACCAAACACGACATGCTTTAAAATTTCGCACAAACGCGCATTGGCGACAAACTACATACATTTTTAAAAGCATTTACAGGTTACCCCGTTAGATTTACAGAGGAGGTCTACTGCTAAAATTACTGCCCTCGATCTGACCTTCGCGGTGATACCTCACATGCATGGTGCAATTGCTGTTTACATATAACGCCAGACCGACGCTTGCGTTCGCCATTGGGCAAGAGCAGGGCAGGACAGGGGTGCTTTTTTTTTTTTTATTAATTTTGCTTTTTTATTTTATTTTTAAACTGTTGCTTCCATATATTTTTTTTTTATCACTTTTATTGTTATCTCAGGGAATGTAAATATCCCCTATGATAGCAATAGGTAATGACAGGTACTCTTTTTTGAAAAAACTGGGGTCTATTGGACCCTAGATCTTTCCTCTGCCCTCAAAGCATCTGACCACACCAAGATCGGTGTGATAAAATGCTTTCCCAATTTCCCAATGGCGCTTTTTATATCCGGGGGGGGGGGACATTCCCTCCCACTGCTTGTAAAAGCAGTCCAGAGGCTAATTAGCCATCAGGATTGCTTTTACATGAAAGCCGGCCGCTGGCTGAAAATGATACCAAGATGATACCTAAACCTGCAGGCATCATTCTGGTATAAACATTCAAAGTCCAGCAACATACCAGTACGTTGCTGGTCCTTGTTGGACATGTATTGTAATCTTTTTTTTCATGCAGCCTGTTGGCTGAACGAAAAAAAAAGATTGATCGGTGGGTATGCCCACCATTAGAATGCCGCCCTTCATCCACCCACTTCTAATGATGGGCATACATGCACCATTTATATATGCCGAAGCATGGGGGCATCTTCTCGCAAAAGTTATGCCGCGTACACATGGTCAGACTTTTCCACGGGCAAGCCTCCGTCGGAATTTCGACCGTATGTACGCGGCATTAGGAGCAAAATCACTCCTCCGCCCCTGCTGCCCCAATGCTTCGGCATATATGCTTTTTTTTTTTTTTTTTTTTTTTTTTTTTTTAACTGTGGTGGTGAAATCGCCTCCTACAGCACTGGAGTCGCAGGGATCAGGCCTGTCTCTGCGAACGCTGCAGTTATGTGTGTTGTGTTTTGCAAGTGACAGTGATCGATCGATACTGCACTTGGGTGGCCTGGGCTGGACGGAGGGGCAAAACGCAGGTGCTAGCAGGTATCTGGGCTGATCCCGCTAACACTGCATTTTTGGGAACCCTAAACTGCTGGGGACACTAGTATAGATCTGATCAGATATTGAGCTGATCACATACTATACCACTAAGGGGGGTGTATGCTTCACGCGTGGGTGTTAGCGCTACTGGCACTAACCTGACGCTGCCTGGGGTGTGACGCACACCCTCTCTGACGCTAAAACCTAATTGATATCACCGCCGGGCGATCAGGGGGTTAAACCTTTATTGGGTTATATACGGCGGGTGCCCTGACACTATAAAAAGCAAACTAACTAACCAGCGTCACCCGTAACACTTATATGATGATCACTGGTGAAAGGGTTAACTAGGGGCAATTAGGGGGTTAAAACCTTTATTAGGTAATATATGGGGGTACCTGACGCTATAAAAACCTGACGGCGAACCTAAAAAAAAATTACTGGCTACCTATCGGCATCACCGACACTAAGACAACGATCATAAAAACGATCGCTTAGCGACGGCGGTGCTAGGGGGTGAAAGGGTTACCTGGGGGGTGATCAAGGGGGTTAAACCTTTATTAGGTAATATATGGGGGTACCCGACGCTATAAAAACCTGCGGCGAACCTAAAAAAAATTACTGGCTACCGATCAGCATCGCCGACGCTAAGACATCGATCAGAAAAATTATCGCCTAGTGACAGTGGTGATAGGGGGTGAAAGGGTTACCTGGGGGGCGATCAAGGGGGTTAAACCTTTATTAGGTAATATATGGGGGTACCCGACGCTATAAAAACCTGCGGCGAACCTAAAAAAAAATTACTGGCTACCGATCAGCATCACCGACGCTAAGACATTGATCAGAAAAATGATTGCTTAGCGACGGCGGTTCTAGGGGGTGAAAGGGTTATCTGGGGGGTGATCAGGGGGTTAAACCTTTATTAGGGGGGGTTAGGGGGCTACACTGGACCTAAAACTAAATGTAGTGACACTTTTACAGTCACAAATGTCACTGATTGCAGTGATCACTAAATAAATGGTCACTGCAATCAGTGACACTGTGACTGGGGGCTGGGGGGTGATCTGGGGGGGCGATTTATGTGTCCTGGTGTCAGTGTGCTGTTTTGTGTACTAACCTGCATCTTCTCCTGTACGGCGCTCGGTATATGTGAGCGCCGCAGGAGAGATGACATCACTTCCTCCTTCCTGGCAGGCAGGGGAAGCTCTCTCATTCGCCGGGAGCGATCGAGAGGGGGTGGCCGGAATCGAACGGCCGTCCCCTCATGCCGGATCGCTCCCGAAGGTAAAACAACCACCCACTGTAAAGAAGGGGGGTCCGATCGGACCCCCCAACTATACAAAGGCAATCACGTATATGTACGTGATTCTGCCTGTCGGTGCCATTCTGCTGACGTATATTTACAGTGGGCGGTCGTTAAGTGGTTAATCTTTAGCACAGCTGAACAGCCCCGCCCAGGGGGCGGTCCCTCTGGTCATAACCCCTCACACAGCAGTTAGCAGCTCCGTTTTTTTTTTCTGCCTAGTAGAGGAGAAGAACCTGGCTCCCTTTGGGCCCATGGTCCTGAAGAATTTTTATTTTTTATTTTTCTATTTTTGATCCTGAGATCTTCTATCAAGTGCCGGCTGGGTGACAGGCTGGATAATATAGATCCTTGTAGTCCCCCCCAACTCCGGCCATCGAGCGTAAGCAGGCCCTAGCTACGCGCTGGGTCAGCCACGACATACCCCATGGCTCCAGGGGTGGCCGGTGAGCTACATGCTCCGGGGTTCACATAAGACTAGGCTACTGCTGTCTAAGCCACAGTGAATCATGGCCGACAGCTACTCTGTACTGTTTGGATGTAGGTCTGTCAGGAACGCGCCAGCGGTCCTCGCAGGACGGGTAAGTACTTTCCTCCTGTCTTGGCAGGTTGGAACAGCTGGGCTTTTCTGAGGGGGGTCGATAGGGGGTCTCTTGTCCTCCCTTTCCTCTTCCCACCCTGTCCCTTCCCTCCTCCCCTTGCTTGGGCGTGCTGCGACTGACGGGGGGATACCTGTGGTGATTTCCCATGTCCTGGCCGGGGGCTGCGGGGGTGTCTGTGTCCGCTCTCTGTGTGGGGTGGTCTGCCTTCTCATCCGCCTCCTGGTGTTTAGTGGCGGTTTAGTTTAAATCGGGGCCATTTTCCTGTGGCCGCGCCGCTGTTATAGTTATACAGCGGGCGGCCATTTTCTTGTAGTTGCGCTGTGGCGCAGGCATTCATAGCGGGTGGCCATTTTCTTGAGGCCTGCACGGTTTTTCACTGAGGCGAACGGCGGCCATCTTGGTGTAGGTTTTGGCGTCTAGTGTTACTATGGCTTCTGAACGGCGCAAATAGCGCAGTTTTTACCTCCAGAGACACCCAGACACACACGCTGTGTGGAGAGAGGCAGCGCGGGACTGAGCTGAGCGGTTCTGGTCAGGGTGGTGAGTCCCCTGGTCGGTTGCAGCACGGAGGGTGGGCCACATTTTAAGTGTACCTTATACTTGACTATAGTCCCTAGGGATGTCAAGTGAGCGGGTCAGCATGGCGTCAGAAGCTGGCGTTTCTTCCCCAGGTGTTCCAGTAGTGGCAACCGGTGCCCCTGCACCTGCGGTTCCTGGGGACGCTTGGTCGGCGGTCCTGGAGTTATTTGTTGCCAGGGTGGAAGCGGTGTGTGGGCATAAAGGGGGTAAAAAGCGCCCCCTTCCCCCACCTTCTTCTGGGGATAGCTCTGATTTGGACTGGGCTGGGACCCAGGTCCCCTGTTCTGAGGTATCAGAGGATGCGGACCAGGACCATTCGGACAGTGAGAGTGACTCCATGTCCGGGTCAGCGCAGGATAAGGCACTTTTTGGAGCACTTATCACCGCAGTGCGGGAAACCCTCAAACTGGAGGATAAGGCTGGGACTTCTGGTGAGGTATCTGTCCCTTTTGGGTCCCACAAGCCGGCCCACACTGCAAAAGTTTTTCCTTCTGTGACTTATTTTGACAAGTTCATAGACAAGGAATGGGAAAGGCCAAAGAGGACCTTCTCTGTCCCAAAACGCTTGGCAGTCCGTTATCCCCTTGAGGAGAGCCTTCTGAAAAAATGGGTATCTCCCCCGGTTGTGGACCCCCCGGTATCTAGTTTTTAAACAAAATGACCACGATTCCGGTGGAAGGGTCCACTGCATTTAAGGATCCTGCAGATAGATCTGAGGCGGTGGGCCGGTCCTTATACACCTTGCTGGGATCAGCATTGCGGCCTATTCTGGCCACGGCCCTGGTGTCACAAACTCTGACTGAATGGGCAAAGTTATTGCACCGGGAGTTGGAGGAACATCATGCTCCTCCAGGCTGCGTGGAACTAGCTGACCAGTTAGTGCATGGCCTCAAATATGTCTGTGATGCAGCCCTGGATGCTGCTCCTTTGATTTCCAGAGCCTCGGTGTCTGCAGTAGTTCTGCGGCGGCTGATTTGGCTAAAATCCTGGTCCGCGGACCAGGCTTCTAAGAAGGCTCTGGCAGACTTGCCCTTCAAGGGAGAGAGGCTATTTGGAGCCTCGCTGGATGACATTATTAAGATGTCACTGGAGGTAAGAGCACGCTACTCCCTCAGTCCAGAAAAGGTAAGGAGCCAAGACGTAGACCGGAGCCCTCCTTTTCCACGCAAAAACCATTTTTTTTCATCAGACAGGGCCCGCAGGCCGACCTTTTCAGGCCAACAAGGGCTCATCTGGGGGACAAAAGCGCCCCTGGGTTCGCAAGCAAGACAAGCCCGCAAACAAACCTGGTTCCGCATGAAGGTCTGCCCCCGTCCGATTTCCGAGTGGGGGGACGTCTTCACGAGTTTGCGGCTCGGTGGACCTCCCTGCTTTCCGACCAGTGGGTCTGCAAAGTGGTTTCATCGGGGTACATGATAGAGTTTCTTTCTTGTCCACCAAACAGATCATTTCCCTCAAACCTTCCTCTTCTTACGGCTTGTCGGGCCGCCCTAAGGGGGGCAGTACAGGACTTTCTGAAGTGCGGGGTAATCATACCTGTACCACTGCAGGAAAGGTTTCAGGGATTTTACTCCAATCTGTTTGTAGTCCCGAAGAAGGACCGAGTCCGTCCAATCCTGGACCTCAAGGCCCTCAATGTCTTTGTGAGGGTTCGGAAGTTCAGGATGGAATAAATTCACTCTGGTCACTGCACTCCATCCGGGGGACTTTCTGACATCAAGGACGCTTACTTGCATGTCCCCATTTTCATCGGACACCAGAGGTTCCTGTGCTTTGCAGTAGGGGACGACCACTATCAATTCGTGGCTCTCTCCTTTGGCCTGGCGTCGACGCCAAGGGTGTTCACCAAGGTGCTTGCCCCGATTCTGGCCTTGCTGAGGCAGCGAGGGATCGCCATCGTAGGCAATTTGGACAATCTACTTCTGAGAGATGCTTCAAGCTCAGAATTAGAGGAGGACGTGGCGATTGCCAGTCAGACCCTCTGAGATTTTGGCTGGGTGCTGAACTTCCAGAAGTCAGTGTTGGTGCCGACTCAGCGCCTAGAATATCTGGGGTTGATTCTAGACTCATCAAAGGCGAGAGTTTTTCTCCCTTTTGGAAAAGTTTCAGACTCTTCGGACTGCGGTGAAGCTGCTAGCATCCCACAAATGGTCGTCGCTCTGCTTTTGCATGCGAGTCTTGGGCCTGATGGTAACCTTTTTTCGAGGCGGTACCGTATGCTCAATTCCACACGAGTTTTGCAGAGGGAGATTCTGTCCAAGTGGGACAAGTCTCCGTTGTCCCTGGATTGTCAAATCCGGGTGAGCAAACTAGTCAGGGTCTGGTGGCTGAGATCTCCGGCTTTTCAGTCCGGAAAGTTGTTCCTTCCCTTTCAGTGGATGGTGATCACGACGGACGCCAGCCTGACCGGTTGGGGAGGAGTTTGGGGTGTCAGGGTCGCTGGACACAGGAAGAATCTCACCTGTAGATCAATGTTCTGGAGCTCCGGGCGATCAGGCAGTGCCTCTCCACTTGGTCACAGAGGCTACAGGGGCGTCCGATCAGGATCCAGTCGGACATCGCCAAGGCGGTGGCGTATGTCAACCATCAAGGCGGAACAAGAAGCGAGGCTGCAGCCTCAGAGGTAGCTCACATCTTGAGGTGGGCAGAGAGGAGCGTACCGGCTCTATCGGCCATTTACATTCCGGGCATAGAAAACTGGCAAGCGGACTACCTCAGTCGCCAGATGCTGGACCAAGGAGAATGGTCACTACACCTGGAGGTATTTCACCTCCTTTGCCTGAGATGGGGCGAGCCAGACGTAGATCTCCTGGCTCAATCGAAAGGTGTTGAGGTTCGTGGCCAGGTCAAAAGATCCTTGGGCGGACGCAACAGATGCGTTGGTGGCCCCATGGGGACAGTATTGGCTGATTTATGCCTTTCCCCCGCTGAAACTGCTTCCTCGTTTGCTTCAGAGCGGAGTCCGAGGGGATCCCAATTATCCTAATTTCCCCGGATTGGCCTTGGCGTCCCTGGTACGCCGACCTGATAAAGCTAGTGTTGGACGCTCCCTGGCAGCTGCCGTTGCGAGAGGACCTCCTGTCACAAGGTCCCATCTTTCATCCTGCTTTACAGTTGCTGGCTTTAACGGCATGACTGTTGAAAGCCAGGTGCCGAGGGACCGAGGCCTGTCGAATTCGGTAATCTCCATCATGCTGAGGGCACGGAAGTCATCTTCCCGGAAGATTTACCATCACACTTGGAAGGCCTACATCTCTGTGTGAGGAGATGAGGTGGCATCCAAGTACATATTTAGTTTCTAGGACCCTGCTGTTTCTACAGCATGGCATGGGTCAGAAGCATTGGCTGTTTTTCTTTCAACGACCCTTGGCTACTCACTCCCTGGTGAGTACTTTTTGTTCAAGGGATTCGACATGTAGCTCCGCCGGTTCAATCACCACTACCTCCGTGGGATCTGAATCTGGTGCTTTCGGCACTTCAGGAATCCCCCCTTTGAGAACATCAGGGAGATTCCGCTCTTGACTCTCTCTCTCCCAGAAGGTTGTTTTTTCTGGTAGCCATTACTTCAGTTAGACGGGTTTTTGAGTTAGCGGCCTTGTCTTGCAAGTCCCCCTACTTAATCCTCCATAGGGATAAAGCGGTGCTGTGCCCGCAGCCTTCGTTTCTACCAAAGGTAGTTTCGGCTTTTCAACTAAACGAGGACATTGTACTTCCATCCTTGTGTCCTCGGCCGTTGAATCCCAAAGAGGCAGCGTTTCATTCCCTAGACGTGGTACGTGCTCTACGGGTGTATCTGTCTGCTACAGCTCCGTTTTGGAGGTCAGACTCGCTGTTCGTATCAGTATCTGGTCCCAAGATGGCGGTCTCATCGGCCACCATTTCTCGTGGATCAGACAGATCGTGAAGGGGCGGGTGCCTCCCTTTCCTGTCACGGCGCATTCGACCAGGGCAATTGGTGCTTCCTGGGCCTTCCGACATCAAGCGTCTGTCTCACAGGTGTGCAAAGCGGCGACCTGGTCGTCCATTCACACTTTCACCAAGTTTTTTATAAGGTTGATGTGAGTGCATCTTCGGATGCTTCATTCGGCCGCAAAGTTTTGCAGACGGCCGTTTTAAAGGTTGTAACTCCTCCATTGAGGACCTCCTGGTTGGGGTGACGTTAGTTTCACCTACCGTCCATGGACTGACACAGCCTCTTCATTCTTGACAAAGTGGTTTATGTTCCTGCTCATAGGAGAAGACTAGGCAGAATGTTAGATGTTTTAACACAGGGCTCGACAAACCCCGGGCGCCAGGTCGCCATGGCGACCAGAAACAGCGTCCTGGCTCCTGGGCTGCCGCCAGCCCACTCACTGCAGCTCCGGACGCCGATCCTTCTCCCCCCCCCCCCGGCTGGTCTCCATGGTTTCCCCGGAGGAGGGCAGTAATCTGATGTCCAGCTGTGAGTGACATGGGAGGGGAGAGGACCGGCCTCCTCTCCTCACATGGCCGCTGTCCCCTCCTCCTTCCCAATACCCGAGCAGGGTCTGAGGTGTCCTGTGGAGGAAGAGGAGGCGGCGCTGGGGGCTTTTCACAACCTCTGTCCATTAGTTGTTGGGACAGCGAGTGGATTCATGTGCTCCCCTCCCCCGGCTTCTCCCGCGCTCTGCAGATCTCCTAACGTGCAGAGCGCGGATAATGGCTGCCTGGCTGAGCAGCTCCCTGACCTCATCTCCGGGATGGACGGCCGTAGTGGAGGACCTGTTAGAGCAGTAATTGCGATCAGCGGGGAGCCAGTCTGCCGGAGTCTCAAGGTACATACAGCATGTCCTGCTGGCCGACACGGACACATCCTGTAATGTCATTCCCTGACCGAGGGCGCCCCGAACATCCCTGCTATCAGCCACCTGTCACCTCACACACACACACAGCCCTAATGATATGATGCCATCTAATGTCCCCTGTCATCGTCATCTCCCTGTTCCTGGCATCCCACCACCCTTCCTCCGATTCCTGTCCTCAAACTTGATATCATCTTCCCCCCTGATTGATACCCAACATGTGTCACGCTTCAAAATTGCGTCCGCTCGTAGAATGGCGACAAACTTTTACCCTTTAAAATCTCCATAGGCGACGTTTAAAAAATTCTACAGGTTGCATGTTTTGAGTTACAGAGGAGGTCTAGGGCTAGAATTATTGCTCTCGCTCTAACAATCGTGGCGATACCTTACTCGTGTGGTTTGAACACTGCTTTCATATGCGGGCGATGCTCGCGTCTGCGTGCAAGCTCGGCGGGACGGGGCGCGTTCCTGGCTCCTCCTAACTTTTTTAGCTGGCTCCTAGATTCCAAGCAAATTTGTCAAGCCCTGTTTTAACATGCATTCATTTACCAGAGCTGTACAGCCCCGCCTTTCCTACCTGCAGCCAGCAGCCTCAGTTTTTTTTCTGCCTAGCAGAGGAGAGGACGTGGCTCTCTTCAGAGCCAGCCAGTCTCTTGAAGAAATATATCTTATTTTTGAGATCTTCTATCAACAGTCGGCTGGGCAACAGGTTGGGTAGTTCGCTATCCTCGTTCGTAGTCTTCCCAGTCCGACCATCGAGCATGCTGATCCTCACTCTGCGTGAGATCAGTCCACGACATACTCCGCGACTCCTGGGGTGGCCGGTGAGCTTTTTGCTCCAGGGTCCACGTATGTCTGAACAGTTTTGCTGTATCTTTCACGGTGGACCGGGCCGACAGCTACTCAGTACTGCACTGTGATAGGTCTGTCAGGAACACACTAGTGGGTCCTCGCTGGACGGGTAAGTACTGTTCCCCCTGCCTCAGCAGGTGAGTACATGCTGTGTTCCTATGGTAGGTGAGTTTCCCTGTCCCCCCCCCCCCCCCCCCTGTTTTTTTGCTACTCTCTGTCACCTACTCTGGCTATGCGCTGACTGGGGGTCACTCTGCCCCGTGTGGGGTCTGCTTTATGTGTGGGGATGCCTCTGGGTCAGCCTGGGCCTTGGTTTTTTTTTTTTCGGCGCCGCTGGGCGCCATGTTTACTGTGTGTTTCTATTACTATTGTAAACCGCATTGGCGGCCATTTTGCCGTGGCCACCCCATGGCACACTTATAATAGCGGCGGCCATTTTGTTGTAGCCGCATGCTTTTTTGCTGCCAGTTTGGCCTCTACTGCTGACTGGGACGGCGCAAATCTTCTCAGTCGCCTCGCGGTTCTCTCACCCTAGGAGCGGTGCACAGGCAGCAGAGCTGTGCCGTCCTCTCTGGGTTGGTGAGTCCCCTGCGTTAACCCCCCATAGTCAGCGCAGCCAGAGGGTGGACTTTTCTCTTTCTTTGACAAAGTCTCAGAGGGTGCTGATTATTATGGAGTCAGTTTCACCTGCTTCCCCCTTCATGTCAGAGGAAACAGGCAGTGCTCCTGCACCTGCGGTTCCTATGGACCAGTTGTCGGCAGTACTGGAATCATTTGTGGCCAGGATGGAAGCGGCGTGCGAGCGCAGGGGGGGCTAAAAAGCGCCCTCTCCCCACACCATCTCCAGAGGAGTGCTCTGATTCAGAGATGGGCATTGCTGCGGCACAGGACCCTAGCTCTGAAATTTTGGATATGTTTGACCAGGACATTCCTTGTGAGGAAGGCTCCTTATCTGGGTTAAGTGCATGACAGGGCGCTTGTTAGTGAACTCATTGATGCTGTGAGGGACACTCTCAAGCTGGATGCTGCAGCTGAGGAACCTTGGCGGTTAGGTACCCCTTTGAGGAGAACCTGGTTAAAAAATGGGCCTCTCCTCCGGTTGTCGACACCCCCCCCGGTCACCGGTGTATGTGTGCGATGCCACTTTGGACGCTGCCCCCCTAATCTCTGGGGCCTCAGTGTCTGCGGTGGTTTTGTGTCGCCTGATCTGGTTGAAATGCTGGTCTGCTGACCTGGCCTCTAAGAAGCTCCTGACGGATTTGCCTTTTAAGGGCGGAAGACTTTTTTGTGCTTCCCTGGATGACATTATTAAAAATGTCACGGGGGGTAAGAGCACCCTTCTTCCTCTGTTTACTAGGGCGAAGGAGCCGCGCCTTAAGCCGGGTCCTTCCTTTCCCACTTGGAAGAGGTTTTTTTCGTCTGTCAGATCCCACGGGAAAATTCTCCCTCTCTGATAAGGGTGCGGCTGGAGGACAGAAGCGTCCCTGGGTGCGTAAGCCGAACAAGCCGGCAAGTAAACCCGCCACCGCATGAAGTCTTGCCCCTGCCCGGCTCTGGGGTGTGGGGACGACTTTGCATGTTCACGGATCGGTGGACCTCCCGGATCTTCAACCGGTGGGTATGCAAGGTGGTCACCTCGGGGTACAGGATAGAGTTCCTTTCCTGGCCACCAGACAGGTTCTTTCCCTCAAATCTCTCTCTCCTTCTGGCGCATCGAGCTGCCCTATTGAGCGCAGTGCAAGACTTGCTGAGGTGCGGAGTGATTGTTCCGGTACCGTCAAGGGAGAGGTTTCAGGGATTTTATTCAAATCTGTTTGTGGTCCCAAAGAAGGAAGGAGTCCGTCCAATTCTAGACCTCAAAGCCCTAAATGCCTTTGTGAAGGTTCAGAAAATCTGCATGGAATCCATTCGCTCGGTGATTGCTGCGCTTCACCCGGGGAATTTTCTGGCATCTTTGGACATCAAGGACGCCTGCTTGCATGTCCCAATCTGCGTGGGTCACCAGAAGTTTCTGCGCTTCGAAGACCACTATCAGTTTGTGGCTCTTCCCTTCGGTTTGGCGTCAGCACCGCGGGTTTTCACCAAGGTGCTTTCCCCCGATTCTAGCTTTGCTGAGACAGCGATGCATTGCTATCGTGGGCTGTCTAGACTATCTTCTTCTGAGAGCAGACTCTGGCTCAGAATTAGAGGAAAATGTGGTGATAGCCAGTCAGGCCCTCCGGGAATTCGGCTGGCTGCTGAACTTTCAGAAGTCGGTCCTGGTTCCGACTCAGCGTCTGGAGTACCTGGGCTTGATCCTGGACTCCTCGGAGGCGAGGGTCTTTCTACCCTTGGAAAAATTACAGACTCTTTAATCTGCGGTACGGGTGTTGACGTCCCGCAAATGGTCGTCACTCCGTTTTTGCATGAGGGTCCTGGGACTCATGCTTGCTTCCTTTTGAGGCGGTGCCGTATGCCCAATTCCACACTCAAGTCTTACAATGGGAGATGCTATCTTGCTGGAACAAGTCTCCATTATCACTGGATTGTCAGATCCAGGAGAGTCACCTGGTCAGGGCATCCCTGACGTGGTGGCTGAGATCCCCAGTCCTTCGGTCGGGAAGTCGGTGCTTCCTGTTCAGTGGACTGTGATCACGACGGACGCCAGTCTTTCGGGCTGGGGCGGAGTCTGGGGAGTTCTGTCAGCCCAAGGGCTCTGGACTCTGGATGAAATCCCGTCTACCGATCAATGTCCTGGAACTCCGGGCAATCAGACTGTGTGCCTCTCCTCGTGGTCAAGGAGACTGCAGGTACGCTCAGTCAGGATCCAGTCGGACAACGCCACGGCGGTGGCTTATGTCAACCATCAGGGGGGGACTCGGAGCTCGGCTGCGGCATCCGAGGTTGCCCACATCCTAAGATTGGCATAAAGAAGAGTGCCGGCTCTGTCGGCCGTTTACATTCCAGGCATAGACAACTGGCAGGCGGACTATCTGAGCCGCCAGATGTTGGACCAGGGGGAATGGTTCTTGCATCCGGAGGTGTTTCACCTCCTTTGCTGGAGGTGGGGCACGCCGGATGTGGACCTATTGGCCTCACGACTCAAACGCAAGGTGTCAAGATTTGTTGCCAGGTCCAGGGTTCCCTGGGCAGACGCTTCAGATGCGTTGGTGGCTCCGTGGGGTCGGTATCGGCTGATTTATGCCTATCCTCCACTGAAGTTGCTTCCTTGCCTTCTTCGCAGGGTGGAGGCCGAGGGGATTCCGTGATCCTCATCGCGCCAGATTGGCCTCGGCGTCCTTGGTATGCCGATCTTGTGCGCCTAGTGAACGTTCCATGGCGACTACCTGTGCGGGAGGACCTTCTGTCTCAAGGTCCCATTCTTCATCCTGCTTTACAGCCGCTGGCTTTTACGGCATGGCTATTGAAATCCAGGTACTGAGAGACCGGGGTCTCTCGGATTCGGTCATTTCGACCATGTCGAGGGCATGAAATCTTCCTCCCAGGAAGATATACCACTGTACCTGGAGGGCCTACATCGCTATGTGCGAGGAGCTGGATTGGTGTCCACGGACGTATTCCGTTCCCAGGATCCTGCTGTTCTTACAGCGTGGTGTGACCCAAAAGCATGCTCCATTAAGGGTCAGATTTTGGCTTTGGCCATTCTCTTTCAGCGGCCGCTAGCGGGCCATTCCTTGATTAGTACCTTCGTACAGGGGGTCCGCCATGTGCTCCCCCCCCCCCTATTAAACCACCTCTTCCTCCTTGGGATTTGAATTTGGTGCTCTCCGGTTCTTTAAGAACCTCCTTTTGAAAACATTAGAGAGATTCCTCTTAACTTTATCTCAGAAGGTGGCTTTTCTAGTAGCCATTACTTCTGTCAGAAGGGTTTCTGAATTGGCGGCCTTGTCTTGCAAGCCGCCATACTTGGTCCTCCATAAGGAGAAGGCAGTGGTCTCGGCTTTCCACCTTAATGAGGACAATGTGCTTCCGTCTTTATGTCCTCGTCCATCGCATCCCAGAGAGTTTGCGCTTCACACGTTAGACATGGTACGTGCTTTACTGGTGTACCTGTCTGCTACGGCTTCATTTAGGAAGTCTGACTCGCTGTCTGTGTCTGGTCCAAAACAGGGCCAAGCTGTTTCGTCTGACACCATTTCTAGGTGGATCAGACAGACTGTCATACAGGCTTATGCCCTTAACCTCCCTAGCGGTAATCCCGAGCGTGACTCGGGGTTGTTTTTTTATGCTAGGATCGGTAACCCCGAGTCACGCTCGGGGTAGACATTGCAGAGCTCGCAGCGGAGTTTCCTTACCTTCTCCTGGCGATCCAGCGATGATGTCCTCTGCTGTGATCGCCAGCGAGATCTCCGGCGAGTGTCGGCACTTTCGACCCCATCTGACTTCCTAGTTCCGTTCCCTGCGAGCCGCAGCGGCGCATGGGAGCGCAACTGGGCGGCAAATTCAAAAAGGTAAACACATAGTATACATACAGTATACTGTAATCTTACAGATTACAGTACTGTATGTAATAATTACACACCCCCTTGGTCCCTAGTGGTCTGTCCAGTGTCCTGCATGCACTTTTATATAATAAAAATCGTTCTTTCTGCCTGTAAACTGGGGATTGTCCATAGCAACCAAAAAGTGTCCCTTTATGTCAAAAGTGGTTTTAGACCAACTAGAAAGCAGCGATAATAAATTAGAATCACTCGCAGAATTGAGCGATAGCGATTTGTGGGGAAATTCGTCATCAAACACTAAATCTAATGACAGCGACAATAATGCAACTGAGCAAATTTCAGTGTTTTTGATTTGATTACATTATTGAATAATTTTTATTATAATTAGATTACTATTTTTTATAATTATTTATAGTTATTTATTATATTATAATTTATAATTTTGTGTTTCATATTTATCATACCCGGGATGTTTACTAGACTCTGGTTTGCTTAGGTTTAAGTAAGTAATTACTAAGAATCGCAGGCCTATAATACATAACACCAAATTTTCATGCAAAATAATTGTACCGCTTTTGGTACATAATTCCAGAAAGAATCATACCGCCAGGGAGGTTAAGGGACGGGCGCCTCCCTTTCCGGTTACGGCACATTCAACCAGGGCAATCGGTGCTTCCTGGGCTTTCCGACATCAAGCGTCTGTTGCACAAGTGTGCAAGGCGGCGACCTGGTCGTCCGCACATACCTTTTCAAAGTTCTATAAGGTTGATGTGGCTGTATCTTCTGATGCTTCCTTCGGCCGCAAGGTTTTGCAGGCTGCTGTTTAATGTTGCAACTCCTCCGTTAAGGAGTTCTGCTTGTTTGGGGTGAAGTTTTTTTTTTTTTTTTCCCCTGATATGGTTCCCACCCCTCGTTCTTTGGCACTGCTTTGGGACGTCCCACTTTGTCAAGATTGAAGAGGCTGTGTCAGTCCATGGACGGTAAGAGAAAATAGGATTTTTGTACTCATCGTAAAATCCGTTTCTCTGACGTCCATGGACTGACACAGCACCCACCCTTCTTTTTTAGAGTTTGTACTGCTTTGATATGAACTGAGGCTACTGGCTGCAGGTAGGAGGGTTATGTCTGGAGGGACCGCCCCCTGGGCCGGGCTGTACAGCTCTGGTAAATGAATGTATGTTAAAACATCTAACATTCATCCTAGTCTTCTCCTATGAGCAGGAACATAACCCACTTTGTCAAGAATGAAGAGGCTGTGTCAGTCCATGGACGTCAGAGAAACTGATTTTACGGTGAGTACAAAAATCCTATTTTTTCATTGCTGTTCCCACCCCTCGTTTTTGATACTGCTTGGGGACGTCCCTACAGTTAAGAATTTAACCACTTCAGGCCCGGGCCAATTCTGACACTTCGCTCCTACATGTAAAAATCATCATTTTTTTGCAAGAAAATTACTTAGAACCCCCAAACACTATATATGTTTTTTTAGCAAAGACCCTAGAGAATACAATGGCGGTCATTGCAACTTTTTATCTCGCACGGTATTTGGGCAGCAATTTTCAACAGTTTCATGCTTTAAAAAAACAAAAAACAGTAAAGTTAGCCCAATTTTTTTGCATAATGTGAAAGATGAAGTTATGCCGAGTAAATAGATACCTAACATGTCACGCTTCAAATTTGCACACACTCGTGGAATGGCGCCAAACTTCGGTACTTAAAAATCCCCATAGGCGACGCTTTAATTTTTTTTACTGGCTACATTTTTGGAGTTACAGAGGAGGGCTAGAATTATTGGTCCCGCTCTAACGTTCGCGGCGACACGTGTGGTTTGAACACAGTTTTCATATGTGGGCGGGACTTGCGTATGCGTTCGCTTCTGCATGCGAGCACACGGGGGCACTGTAAAAAAAACATTTTTTTATTTTTTTTTATTTTTTTTAATTTTTTTTATTGTTCATTTTACTTTTTTTTTTTATTTTGACACTTAAATTTTTTTTTTTATCACTTTTATTCCTATTACAAGGAATGTAAACATCCCTTGTAATAGGAATATGACATGACAGGACCTCACAGGACCTTACAGTGAGATATGGGGTCAATAAGACCCCACATCTCACCTCTAGGCTTGGAAGCCTAAAAAAAAAAAAGGATCACCGCTTCAAAGCCGAAGCGGCGAAGTTTTTTTGAATGCAGAGGCCGGGCGTGACGTCATAACATCGCGCCTGGCCTCCGACGATCATAGAGACTCCGGCGACCATCTGGTCCGCAGGAAATCTTTGTGATCTACATCCGGGGCTGGCGGATCCTGTCACGACTCACCGATCCAACAGGTGAGTCGGTAGAAGCACCGGAGGGCGGCAGGAGGGGGGGACGTCCCCTTCCGCTGCCCGTAAGAACGATCAAGTGGCGGAACAGCCGCTATGATCGTTCTCATGGTGTAGGGAATCGCCGGCTGAAACCGGCAATATCAATGTAGCTGCAGGCATCATTCAGATATACCCCCACAAGCCCGAGGACGTCATATGACGTCCTGTGGGACTGAAGTAGTTAAGAAGGCTGTTTCCGTCCAATGACGAAGGAGAAAATAGGATTTTTGTACTCACCGTAAAATCCTTTTCTCTGACGTCCATGGATGGGCACAGCACCCACCCCTCCTTTTTAAGTTTGCACTGCTTTTTGACGAACTGAGCTGCTAACTGCTGTGTGAGGGGCTATGACCAGAGGGACTGCCCCCTGGGCGGGGCTGTTCAGCTGTGGTAAAGATCAATGTTTTTAACTATTAACATGTCTGCCTAGTCCTCTCCTAGTAGACAGGAACATAACCCTACAGTTAAGAGTATAAGAAGGCTGTGTCCGTCCATGGACGTCAGAGAAAGGGATTTTAAGGTGAGTACAAAAATCTTTTTTTTTTTTTTTTTTTTTTTAAACGCGGCATGTAAACGCGGCAAAATGGACGTTTTAAACGTGGGTTACTATCTGTCAAGTTAAATCGTTCAGGAGCAGTTGTAAAAATGTCCCGTGTACATGAAGCCTTATGCGGCGTACACACGATCGTTTTTCATGCCATTTTTTTTAACCGACGTTTTTCTCGTCGTTTTTTTTCATGTTTCCTCTCAAGCCTGTCTTGCATCCACACGATCATTAAAAAAAACGCTCGAGCAAAGCGCAGTGACGTACAACACGTATGACGGCACTATAAAGGCGAAGTTCCATTCGAATGGCGCCACCCTTCATGTTAGTAAACTTTGTTGAGCGGCGATTCGCGCTTTTCAGCCTCGTGCTTTTCAGTCCGTTGCAGCGTGACGAATGTGCTATCTCCATTACGAACGCTAGTTTTACCAGAACGAGCGCGCCCATCTCATACTTGATTCTGAGCATAAGAAGCATTTTTTGGAAAGCTAAAAAATGTGTTCAGGATGGATGTTCAGAAGCATTTTAAACGCCAAATGCCTGTAACGTCTTGTAAACGCGGTAACTTGTGTTTAGCCGCGTTTTTAATGGAGATACGTTTTAATAGAGAGTCTATTTAAAAAAAAAAAACCGCATTTAAACGCTGCAAAACACGTTTTTGTCGAGTTAAATCGTTCAGAAGAGGTTTTAAAAAATCCTGTGTACATTAGGCCTTAAAGCAATGCCAGGAGACAAAAGATTGTGGCACAAGGTAGACATTCCCTGGAGGCTGTGTCTATTGGATCTTGGCAAGTATATATCTCTCCAGCAGTAAGGTCAACTTAAAGATGCAAATGGGATAAACCTTCACATTCCTGTGTTAGAACTTTCTGCCTGTGTTCAGACATGAGGCATGCAGCATGGCACTGCACGGGTTAATGCATGACCTCTGTCTGTAGCCTGATAACTAAGGGCTCTTTCACACGGGACGGATCAGTCATGATCCGCCCCGTGAAGCTCCGCTTGCTCAGCGGGGATCGCTCAGTTGATCCCCGCTGAGCCGGCGGATGACTGGGCGGTCCCCGCACACTGTGCAGGGACCGCCCTGTCAGAGCGCCGCTCTCCCCTATGGGGAGATCGGATGAACACTGACCGTCTGTCCGTGTTCATCCGATCCGCTCCGCCGACGGAAGGAAAAATAGGTTTTTCCTCCGTCACACTTTGGCGGAGCGGATGTCAGCGGACATGTTACCGCTGACATCCGTGGCTCCATAGGGCTACATGGAGCGTCCGTCCAGGTCCGCCTAAAAAACTGACAGGCGGGCCTGAACAGACCCTCCGTGTGAAAGGGGCCTAAGGCTACTTTCACACTGAAGCACTGGATGCTAAAAATAGCGCTGTGATACCATCGTTTTTGCCACGATTTGCGGGCGCTAGCGGGGTGATTTTAACCCCCGCTATCGGCCGAAAAAGGGTTAAAAACGCCAGCTAAACCACCTCTTTGCAGTGTTTTGGAGGCGCTACCCCATTGATTTTAATAGGCAGGGGCTCTATAGGAGCGGTATTTTTATCGCGCCTCAAAGATGCAGCTTGCAGGAGTTTTTTTTTTCCTCCCGCCAGCGCACCGCTCCAGTGTGAAAGCCCTCGGGCTTTCACACTGGATACAAAGGAGCAGCTTTTTCTGGGCGCATTGCAGGCGCTATTTTTAGAGCAATAGCACCTGCAAAGTGCCTCAGTGTAAAGGGGCCTAACTTTCTCTGTGAAGAATCTAAAAATCTTGCAATGCCTGGGTCTCTATGGCTAGTGCTTTTTAGGCCTCATGTACACTGCTGTTGGTAAACGGACGTTTAAGAGCAGTTGGGCACTTTTTTTCCAACTGCTCCTGAACTCTCCTCTGTTATCTTATCAATACATGTACACAGGGTCGTTTATAGTCGTTTCTAGGCAGTTGAGTTTAGAGGCTTTTTCTGGAACCCCAAAAAATTGCGTTCAGAAGCTGTGTTTAAAGGCATTTCAAGCGCTAAATGCAGTAACTCTTGTTCAGCAGCGCTTCGTTTTGAGGTTTTTCATTTTAATCCAAAAATTGTTTTTTATTTTATTTTTTTAAACGCTTCTAGACGCAAACGCAGCTAAACGGACGTTTTTAGATGCCGGTTTCTAGCTGTCGCGTTAAATCGTTCAGGAGAGGTTAAACAACGTCCCGTGTACCTTAGGTGAGAGCTAAACAGTAATCAGATATGATCTGGACCAAGCAGCAATTAACAGAAAGCTTACTATGCAGTTTCATATCATTAGCTCTCCCACATTTGTGATGCAACACAAAAGAAATGGTGAGGCATGGATTGTGACCCAGGACAAGAAGTTGCTTGTCCCTTTTGAATAGATACAAGCTAGGTGAATGAATACATGGACATATGAGAATCGATCAGCCATAATACTGCAGACTTTAAGCCCGTCATTAGGCAAGGCAAATAAACAACACAGGGAATATAACTGACTTTTAATATAAGGACACTTGCCTGTCCAGGGAGCCTGTGATGTCGACACCCGAAGCTGACCTGTCCACCGTCTTCGCGTGTGGGTGCAGGCGCTGGCATCTTTATTAAGGGAATCAGGAAGTGAAGGCTTGGGGCTTTACAGCCTGTTTCCTACTGTACAATCGCAAGTCGCGCTGCGCTTTCTGAATGGTCCCGCTGTCTTCTGGGTGTGTCTCCCAGAAGGCAGCGGGGGGAAGCAGGAGGGGGGCGTAAATGACGTAGGTTGCCCTTACACGGGAGTGGGATCGGGTACCCGTGATTGACAGGTATCCGCTCCCCCTGATATGTGCCAAATGGGGGAGGTAGCAGATAAGTGGAGCTTCCGCTTTTGGATGGAACTCCGCTTTAATAAGTGATATTACAAGTGCTTCTGTTCTGTATGTAATGCTCTGATCCCTACTGAAGTTTTTCATCACCCATACACCAGCAGGAGATACTTGATTTAAAGATCATTATCTTGATTGTGACACTGCCCATTGTGTATACATTTCGCAAGTGTCCCTGTTCCCTGACTTTCATATGAAAAACCCTTTTCTCTTATCGTCCATGGACTGACATAGCTCTAATACTGAAACACGTGGGTATATGTCCCTTCTCGCAGGAGAAGATTTAGGCAGAATGTTAGATGTTAGAAACCTACATTCTAGAAAAAAACAGAGCTGAACAGCCCCGCCCAGGGGGGCGGTCCCTCCAGACATAACCCTCCTACCTGCAGCTAGCAGCCTCAGTTTTTTTCTGCCTAGCAGAAGAAGACGTGGCTCCTCTCAGGAGCCAGTCTCCTGGAAGATTTTATTTTTTATTCCTTTGGGAATTTTATTTTATTTTTGAGACCTTCAATCAACTGTCGGCTGGGCAACAGGTTGGGTACACTGGTATCCTCGTAGTCTTCCCTGTCCGACCATCGAGCGTGCTGATCCTCGCCTTGTGTGCGTGAGACTCAGTTCACGACATGCCCCATGACTCCAGGGGTGGCCGGGTGGCTTTTATGCTCCCGCGGTCCTCACAAGATTGAACAGTACCTGCTGTATCTTTCGCGGTGGACCGCGCCGACAGCTACTCAGTACTATTCTGTGATAGGTCTGTCTGAAACAAGCCAGTGGGTCCCTATGGGAAGGGTAAGTAGGCTCTCCTACTTCAGGTGAGTACATGCTGGCTGTGTTTCTCTGTCTGGGGGGGTTTCTCCCTGTCTCCCCTCTGTTATGCTGCTCTCTGCACCCTGTACTGGCGCTGTGCTGTGTGGGGGTACTTGGGGGTCACTTTGGCCTGGCGGGGGGTGCACATGTCTGTGTGGGGGTGTGAGTGTTTGGAGAAGCTTTTACTGTTTAAGCTGCGCTCGGCGCCCATCTTGCCGCGGATCAATAGCGCTGCTCACGCGCGGCCGGCGGCCATTTTCTTGAAGCCTCGGCGCTTTCACTTTCGGTTTTGGTTTCTGCCGCTGCTGCGGCGCAAATCTTCTCACACTCTCCTCAGACTTCACTCGCGCTGGCAGCACGGTGACATACAGCAGAGCTGAGCGGTCCTTACAAGGGTTGGTGAGTCCTCTGGGTATCCCCTCCTCAGCCTCAGCACAGCCAGTGGGTGGACTGTATTATTCACTTTATAGTGTATAAGGTCTCAGAGGGTGGCAAATATGGAGTCTGGCTCACCTGCTTCCCCACTCTTGCCAGAGGCAACTGGCAGTGCTCCAGCACCTGCAGTCCCTATGGACCAGTTGTCGGCAGTCCTGGGAAAAAATTTCTTGTCAGGATGGAAGCTGTGTGCGAGCAAGGGAGCTATAAAGTGCCCTCTCCCCACACAATCTCACACATGGGGAGTGCTCTGATTCAGATATGGGCCTAGCTGCTGCTGCTGCTGCTGCTCAGGACCCTAGCTCTGAATATTTTAATGTTTTTGAACAGGACATTCCTTGTGAGGAAGACTCCAGTTCTGAGTCAGTAAATGACAGGGCGCTTTTAAGTGAACTCATTAATGCTGTGAGGGACACTCTCAAGCTGGATGCTGTGGTACCTCAGGCAAATACTTTATCCTTTGGTTCTTTTCAAGCTTTTCTATTACACAGCTTCCTCACTGTTTTCCTCACATGCTGCGTCGAGAGCAGCATGGATGATACAGTGGTACACAGTGCCCCACCCCCCCCGGTCGGTGCAGCATGGTGGGGGGGCACTTTATTCATTTATTTCTATAGTCCCTGTGAGCCTTCTGTGTGATGTCTCTGAGGCAACAACAGGGTCTCTGCACCTGTGGTTTCTCGCCATTTCCTGGGGAACGCTCTGAGCTCTGACAGGACCACGGTCTGCGGTGTCAAAGGTTACCTTTTACCTGCATACTGCTTCGGCAGCACATTTAAGCAGGTTGGAATGATAACAGAGAAGATTATGCGTCTCTGCGCCATAATTAAAACTTATCTTATCTTATAACTCTACACTGGATACATTCACAGTGTATGTATGGGTTATTGATCTCTGTGTCTGCGTGGGTTTCCTCCCATGTTCCAATGCTGTGTCTTCAGTGCCATACACGATATAAACATGCACAATATGTTTATACACGACTTTAAATACATTCACAGCATATGTATGTATGTATTATACTCTCTGGGTCGGCGTGGGTGTCCCCCGGGTGCTCCGGTGTCCTCTCACGGTATGTGCGCTTTGGCTCTCTGCACAGTATAAACATGTTCAATATGTTTATTGCACATGCTATAAATACTTACAGTATGTGTATGCTGTCTGCGTGGGTTTCTTCCGGGTACTCCGGTTTCCTCCAACGCTCCAAGGGTAATGCACAGCATAACCATGTGCAATATGTTTATTCACATGCTAGCATTCCTACACGGTATCTGTGTGCTGTCTGCGTGGGTTCTTCTGGGTGTTTCGGTTTCCTCCCTCGCCTGACGGTATGGGCGCCTTTGGCTCTCTGCGCAGTTTAAACATGTTCCATATGTTTATCACGCATACTATAATACCTACGTGGTATGTGTATGCAGTCTGAAACTTGTGCGATTTGATTATCCACATGCTAACATACCTACACGGTATGTGTGTGCAGTCTGCGTGGGTTTCCTCCAGGTCCCCCCAGTTTCCGCCCACGCTATATGACATGCGCTCCTTCGGTGCAATACACGGTATAAACATACACATTATGTTTATACACAACACTAAATACATTTACAGTAGATATATGTATTGTATTCTCTGGGTCTGTGTGGGGTCCCTCCGGATACTCCGATTTCCTCCCACGCGCTAACGGTGTGCGCGCCTTTGGCGCTATGCACAGATAGACATGTTCAAAATGTTTATCTCACATACTATAGTACCTACATGGTATGCGGTCTGCGTGGGTTTCATCCGGGTGCTCCGGTTTTTCCCCCGCGCTCCTAATGGTGTTGCGCATTTTCAGCGCTATGCACCGCATAAACATGCAATTTGTTTATTCGTATGCTAACATGCCTACACGGTTGTGTACGCAGTCTGCGTGGCTGGTTTTCGCCTACGCCCCAATGATGTGAGCGCCTTTGTCGCTGGCACAGTATAAACGTGTTTAATATGTTTATCCACACATACTAAACTACATACGCCGTATGTGGTTGTACTATGCTCTTGGGGCTGAGGGGGTTTCCTCCCACGCTCTAATTGCGCTTTTTGATGCAATACACAGTATAAACTATGTGTTTGTACAATCAGCACTTATCAATGAAGCAGAAGCGCTGGCTTGGACTGTGTTCACCATGCTGAGGTTAGCGCTACGCCCGGTAGTGGCTGCGTCTCTGGCATTCCTGAAGCTCAATGACTGGGCAAAAGCCTCTGCTTAATCTATCAGTCGACCAGCAGGTGCACTGCAACTGCTTTAGCCTCTAAGGTCTCTGTGTCAGGGGTGGGTCTGCACCACCTGTAGAGGCTGAGTTTCTGGTCCTCTGACCGAGTTTCTAGTGAAGCTCTGTCAGGTTGCCTTTCTTGGCCAAAAATTGAGGCACCCCGTAAGCCGGGGCCTCCCTTCTCCGATACATTGCGGGGTCTCCTTGGGTTTATCATGCCCATCCCGCTGCAGGACGATCCTGTTGGCCGTGTGCATTCCAGCGGAAGGGTCCTTATGTCCGGAGGTGTTTTCACCTCCTTTATCGGAGGTGAGGCACCGGATGTGGAGCTTTTGGCCTCTTGACTCACTCACAAGATGTACAGATTCGTGGCCAGGTCCAGGGATCCCTGGGCAGACGCGTTGGTGGCCCGTGGGGGCAGTATCGCCTGATGTATGCTTACCCTCCGCTACTGTTGTTGCCTCGCCTGCTTCGCAGAGTAGTGGTCGAGGCCATTCCGGTGATCCTCATTGCTCCGGGACGGCGACATTGGTACGTCGATCTAGTTCGACTAGTCGCAGACGTTCCTTGGTGACTGCCTATTTGGGTGGACCTTCTGTCTCATGGTCCCATACCTCATCCTGCTTTGCTGTCCTTGGCTTTGGCACGACTGTTTAAAGCCAGGTGCTGAGGGACCGAGGTCTCTCAGATTCGGTCATCTCATCTATGTTGTGGCACGGACATCTTCCTCCAGAAAGATCTATCGCTGTACCTGGAAGGCTTGCATCGCTATGTGCGAGGAGCTTGATGGCGTCCACGGACGTATTCCGTTCCCAAGATTTTGCTGTTCTTACAGCATGGTGTGACCCAAAAGCTGGCCTTGCGTACCATCGAGGGTCGGATTTCGGCCCGGGCTGTCTTTTTCAACGACTGCTAGCGGGCCATTCCTTGATTGGCACCTTTTGTGCAGGGGGTTCGCCATGTGATCCCCCCTGTCAAGCCTCCTCCCCCTCCTTGGGATCTGAATTTTGTGCTCTCGGTTCTCCAAGAACATCCCTTTGAAAATATCAGGGAGATTCCTCTCTTAACCTTGTCCCAGAAGGTGGCTTTCTTAGTGGCCATTAGTTCTGTTCGACGTGTGTTTGAGTTGGCGGCCTTGTCCCGCAAGTCGCCTTACTTGGTCCTTCATAAGGATAAGGCAGTGTTGCGCCCATGACCGTCTTTCCTTTCAAAGGAGGTCTCGGCCTTTCACCTTAATGAAGACATTGTTCTTCCGTCCTTGTGTCCTCGCCCATCGCATTCCTGAGAGTTTGCACTTCATTCATTGGATGTGGTACGAGCCTTACGGGTGTACCTGTCTGCTACTGTTGCCATTCGGAAGTCTGACTCACTGTTTGTGTCTGTCTCTGCTCCAAAACAGGACAAAGCGGTGTCGTCTGCCACCTTTTCTAGGTGGATCAGACAGACCGTTATACAGGCCTATGCCCTTAAGGGGCGGGCGCCTCCCTTTCTGGTTACGGCACGTTCCACCAGGGCAATTGGTGCTTCCTGGGCTTTCCGACATCAAGTGTCGGTTGCACGTGTGCAAGGCGGCGACCTGGTCGTCCGTTCATACCTTTTCTAAGTTCTATAAGGTTGATGTGGCTGCATCTTCGGATGCTTCCTTCGGCCGCAAGGGTTGCAGGCCGCTGTTTAAATTTGTAACTCCTCCGTTGAGGAGTTCTGCTTGTTTGGAGTGGAGTTTGGTTTTTCCTTTACTAATGCTCCCACCCTTTTCTGATACTGCTTTGGGACGTCCCACGTGTTTCAATATTAGAGCTGTGTCAGTCCATGGATGATAAGAGAAAATGGGATTTTTGTACTCACCGTAAAATCCTTTTCTCTGACCTCCATGGACTGACACAGCACCCACCCTTCTTTAAGGTTTGTACTGCTTTGTTACGAACTGAGGCTGCTATCTGCAGGTAAGATGGTTATGTCTGGAGGGACCGCCCCCCTGGGCGGGGCTGTTCAGCTCTGTTTTTTTCTAGAATGTATGTATCTAACATTCTGCCTAGATCTTCTCCTGCGAGCAGGGACATATACCCACGTGTTTCGGTATTAGAGCTGTGTCAGTCCATGGACGTCAGAGAAAAGGATTTTACGGTGAGTACAAAAATCCCATTTTTAAGAAATGGTACTAAAAACACCATAGTGAAATTAAACTAGCCATAGAACCAAAGATCAGTTGTAAGGACTTGGATCCCAGCTGGATAGATTTAATTTAAATCAAGTCGATTTAAAGAGCAACTGCATATTAATGTGTACAGTGGATTTTGGCCTAAATATGGCCACGTGTGTTTTAATCGAGATTATATTTTTTTGCGTTTTTGTAATAAGTGGTTTTATATGTAAATGGTTTGCATTCAAAATCCCATAAGAGGGTCTTTTTCCCATTTCAAGTACAGAATCTTTAAGACCCCTTTCTTACTGAGGGCGTATAGCAGACACTACAGCGTTAAAAATAGCTCCTGCAATCCGCCCTCAAACAGCTGCTCCATTGTCTCCAGTGTGAAAGCCCGAGTGTTACCCTAGCAGGACGGTAAAAAAAGTATTTGGAGCTGTGTTTTTATCGATCCTCCACCGCTCCTGCCCATTGAAATCAATGGGACAGCGCGGCTATACCGCTGGCAATGTGCTGCTTCAGCAGCGCATTGCGTGCGGTTTTAACCCTTTCTCGGCCGCTAGCGGTGGTTAAAAGCACCCCGCTAGCGGCTGAAATGCGCCGCAAATCCACCCATAGCATCGGCGGTAAAAATAGCTGCGTTTTTACCTCCGACGCTATGGGCGGCTCAGTGTTTAAGGGGTCTAATATTTGCAAACAAAATTAAGGTTTCCTATTTAGAATAATAAGCGGTCAGGTTCGTAAAACAGGGATATCGGAACCGATTTTCTTATTCATATTCTTGTATTTGCTTAGATATCGATGTTTAGAAACTGAAGTGCATAAACAAAATATCTTTGAAAAAACAAACAAACAAAATAATTTAAACTGAAGATATCAGCGTTTTGCACGCATACCTGCTTTACCCATTGGTAGAGAAACTTCATTAAAATATTCCCAAACTGGATCTCTTTTACGGCCTGCGCCATTTTGCTCCTCAAGGGAGAAATAAAGCACTTCAAACTATGTGCAGAAAGATCACAAGGTTTATAAGCTGCTTAGAAGGTTTCACTTTCATTTTTACTGCTTGCCTTTCCTCTTCACACTTAGAGCCTGGTACAGATACATTTCTCGTCAAACAATCATACAGTTTTTAGTGTACATATATTTGCAAAACAATAGGATATAGGAATATTCCTGAACTTTAATTTATCTCATGGTTACTGTGAAATTGTGTGAATGCATCAATGCAGTGCATGTTATCTCAGCTTGAAGAGCTTGGACTCATTGAATGAGTTTACCAAAAATTAAAATATTGCAGAATATACAGCCTCATGCTACATAACTAAGCTCCATTTCATGCTGAATTAACAAAATTATTAACCGCTTAAGAACCAGCACACAACAATATACGTCGACACAATGGCACGGCTGGGCAGATGTATGTCCCCTTTAACCACTTCCCGCCTGACGTATGCAGAATGACGTCCGGGAAGTGGTTCTGGTATCCTGACTGAACGTCTATTAACGTCCAGCAGGATAACATACCGGCGCGCGCCCGTCGCAGCAATCGCGAGTGCGGCGTGTCAGTCTGACACCCCGCATCTCCGATCGTGATAGGAAGCCTCTGTCGGATGCTTCTTACCACGTGATCAGCTGTTACCAATCACAGCTGATCATTGCGTGAACCAGGAAGTACCGGTAAACTGCATTTCTCGGTTCACGCTGACAGGGAGAGCCGATCGGTGGCGTCTCTCCCTGTCGGGGGGGGGGGGTCTGTGCTGATAATCAGCACATTGGCAGAACTGAGGGGGCTGTGCTAATAATCAATCAGTGCCCAGCAGTGTCCCCACAATAAATTGTGCCAGTGCCCACCACAGTGCCAATCAGTGCCCAGCAGTAACACCAGTCAGTTATCTATCAGTACCTCATCAGTGGCGGCTATCAGTGCCCATCAGTGCTGCAGATCGGTGCCGCCTATTGGTGCTCATCAATTCTACATATCAGTGCCGCCGCCTCATTAGTGCCCGTCAGTGAAGGGGGAAAAACTAAATTTTATGACAAAAACTAAGAAAAACTTTTTTTTTTTTTTACAGAATTTTGGTCTTTTTTTGTTTTTTGCGCAAAAAATAACCGCACAGGTGATCAAGTACCACCAAAAGAAAGCTCTCTTTGTGGAAAGGAAATGATAAAAATTTTGTTTGGGTACTGTATTGCACGACCGCGCAATTATCATTCAAATTGTGACAGCACTAAAAGCTGAAATTTTGTCCTGGGCAGGAAGGGGCAAAAGTGCCTGGTATTGAAGTGGTTAAGATGGCATTGTGGGTGCGCACGTCCGCCGCAAGCTCCGTGTGTCCGACCGCGGATCCCGCTGACTCGATGTCCGCGGGGATACCTGTGATCGTCTCACGGAGACGAAGAACGGGGAAATGCTAATGTGAACAAGCATTTCTCTTTCGTTCATGGACGGACATAGCCTTAATCTTGACAAAGTGGGTATTAGCCTTCATTCAGGAGTGACTAGGCAGAAAGTGTTAACTTCAAAGCTGAACAGCCCCGCCCAGGGGGCGGTCCTACTGGCTATATCCCCTCAGCCTGCACTAAGCAGATCAGTTCTTTTCTGCCTAGCATAGGAGAAGGACATGGCTCCCTTTGGGCCCATAGGTCCTGGGGTTTTTTCTATTTTTTTTCTACGTTTTTGTTCCTGCGATCCTCGATCAACTGCCGACTGGGTGACAGGCTGGATCCCAGATCCTTGTAGTCTCCCCAGTTTCGGCCATTGAGCGTGTGCTGACCCTAGCTACGCGCTGAGTTTTCCACGACATGCCCGTCGCTCTACGGGTGGCCGGTGAGCTTTGCGCTCCAGGGTATGCATATGACCAGTCTCTATGGCTGAATCACAGCATGCCGGGCCGACAGTCACCTCCGTAACCGCGCGGAAGATGGTCTGTCTGGGAAGTTTCCAGCATAATCCATGCAGGAAGGGTAAGTAGCTTCCCCTGCTTCGGCAGGAGCACGTATCTGGACATTCCTGGAGAGATCAAGTTAGTGGTTTTACCCTTTCTTTCCTCTCTCTCCCTTCCTTCCCTCCTCCCTGGGCTCTGCGAGCTAGGCTGGGGGCCAGGGGTTCACCTGGGGGGGCTCCATCTGGAGCGGGAACTGCGCTGTATGTCTGCTTCTGGGGTGCTAGACATTAGAAATGTCAGTTTTTGCTTACCTGTGTGTTTCTACCTCCATGCTGTCGGCGGCCATTTTCTTGTGGTCCGCGCCCGTTTTGGACTCTATCCGCCGCTCGGCAGCCATTTTCTTGTTGTCCGTGCCTGGTTGGCTCTATTTGCCGCTCGGCGGCCATTTTCTTGTGGTTCACGCCGTTCTTCAGCACGGCCGCTCGGCGGCCATGTTGTGGGGTCTCTGGCCTCTAGTGTGCATTTTCCTGGCACAAAATACACAGACACACACTGACGGAGGGTCAGACTGACACAGACAGCAGCAGTAACAGTTCTAAGGGTGGTGAGTCTTCTGAGGGGCCCCTCGTCTCTGTAACAGCTAGGAGGGTGGGCTGTTGGTACCTTGACTGGAGTCCTTGTGTCAGGTGTGTGGGTCAGCATGGCATCAGAAGCAGACGCTTCTCCCCCTGATACACCTGACTTGGCATCTGGTGCTTCGGCACCCGCTGTGTCAGACGCTATGTCGGCGTCCTGGTTTGTTGCCAAGGTGGAAGTGGCGCATGGGAACACCGAGGGTAAAAAGTGCCCCTCCCTCCGCCATCTTCCGGGGACAACTCTGATGCGGAGCCGGGCTCAGCTATGGCTCATGGCCCTGGTTCTGACGTATCAGATGATGCGGACCGTGGCCGGTCGGACAGTGAGGATGACTCCGGGTCTGGGTCAGCACGCAAAAAGGCTCTGATAGGTGACCTTATCACCACAGTGCGGGATACTCTACAGATAGAGGAGCCTGCAGAAACGCCAGAGGCGTCGGTCCCTTTCAGGTTCCGTAAAGCGACTCGCACTGCTAAGGTGTTTCCTTGTGCGTCTTATATAGACCAGCTTTTATACAAGGAGTGGGACAAACCACAGAAGGTTTTCGGTCCCCAAGAAGTTTGATGGTGTGTTACCCTTTTGAGGAGAGTTTCCTGAAAAGAGGGACCTCTCCTCTGATAGTGGACCCTTAGGTGTCCAGATTAAACAGGGTAACCACAATTCCGGCGGAAAAGATTCCTAATTTCAAGGGCCCTGCGGACAGGAAGGCTGAAGCGGTTACCTGCTATCTGTACACGGTGGTGGGCTTGGCTGTGCGTACAGTGGTGGTTGGGGCCCTGGTGTCTCAGACACTCACCGAAGGGGCAAAAATGCTGCTCCATGGGTTTAAAGCACATGAGGCTTTCTCGGACATGGCTATGGCCAACCAGTTGATACAGAGCCTTAAATTGGTCTTCGAATCAGCCTTGGACACTATTCCTCTGCTGTCCAGAGCCTCAAGCTATGCAGTGGTGACGCCGTATGCTCTGGCTAAAAGGTTGGTCCGCCGAACAATCTTCCAAGAAGGCCCTGATGGGTTGCCCTTTAAGGGCGACAGGCTTTTTGGAGCATCCCTGGATGGCATTATTAAAGATGCCACAGGAGGTAAGAGCACGCCGCTCCCACAATTCAAAAAGGGTAAGGAGCCACGCCATTGGCAAGGGCCCTCCTTCACCGCGCACAAGCAAGTCTTTCGTCCGCCTAATGCGGCAAGTGAACGATCCCAGGCCGATAAAGCGCCTGCTGAGGGACAGAAGCGTCCCTGGTTTCGCAAGCCCAACCTCGCTTGCCTACCGAACAGATTTTTTTTCCCTCTAAACCGCCAGCTTCAGCTGACTCGTCGGGAAGCCCTGTATGGGGCGGTTCAAGACCTGCTGATACGCAGGGTGATCATTCCTGTTTCAGTACAGGAACGGGTTCAGGGGTTCTACTCAAATCTGTTCGTAGTATTAAAGGAGGGGGTTTGTCCAATCTTGGATCTCAGGGCCCTCAATTGCTTTGTGAATGTACAAAGATTCCGGAGGGATTTGGTTCGCTCTGTTGTCGCTGCCCTCCATCCGGGGGATTTTCGGTATCCTTGAACATCAAGGACGCATACTTGCATGTCCCCATATGCACCAGGCATCAGATGTCTGCGCTTTGCGGCCGGGGATGACCACTACCAATTGGTGGCTCTCCCCTTTGGCCTGGCATCGGCACCGAGGGTGTTCACCAAGGTGCTCGCCCCGATTCTGGCCCTACTAAGACAACGTGGCATCGCTATCGTGGGCTACTTGGACGATCTTCTTCTGAGGATCACTTCAAGCTCAGAATTAGAGGTGAGCGTGTCTATAACCTGTCAGACCCTCTGATACTTTGGTTGGGTGCTGAACACTCAGAAGTCAGTATTGGTACTGACTCAACTCCTAGTGTATCTGGGGTTGATTCTGGACTCCTCAGAGGCAAACGTTTTTTTCTCTTGTCATCCATGGACTGACACAGCTCTCATACTGATTAGTGTGGGTATATGTCCCTGCTGGCAGGAGAAGACCTAGGCAGAATGTTAGACGTTAAAACATTCTAGAACAAACCAGAGCTGAACAGCCCCGCCCAGGGGGGCGTTCCCTCCGGACATTACCCTCCTACCTGCAGCTAGCAGACCTCAGTTTTTTTTCTGCCTAGCAGAAGGAGAAGACGTGGCTCTCTCAGGAGCCAGTCGCCTGGAAGATTTTACTTTTTAATTTTTATTCCTTTTGGGAATTTTATTTTTGAGACCTTCAATCAACTGTCGGCTGGGCAACAGGTTGGGTACACTGGTATCCTCGTAGTCTTCCCTGTCCGACCATCGAGCGTGCTGATCCTCGCCTTGTGTGCGTGAGACTCAGTTTACGACATGCCCCATGACTCCAGGGGTGGTCGGGTTGCTTTCATGCTCCCGCGGTCCTCTCAAGGTTGAACAGTACCTGACGGACTGTATCTCTCGCTGTGGACCGGGCCGTCAGCTACGCTGTACTACTCTGTGATAGGTCTGTCTGAAACAAGCCAGTGGGTCCCTCTGGGATGGGTAAGTAATTCTCTCCTGCTGCAGGTGAGTACATGCTGGCTGTGTTTCTTTATGTGGGGGGTTCTCCCTGTCTCCCCCCTGTTATGCTGCACCCTGTACTGGTGCTGTGCTGTGTGGGGGTGCTTGGGGGTCACTCTGGCCTGGCTGGGGGCGCTCATGTCTTTTTTAGTGGAACTGGGAGAGGAGCAGTGTTCTGGTGTGTGTGTGTGTGTGTGTGTGTGTGTGTGTGTGTGTGTGTTTTATTACAATGTGCGCCATTAGCGCTGTGAGATGATTTGAAAACCGCGCTCGGCGGCCATCTTGCCGTAGATCTCTGGCACAGTAATGCATGCGGCCGGCAGCCATTTTCTTGAAGCCGCGGCGCTTTTAGTTTTGCTTTCGGCCTCTATCGGCGCTGCTGACGGCGTGAATCTCAGAAACAGGGCCGAGCGGCATTTTCCTCACAATCTCCTCACACTCTCCTCAGGCTTCACTCGCGCTGCGGCGCAGTTTCATACAGCAGATATGAGCGGTCCTTGCAAGGGTTGGTGAGTCCTCTGGGTATCCCCTCCTCAGCCCCAGTGCAGCCAGTGGGTGGACTGTACTATTCACTGTAATAGGTGTATAGGGTCTTAGAGGGTGGCAGTATGGAGTCTGGTTCACCTGCTTTTCCACACTGTCTGAGGCAACTGGCAGTGCTCTTGCACCTGGGGTCCCTAGCGACTAGTTGTCGGCAGTCCTGGAATCATCTTTGTCACATGGAAGCGGTGTGAGAGCGCAAGGGAGCTGTAAAGCGCCCCCTCCCCACACATTCTTCTGTAGGGGAGTGCTCTGTCTCAGATATGGGCCTAGCTACTGCTGCTCAGGACCCTAGTTCTGAGGATTTTCATGTTTTTGAACAGGATATTCCCTGTGAGGAAGACCCCAGTTCTGAATAACTGACAGGGTGCTTGTAAGTGAACTCATTGGTGCTGTGAAGGACATTATCAAGCTGAATGTTGAGGCTGAGGAACCTCAGGTGGAAGCTGTCTCCTTGGTTTCTTTAAAGCCGTTTATTCAAAAAAGGTTTTCCATATGTGCCTTTTTCTTGATACATTCATTGACCAAGTCTGGGATAAGCCTCAGAAGACTTTGACGGTCCCGCGGTGCCTAGCCATGAGGTCCCATGAGGGGGACCTGGTTAAGAAGTGGGCTCTCCCCCCATTGGTCGACCCCCCCCGGTCGCCCGTTGGAATAAGGCTACCACGCTCCCAATGGAAGGGACTCCTGCATTTAAGGATCCCGCTGACAGGAGGTTAGAAGTGGTGAGTAGAACTATGTTTACCTTATTGGGGTCTGCCTTACGCCCTATAGTGGCAGCGACACTTGTGTCTTAAGACACTCACAGGTTGAGCAAAGATTTTGCACCAGACAGTACAGGTGCATAATTTCCCTCCTGAGACCATTTCCCTGGCTCACCAACTTGCGCAGGGTTTAGTCTCTAGGTGCGAGGCCACCTGGATGCGGCCCCTTTAATATCTGGGGCCTCTATCTATGCTGTGGTGCTGAATCGCTTTATCTGGCTGAGATTCTTGTCGGCCGACCTAGCTTCCAAATAGCTCCTGGCTGACTTGCCCTTTAAGGGCGGTAGATTATTTGGGCCGCCCTGGATGACGTTGTTGTGGATGTCACAGGGGGTAAGAGCACCTTCCTTCCTCAGTCTGTTAAGGAAGAAGAGCCTGACCGTAGGCCGGACCCTTCCTTTCCGGCAAAGGCAAAGTTTTTCGTCAGTCAGAATTCACGGGTAAGCCCGCCCAGACTGAGAAAAGTGCGGCTGGGGGACATAAGCGTCCCTGGGTGCGTAAGCCTACCAAGCTAGCTCCCAAGCCACCGCCGCAAGAAGTCTTGTCCCAGGCCGACTCTGGGGCGGGGGGGGCGACGTCCTTGCTGGTTCACGGTTCAGTGGACCTCCCGGATCTTCGACCGGTGGGTGTGTGAGGTGGTCACCTCAGAATACAGGATAGAGTCCCGTTCCTGACCCCAGACAGATTCTTTCCCTCATTTCTCTCTCTCCTTCCTGCTCGTCGGGCGGCCCTCTTAGGGGCCGTACAGGGTCGATCAGGTCCGGAGTAATTGTACCGGTGCTGTCACAGGAGAGGTTTTTCAGGGTTTCTACTCAAATCTGTTTGTAGTCCCAAAAAGTGGACGGGGGTTCGGCCAATCCTGGGACTCAAGGCCTGAATGCCTTTGTGATGGTGCAAAAGTTCCGCATGGAATCCATTCGCGCGGTGTTCGCTACACTCCATCAAGGGGATTTTCTGGCATCCTTGGACATAAAGGACGCCTACTTGCATGTTCCGATCTGCGCACGTCAACAGTAGTTTCTGCGCTTTGTGATCGGCGAAGTCCACCATCAATTGTGGCTCTTCCCTTCGGCCTAGCCTCGGCACCAAAGGTTTTTTACCAAGGTGCTTGCTCCGGTTCTAGCCTTGGTGAGATAGCGAGGCATTGCTATCATGGGCTATCTGGATGATCTTCTTCTAAGAGCATCAGAATTAGAAGAAGTGTGACTATTGTCAGTCAGACCCTTAGGGACTTCGGGTGGCTCCCGAACATTCAGAAGTCGGTCCTGGTCCCGGCTCAGCATTTGGAGTATCTCGGTCTGATCCTGGACTCCATGGAGGCGTAGGTATTCCTAACCCTGGAAAAGTTGCTGACTTTCAGTCTGTAATGCAGGTCCTGACGTCTCGTAAATGGTCGTCAACTTGTTTTTTGCATGAAAGTCCTGGGACTCTTGAGGGCCTCTTTCGAGGCTGTTCCGTATGCCCAATCACACACACGGGCATTACAGTAAGAGATCCTGTCCACTTGGGACAAATCCCCGTTGTCCTTGGATCTTCAGATCCAGATGAGTCACCCACTCAGGGCGTCCCTGACGTGGTGGTTGCGGTACCCGGATCTTCGGTCCGGGAAGTCGTCCCTCCCCATCCAGTGGACGGTGTTCATGACGGACGCCAGCCTGAGGGGCTGGGGTGGAGTCTGGGGAGTCCTGTCAGCCCCAGAGCTTTGGACTCCGGACTAAGCCCGTTTTACCGATCAATGTTCTGGACATACAGGCAGTCAGAATATGCCTCCCCACGTGGTCTCTATCGGCCGTCTACATTCAAGCGTAGACAATTGGCAGGCGGACTATCGGAGTCGCCAGACGCTGGACCAGAAAGAGTGGTCCTTACACCTGGAGGTCTTTAAAATTCTGTGCCGGCGGTGGGGCATACCGGATGTGGACCTGAGGGCCTCTCGACTCAATCATAAGGTGTCAAGGTTTGTGGCCAGGTCCAGGGATCCTTGGGCGGATGCCTCGGATCCGTTGGTGGGCCCCATGAGGTCATTATCACCTGATATCTGTTATCCTCCGCTGCAGCTGCTTCCTCGCCTGCTGCGCAGGGTTGTGTCCGAAGGGATTCCGGTGATCCTCTTTGCGCCGGGTGGGTCTCGGCGTCATTGGTACGCTGATCTAGTACGTCTCATCGCGGACGTTCCTTGGCGGTTGCTAATAAGGGAGGACCTTCTGTTTCAAGGTCCTATTTTTCATCCTGTTTTACAGTCTCTGACTTAATGGCATAGCCATTAAAAGCCAGGTGCTGAGAGCCCGAGGTCTCTCGGATTCGGTCAATTCGACCATTTTCAGGGCACGGAAGTCTTCCGCTTGGAAGATATATCACCGTACCTGGGAAGCTTACATCGCTATGTGCGAAGAGCTGGACTAGCGTCCACGGACGTATTTCGTCCCCAATATCCTGCGGTCCTTGCAGCGGGGTGTGACCCAAATGCTTGCTTTGAGTACTATTAGGGGTCAGTTTTCGGCCTTGGCCGTCTTCCTTCAGCAACCGCTAGCGGGTCATTCCCTGGTAGCACCTTTGTGCAGGGGGTTCGCTATGTGCTCCCTCCTGTTGAAACCTCTCCCTCCTTGGGATTTGAATTTGGTGCTCTCGGTTCTCCAGGAACCTCACTTTGAAAATATCAGAGATATTTCCCTCTTGACCTTGTCTCAGGAGGTGGCCTTCTTAGTGGCCAATATTTCTGTCAGATGGGTGAGTTGGCGGCCTTGTCCTGCAAGTCGCCCTATTTGGTCATCCATAAGGATAAGGCGGTGTTGCGTCCGCGACCTTCCTTTTGCAAAAGGTGGTCTCAGTTTTTCACTTACATGTGGACATTGTCCTCCCGTCCTTGTGTCCTCACACATCGCATTCCAGAGGGTTTGCGCTTCACATATTTTATGTGGTACGTGATATGACTCACTAGTTGTGTCTGTCTCGGGTCCGAACAGGGTCGAACGGTGTCTTCTGCCACCTTTTCTAGATGGATCAGACAGACTGTTGTACAGGCCTATGCCATTAAGGGGGTGGCCCCTCCCTTTCCGGTTACGGCGCATGCCACCAGGGCAATTAGTGCTTCCTGGGCTTTCCGACATCAAGCGTCGGTTGCACAAGTGTGCAAGGCGGCGACCTGGTTGTCCGTTCATGCCTTTTCAAAATTCTATAAGGTTGATGTGGCTGCATCTTCGGATGCTTCCTTCGGCCGCAAAGTGTTGCAGGCCGCTGCTTAATGTTGCAACTCCTCCGTTAAGGAGCTCTGCTGGTTTGGAGTAAAGCTTTGGTTGTTCCTTTACTATTTTGCTCCCACACTTTTCTTATACTGCTTTGGGACGTCCCACACGTAATCAGTATGAGAGCTGTGTCAGTCCATGGACGTCAGAGAAACGGATTTTACGGTGAGTACAAAAATCCTATTTTTCTCCCTATGGGAAAGTTGCAGACCCTTCGGGCTGCGGTGAGGCAGTTGACATCCCTGAGATGGTCGTCACGCCACTTTTGCAGGCGAGTCCTGGGCCTCATGGTAGCCTCCTTCGAGGCCGTACCATTTGCAATTTCACGCGCGAGTGTTACAGAAGGTAATTCTGTCCAGAAGGGACAAGTGCTCTTCGTCCCTGGATTGTCAAAATCCGGGTGAGCCACCTAGTCAGGACCTCCCTAGTTTGGTGGCCGACATTACCAGCACTTCTGTCCGGGAAGTCGTTCCTTCCTTTTTACTGGATGGTGGTCACGACGGACGCCAGGCTTACCGGTTGGGGGGGGGGAGTCTGGGGGATTCAGTCGACCAGGGTCTGGACTCCGGAGGAATCTCACTTGCGGATCATTGTCCTGGAACTCCGGGCGATCTGGCTTTGCCTCTCCACATGGTCTCAGAGGCTACAGGGGCGTCCAGTCAGGATCCAGTCGGACAAACGCCACAGTGGTGGCGTATGTCAACCAACAAGGAGGAACAAGCAGCTCAGCTGCAGCATCGGCGGTCGCTCACATCCTAAGGTGGGCAGAAAGGAGCGTATCGGCCCTATCGGCCGTATACATTCCAGGTGTGGGAGACTGGCAGTCGGACTACCTGAGTCGCCAGATGCTGGACCAAGGAGAATGGTCTCTACACCCAGAGGCGTTTCAGCTCCTTTGCCATAGGGGGGGCACGCCAGACGTAGATCTCCTGGCTTCTCGACTCAATCGGAAGGTATTGAGGCTTTGTGGCCAGGTCAAGAGACCCATGGGCAGATGCGACAGATGCGTTGGTGGCACCGTGGAGTCGGTACCGGCTAATCCTATGCCTTTCCTCCTCTGAAGCTCCTTCCTCATCTGCTTCGCAGACTGGAGGCGGAGAGGATTCCAATGGTCCCAATTGCTCTGCATTGGCCTCTGCGTCCTTGGTACGCAATCTAGTGCGTCTGGTAGCAGACGCCTCTTGGCGTCTACCGCTAAAAGGACCTGCTATCGCAAGGTCCCATACCCCATTCTGTTTTTTACAGTCACTGGCCTAACGGCATGGCTATTGAGAGCCAGGTGCTAAGAGACCGCGGCCTGTCAGACTCTGTGATCTCGACCATGAGGAGTGCTCGGAAATCATCCACTAGGAAGATTTACCATCGCACTTGGAAGACCTACATATCCATTTGTGAGGAAATGAGGTGGCATCCGCGTACTTATTTGGTTTCCAGAGTCCTGCTGTTCTTACAGCGTGGGGCGGACCAAAGGTTTGCTTTAAGTACAATTAAGGGGCAGATAGCTGCCCAGGCTGTCTTTTTTCAACGACCCCTGGCGGCTCACCCTCTAGTGAGAACGTTTGTACAGGGGGTTCGGCATGCGGCCCCTCCGGTCCGCCCTCCACTACCTCCGTGGGGCTTGTGTAGCAGACGTCCCTTGGCGTCTACCGCTACGAGAGGACCTGCTGTCGCAAGGTCCCATATGCCATCCTGCTTGCAGTCAATAGCTTTAACAGCATGGCCTTTAGGTGCCTCAGAAACCACCGTTTGAGAACATCAGGGAGATTCCCTTGTTGACACTTTCTCAGAAAGTGGCTGTTATGTCAGTCAAGACGGGTTTCTGAGCTGGCAGCCTTGTCATGCAAGGCTCCCTATCTGATCTTCCACAAGACTAAGGTGGTGCTGCGCCAGCAGCCTTCTCTTCTTCCTAAGGTCCTTTCGACCTTCCATCTCAAGGAAGACATTGTACTGCCATCCTTGTGTCCTCATCTGTCGAATCCTAAGGGGACGACGTTACATTCCTTGGACGTTGTCCGAGCTCCGAGAGTATACTTGTGGGTTACTGCTCCGTTCCGGAGTTCAGACTCACGGTTTGTTTCGGTGGCTGGTCCCAAGAAGGGCCCAGCGGTCTCGTCGGCCACCATTCCGAGGTGGATCAGACAGATCATGATCAGGCTTACGCCATGAAGGGTCGGGCGCCTCCCTTTCCCGGCGCATTTGACCAGGGCAAGAGGTGCCTCTTCGGCTTTTCTGACGTCAAGCGTCTGTTTCCCAGTTGTGTAAGGCGGCGACTTGGTCGTCCGTTCACACTTTCACTAAACTATACAAGTTGATGTATGTGCATCTTCGGATGCTTCTTTCGGCCGCAAGGTATTGTAGGCGGTTGTTTAAAGTTGCAACTCCTCCGTTGAGGAGCTCTGGTTTGTTTTGGGGTGAAGTTGTTGTTTTTTATGCTGTTCCCACCCCTTGTTTTGACACTGCTTTGGGACGTCCCTCTTTGTCAAGATTGAGGCTGTGTCTGTCCATGAACGAAAGAGAAAATAGGATTTTTGTACTCACCGTAAAATCCTTTTCTCTGAGTTCGTGGACGGACACAGCACCCACCCCTCGTTTTTAAGTTTGTACTGCTTTTGACGAACCTATCTGCTTAGTGCAGGCTGAAGGGATATAGCCAGTAGGACCGCCCCCTGGGCGGGGCTGTTCTCAGCTTTAAAGTTGTTAGCCTTCATTCAGGAGAGACTAGGCAGAAAGTGTTAATACCCACTTTGTCAAGATTAAGGCTGTGTCCGTCCATGAACTCAGAGAAAAGGATTTTACGGTGAGTACAAAAATCCTATTTTTCCCATTCTTCCTAGTGACAGGACACTGATCACAGCTCCCTGTGATCGGGAGTGGTGATCAGTGTCATGTCCCACGTAGTCCATCCCCTCCACAGTTAGAACACATTCCTAGGACACACTTAACCCCTTCAGTGCCCTCTACTGGTTAACCCCTTCACTGCCAGTGTCATTTTTTACAGATACAGCGATCAGTGCTATAGAAATGCACTGTATCAATGACAATGGTCCCAAAATGGCGTCAAAAGCATCCGTTGTGTCCGCCATAATGACGCAGTCACGATAAAGATCGCTGCCATTATTAGTAAACAAAAAAAAATTATTAATAGAAATGCCATAAAACTATCCCCTATTTTGTAGATGCTATAACTTTTGCGCAAACCAATCAATAAACGCTTATTTTACCAAAAATATGTAGAAGAATACGTATCGGCCTAAACTGAGGAAAAATTAATTTTTTTAATATATTTTTTGGGGATATTTATTATAGCAAAATGTAAAAAAAATTGCTTTTTTTTTCTTCAAAATTGTCGCTCTAGTTTTGTCTATAGCGCAAACAATAAAAACCGCAGAGGTGATCAAATGCCACCAAAAGAAAGCTCTATTTGTGGGGGAAAAAAGGACGTCAATTTTGTTTGGGAGCCACGTCGCACGACCGCGCAATTGTCAGTTAAAGCGACGCAGTGCCGAATCGCAAAAAGTACTCTGGTCTTTGGCCAGCTAAATGGTCCGGGGCTTAAGTGGTTATTGTATCTTAAATAGAAAACTATCTTTAGATAGATTTTTACTCCAAAATAATTTTATTATGATTTAAATAATTAAAAAAAAAAAAAATCTAATTTAACCACTTCAGCCCTGGAAGGATTTACCCCCTTAAGCCCCATACACACTATCAGTTTTTCTGCAGGTTTTTGTCTTCAGGTTTACTTCAGGTTTGCCAAAACCATGTAGTGCAAGGGCCTACCTGATTGCATACGAATTGAAACTCTTAAGGTTTGACCTCCATATTAGATGGTTTTGGTAAACCTGAAGACAAAAACCTGCAGAAAAACTCATAGTGTGTAGTATGGGGCTTTAATGACCAAGCCATTTTTTGCGATACGGCACTACGACACTTTAACTGACAATTGCATAGTCGTGCGATGTTGTAACCTACAAATAGAGCTTTCTTTTGGTGGTATTTGATCACCCCAGTGGTTTTTATTTTTTGCTTTATAAACTATAATAAATGTAAAAAAAAAATATGTAAATAAACAAATTTCTTTATCAGCTCAATCAAATGTATTCTTCTACATATTAAAATCGCAATAAGCATATATTGATTGGTTTGCGCAAAAGTTATAGCATCTACAAAATAGGGGATAGATTTATGGAATTTTTATTATTATTTAATTTTTTTACTAGTAATGGCGGTGATCAGCGATTTTTATAAATTTTTTCGGTATTGCGGCAGATCGGACACTTTGAACACTTTTTTGGGACCAGTGTGTGTATACACACACACACACACACACACACACACACACACACACACACACACACACACACACACACACACACACACACACACACACACACACACACACACACACACACTACGGAAAGTATTCAGACCCCCTAAAATTTTTCACTCATTGTTATATTGCAGCCATTTGCTAAAATCCATCATTTAAGTTCATTTTTTTCCCTCATTAATGTACACACAGCACCCCATATTGACAGAAAAACACAGAATTGTTGACAGTTTTGCAGATTTATTAAAAAAGGAAAACTGAAATATCACATGGTCCTAAGTATTCAGACCCTTTGCTGTGACACTCATATTTAACTCAGGTGCTGTCCATTTCTTCTGATCATCCTTGAGATGGTTCTAATCTACACCTTCATTTGAGTCCAGCTGTGTTTGATTATACTGATTGGTCTTAATTAGGAAAGCCACACACCAGTCTATATAAGACCTTACAGCTCACGGTGCATGTCAGAGCAAATGAGAATCATGAGGTCAAAGGTACTGCCTGAAAAGCTCAGAGACAGAATTGTGGCAGCACACATCTGGCCAAGGTTACAAAAAAATTTCTGCTGCACTTAAGGTTCCTAAGAACACAATGGCCTCCATAATCCTTAAATAGAAGATGTTTGGGACGACCAGAACCCTTCCGGCCAAACTGAGAAGAGCCTTGGTGAGAGAGGTAAAGAAGAACCCAAAGATCACTGGCTGAGCTCCAGAGATGTAGTCGGGAGATGGGAGAAAGTTGTAGGAAGTCAACCATCACTGCAGCCCTCCACCAGTCGGGGCTTTATGGCAGAGTGGCCCAATGGAAGCCTCTCCTCAGTGCAAGACACATGAAAGCCCGCATGGAGTTTGCTAATAAACACCTGAAGAACTCCAAGATGGTGAGAAATAAGATTATCTGGTCTGATGAGACCAAGATAGAACTTTTTGGCCTTAATCCTAAGGCCTCATGCCCACTGGCGTTTTTATAGCTGCGCTTTTTGCAGCTTAAAAACGCCTGTCCATGTTGTTGTAATTTTTTTTTTAAAAACCGTCGGAGCTAAAAACGCGACCGCGCGTGAGTGCGCGTTTTTGCGCGTTTTTTGACGCTCGCGTTTTTTCCTGCCTAATTCTGACGCTGAGGAACGCACTGGTCCTGGGTTTTTTTTACAGCTTACAAACGCCTATGATCTTTACAGCTCAAAAACGCCTAGGTGGGCATGAAGCTATAGACTAACATGGACAGGCGTTTTTAAGCTGTAAAAAACGCTCAAAAACGCGGCTGAAAAAACGCCCGTGGGCATGAGGCCTAAGCGGTATGTGTGGAGAAAACCAGGCACTGCTCATCACCTGTCCAATACAGTCCCAACAGTGAAAGCATGGTGGTGGCAGCATCATGCTGTGGGGGTGTTTTTTAAGCTGCATGGACAGAACGACTGATTGCAATCGAGGGAAAGATGAATGCGGCCAAGTACAGGGATATCCTGGATGAAAACCTTCTCCAGAGTGCTCAGGACCTCAGACTGGGCCGAAGTTTTACCTTCCAACAAGACAATGACCCTAAGCGCACAGCTAAAATAACGAAAGAGTGGCTTCACAACAACTCCGTGACTGTTCTTGAATGGTCCAGCCAGAGCCCTGGCTTAAAGAGCATCTCTGGAGAGGCCTAAAAATGTCTGTCCACCAACGTTTACCATCCAACCTGACAGAACTGGAGAGGATCCCCAAGTCCAGGTGTGAAAAACTTGTTGCAGCTTTCCCAAAAAGACTCATGGCTGTATTAGATCAAAAGGGTGCTTCTACTAAATACTGAGCAAAGAGTCTGAATACTTAGGATCATATGATATTTCAGTTTTTCTTTTTTAATAAATCTGCAAAAATGTCAACAATTCTGTGTTTTTCTGTCAATATGGGGTGCTGTGTGTACATTAATGGTGAAAAAAATGAACTTTAAATGATTTTAGCAAATGGCTGCAATATTACAAAGAGTGAAAAATTTAACATGGTCTGAATACTTTCCGTACCCACCCACTGTGTGTGTGTGTGTGTGTGTGTGTTTATTAGGGGTGCTGAATTTAATTGATGCATTGCGATTCAGGGGTCCCCGATGCGGCATCGATGCATGTGACCCCAATAATTGATGTTCGTGACGTCATCCGGCATGCCCCGCCCCGAGCGTGTCTTTCAAAATAACCGTTTTGTAATAAATGCTGCGTTATAATCCGTTAAGTGGCCACCGCTGTATGTCTCTCCTGACGTCAGCCCCGCCCGCCTCTCTTCTGATCTGATATGGTAGCTACAGCCGGTGGGCGAGGCTGAGGAGAGAGAGAGAGAGGGAGAGAGACGCACCATATGCAGTCACATGAGCGGCATATACAGTTATATACACACTGAGATATGAGGTATGAATCTGCATATATATTTTAAAAAGCACATACAGCGGTGGCCACTTAATGGATTATAACGCAGCATTTATTACCACACAGGTATTATTTTAACAGCAGTATGTGACTGTGTACTCCTACACATGCTCTGTGCTGGCATTTCTCCAGCTCCCCATTTGCACATTCCACTGTGTTAACTCCTAGTGTGCTGGAATGTGCAAAGCCCAGAGAAATTTCAGCACAGAGACAGTACAGTGAAACTCACAGGGCTGTTTGTCAGTTGTGAATTCTAATCCCTCCTGACCTCCCAGCAGCCGTGTGTGTGAATTCCTGTACCCTGTAGTGCACCGGATTAGTGCACTTTTTAAAGGGGCTTTCCACCCTATTTTTAGTTTATTAAAAGTAAGCAGCTACAAAAAGTGTAGCTACTGGCTTTTATTAAACCGACACTTGCCTGTCCCACGGTCCTTCGATGCGGCCGCACGGAGCCCCCCCTCCTCTCCGCCGCCAAATCTACTGTGGGCACCCTGCCATGACGGCTTACGGCTTCAAGGCCGGGGCCCACGCACTGCGCTCTGCCATTGGCCAGCCAATCTTCTGGGACCTGTGTTGTGTCCCAGAAGATCGCTGGCACTGAGGGGCCGCCTAGGGTGTGAGAGGAGTCGCCGCTAAAAAGTCCCACTAAAAAGAGTTTACACACCCCCCCCCTCTAAAAAATGACGTGCCAAATGTGGCATGTCGGGGGGCGAGGAGTGCTTAAAGCGGAAGTTCCACTGGGTGGAACTCCGCTTTAAGGGAGTGAGGTTATTTTAAATTCAAAGCAGTTCCAGTAAATGTTTTGTTTATTAAAAGTCAGCAGCTACAAAAAAAGTGTATCTTCTGACCTTTTAATAAAAAGATACTCGCCTGTCCCACAATCCAGCGACGTTGCCACCCAAACACTCCATGCTCTCCCCCGCCTGTCCACAGCGCTGTCAATACTACTGTGGGCATCCGGCTGTGACAGCTTGCAGCGTCACAGCCGGGTGCGCATGTCTCGCTGAGCTGTCCTGCATAGCTGGGCAATCTTCTGGGACCTGTGATGTGTCCCAGAAGATTGCTTGGAGGAGGGGCCGCCTAGGCGGAAGTGGGAGCTCATCAGTAATCGTGATGCATCGCAGAATCGAATCGTTGACCAGATAATCGTAATCGAATCGTGAGACTAGTGAAGATGTGCACCCCTAATTTATATTGTATACAATGACATTTTTGTAATAAATTTATATTTTTCTATATAATTTGTTTTTGTTGCCTATACAATCCCAAAACAAGAGGTTTTCTATACATTTAGCTTTCAAGGGATGATGGCAACCACATGTTCTGACGTATGACCTAATCCATAATTTCAAACATTAAATCAGAAATGCTCAAAGTCTCATGTTTTTTATTCCACAAAAAACGAATCTTTCTATATATTTTTTAAAGGAAAAATGTGAAAAATATATCAATAAAGAAACATTTGTTTTTATAAAAACTTAAATAAAAAAAAAAAAAGAAAAGGTACAGGTCCTGTGCTGCATGAAAGGCACTACTGTCTGGGTGGTGACCTGGGTTCACGACTGGCTCCAAGCTGACCTAGGACACCGAGGAAGGCCTGGTTGAAGGTAGCCAACTGCTCCATCTGCTGACGGGCGATTTCTGCCTCCTGGCGCATAGCTTCCTGTGCATCCTGACGCAGTGCCTGAAACCGCCTCTCAGAAAGGTTCTCAATTCTTTCCAGCTGCCTTTCCTCTGCTGCCCGCATATCCTCCATGACTGTGTGCAGATCCAACTGCAACCGTCTCCTTTCACCTGTAATATACAAAAGACCAAACTAGTGTTTTCTCTTACCGTCCATGGACTGACACAGCATCTTCAATCTTGACAAAGTGGGTTATGTTCCTGCTTATAGGAGAAGACTAGGCAGAATGTTAGATGTTTTAACATACATTCCATTACCAGAGCTAAACAGCCCCGCCCAGGGGGCGGTCCCTTTGGACATAACCCTCCTACCTGCAGCCAGCTGCCTCAGTTTTTTTCTGCCTAGCAGAGGAGAGGACGTGGCTCTCTCTGGAGCCAGTTTCCTGAGGATTTTTTTTTTTATTCCTTTTGAATTTAATTATTTTATTTTTGGGATTCTTCTATCAACAGTCGGCTGGGCAACAGGTTGGGTAGTTCGCTATCCTCGTAGTCTTCCCAGTCCGACCATTGAGCGTGCTGATCCTCGCTCAGCGTGAGATCAGTCCACGACATACCCCACGGCTCCAGGCGTGGCCGGTGAGCTTTTGCTCCGAGGTCCACATATGACTGAACAGTTCTGCTGTATCTTTCACAGTGGACCGGGCCGACAGCTACTCAGTACTGCACTGAGATAGGTCTGTCAGGAACACACCAGTGGGTCCTTCATGGACAGGTAAGTAGTTCCTCCTGCCTCTGCAGGTGAGTACATGCTGTGTGTTCCTATGCTGTGGGGGGTTCCCCTGTCTCCCCTTGTGTATTTTGCTACTCTGTCACCTTCTCTAGCGATGCGCTGACTGGGGGTGCCTGGGGGTCTCTCTGTCCCGGTGGGGGTCCATAGCGGTTTGCATTGCGGTGTGGGCTGTTTTCTGTATCAGTCTGGGCCTTGTGCGCCGTTCGGCGCCATGTTATTCCTATGTTTTTTTACTTTACATTGAAAACCACATTGGCGGCCATCTTGCCGTGGCCTCGCTGTGGCGCACTTGTAATTGTGGTGGCCATTTTCTTGAAGCCGCGTGCTCTTTTGTGCTGGTTTGGCCTCTATTGCTAACTGGAACGGCTCGATTCTCCTCACTGTTCACTCGCGCTGGGAGCACAGCGCAGGCAGCAGAACCGAGCGGTCCTGACTGGGTTGGTGAGTCCCCTGGGTAACCCCCCACAGTCAGTGCAGCAGGAGGGTGGACTTTTTCTCTTGCATGACAAAGTCTCAGAGGGTGGTGGTATTATGGAGTCGGTGTCACCTGCTTCCCCATTTATGTCAGAGGCAACCTGCACCTGCAGTCCCTATGGGCCAGTTGTCGGCAGTCCTGGAATAATTTTGTTACCAGGATGTAAGCGGTGTGCGAGCGAAGGGGAGCTAAATAGCTCCCTCTCCCCATGCCATCTCCAGGGGAGTGCCCAGATTCAGATATGGGCAATTCTGCGGCACAGGACCCTAGCTCTGGATTTTTAGATTTTTTTGACCAAGGACATTCCTTGTGAGGAAGACTCCTTATCTGGGTCAGTAAATGACAGGTTGCTTGTTTGTGAACTGAACTCATTGATGCTGTGAGGGACACTCTCAAGCTGGATGCTGCGGCTGAAGAACCTCTGGTGGAGGCAATCTCCTCTGGTACATTTAAAGCTAATCCTTCTAAAAAGGTTTTTCCCTATACACCTTTCTTTGACAAAATCATAGACCAGGTATAGGACAAACGCAGATGACCCTTGCGGTCTCGCAGCGTTTGGCGGTTAGGTACCCCCTTTGAGGAGAGCCTGATTAAACAATGGGCCTCTCCTCAGGTTGTCGACCCTTCGGTCGCTTGGCTGAATAAAGCCACGACTCTCCCGGTTGAGAGGAGGTCGGATGTGGTGGGCTGAGCCATGTTCACCATCCTGGGATCCGCGATACGTCCTATTGTAGCGGCGACCCTGGTGCCTCAGACACACGGAATGGGCAAGGATTTTGCACTAGACTGTGCATGAGCATCATCTTCCTCCGGATTGCATTACGACTGGCCGACCACATGGTGCAGGACCTGGTGTATGTGTGCGATGCCACTATGTACGCTATCCCCTCAATTTCTAGGACCTCAGTGTCTGCGGTGGTATGGCATCCCCTGATCTGGTTGAAATGTTGTTCGGCTGACCTGGCCTCTAGGAAGCTCCTGACGGATTACCTTTTTAAGGGCGGAAGAATATTTGGTGCTTCCCTAGATGACATAATTGAAAATGTCACGGGTGGTTAGAGTACCCTTCTTCCTCAGCCTACTAAGGCGAAGGAGCTGCGCCGTAAACCGGGCCCTTCTTTTCTCACACAAATGTTTTTCGTCAGTCAGAGCCCACGGGAAATTTCTCCCAGACTGACGAGTGCGGGTGGAGGACAGAAGCGTCCCTGGGTATTTATGCCGAACAAGACGGCTGACAAGCCCGCCACCGCATGAGGTCTTGCCCCCGCCCGACTCTGGAGTAGGGGGACGACTTTGCAGTTTCCCGGATCGGTGGACCTCCCGCATCTCCGACCGGTGGGTATGCGAGGTGGTTACCTCGGGGTACAGGACAGGGTTTCTTTCCTGGCCACCAGACAGGTTCTTTCCCTCAAATCTCTCTCTCCTTCCAGCGCGTCGGGCTGCCCTATTGAGGGCAGTGCAGGACTTGCTGCGGTGCGGGGTGATTTTGCCGGTACCATCAAAGGTGAGGTTTCAGGGATTTTATTCAAATCTTTTTGTGGTCACAAAGAAGGACGGAGACCGTCCAATTCTGGACCTCAAGTCCTTAATGCCTTTGTTAAGGTTTGAAAATTCCGCATGGAATCCATTCGCTCGGTGATTGCTGTGCTCCACCCGGGGGATGTTCTGGCGTCCTTGGACTCAAGGATGCCTACTTGCATGTCCTAATCTGCACGGGTCACTGGAAGTTTTTGCGATAGGCATGGGCCACTATCGATTTGTGGCTCTTACCTTCGGTTTAGCGTCAGCACTGCGGGTTTTCACCAAGGTGCTTGCCCCGATTCTAGCTCTGCTGGGACAGCGAGGCATTGCTATCGTGGCCGTTCTTCTTCTGAGAGCAGACTCTGGCTCAGAATTGAAGGATTTTGTGTTGATAGCCAGTCAGGCCCTCCGTGACTCGGTTGGCTGCTGAACATTCAGTAGTCGGTCCTGGCTCCGACTCAGCGCCTAGAGTGCCTAGGATTGATCCTGGACTCCTCGGAGGCGAGGGTCTTCCTACCCTTAGACGAATTACAGACTCTTCAGTCTGCGGTACGGGTGCTGACGTCACGCAAAATGGTCGTCACTCCGTTTTTGCTACTCAGGGTGGCTTCCTTCGAGGCTGTACCGTATGCCCATTTCTACACTCGAGCCTTACTAAAGGAGATCCTGTGTTGCTGGGGCAAGTCTCCATTATCTCTGGATCGTCAGATCCAGGTGAGTCACCTGGTCAGGGCATTCCTGACATGGTGGCTGAGATCCCGGCCCTTCGGTCAGGGAAGTCGTTCCTTCCTGTCCAGTGGACTGTGATCACGACGGACGCCAGTCTTTCGGACTGGGATGGAGTCTGGGGAGTTCTATCAGCCCAAGGACTTAGGACGAAATCCCGTCTGCAGATCACTGTCCTGGAACAATCAAACTGTCTCTTCTTGTGGTCGAAGAGACTTCAAGGGCGCTCTGTCAGGATTCAGTCGCACAACGCCAAGGCGGTGGCTGATGTCACCCATCAGGGGGGACCGCGGAGCTCGGCCATAGCGTCTGAGACCACTCACATTCGGAGGACTATCTGAAACGCCAGATGTTGGACCAGGGTGAATGGTCCTTATGTCCGGGGGTGTTTCAACTTTTTCGCCGGAGGTGGGGCACACCGGATGTGGATCTACTGGGTGTCGAGATTTATGGCTTTTCTCCACTGAAGTTGCTTCCTCGACTACTTCACAGGGTGGAGGCCGAGGGGATTCAGGTGATCCTCATTGCTCCAGATTGGCCTCGGTGTCCTTGGTACACTGGTCTTGTGCGCCTAGTGGCAGACATTCCATAGTGACTACCGCTGCGGGAGGACCTTTTGTGTCGAGGTCCAATTCTTCATCCAGCTTTACAGTCGCTGGCTTTGACGGCATGTCTATTGAAGGCCAGGTGCTGAGGGACCGAGGTCTCTCGGATTCGGTCATCTCGACCATGCTGAGGGCATGGAAATCTTCCTCCAGGAAGATATACTACCGTACCTGGAAGGTTTACATCGCTATGTTTAAGGAGCTGGATTGGCGTCCACGGACGTATTCCGTTTCCAGGATCCTGCTGTTTTTACAGCGAGGAGTGGACCATAAGTTTGCTTTAAGCACCATTAAGGGTCAGATTTCAGCTTTAGTTTTCTTTCAGTGGCCGCTAGCGGTCCATTCTTGATTAGTACCTTCATGCGGGGGGTTCGCCGTGTGTTTCCCCCTATTAAACAACCTCTTCCTCCTTGGGATTTGGATTTGGCTCTCTCGGTTCTTCTAGAACCTCCCTTTGAAAACATTAGAGAGATTCCTCTCTTATCTTTATCTCAGAAGGTGGCTTGTCTAGTAGCCTTAACTTCTGTCAGCTAGGTTTTCTGAATTGACGGCCTTGTCTTGCAAACCGCCATACTTGGTCCTCCAAAAGGGTGAGGCGGTGCTAAGCCCGCAGCCTTCTTTTCTCCAAAAGGTGGTCTCGGTCTTCCACCTTACTGAGGACATTGTGTTTCCGTCTTTATGTCCTCGTCCATCGCATCCCAGAGGGTTTGCGCTTCACACGTTAGACGTGGTACGTGCGTACCTGTCTGCGCTACGGCTTCGATTTGGAAGTCTGACTCGCTGTTTGTGTCTGTGTTTGGTCCAAAACAGGGCCAAGCGGTTTCTTCTGCCACCTTAAGGGGTGGGCGCCACCCTTTCCGGTTACGGCACATTCAACCAGGGCAATTGGTGCTTCCTGGGCTTTCCGACATCAAGCGTCTGTTGCACACGTGTGCAAGGCGGCAACCTGGTCGTCCGCGCATACCTTTTCAAGGTTCTATAAGGTTGATGTGGCTGCATCTTTTGATGCTCCTTCGGCCACAAGGTTTTGCAAGCGGCTGTTTAATGTTGCAACTCCTCCCTTGAGGAGCTTTGCTTGTTGGGGGTAAAGTTTTTTTTTTTTTTTCTTGATACTGTTCCCACCCCTCGTTCTTTGACACTGCTTTGGGACATCCCACTTTGTCAAGATTGAAGATGCTGTGTCAGTCAATGGACGGTAAGAGAAAATAGGATTTTTTTTGTACCCTCCGGACATAACCCTCCTACCTGCAGCCAGCTGCCTCAGTTCGGAGTAAAGCAGTACAAACTTAAAGAAAGGAGGGGTGGGTGCTGTGTCATTCCATGGACGTCAGAGAAAACGATTTTACGGTGAGTAAAAAAAAATCCTATTTTTGGTAACCTCTGTCAAAACAATACTGTAACCCCCTTTCTCATCTGTCCCACCAGACTGTACCACACTGATCTACTGCCCCATCACTGTACCTCCTGCACATCTGCCCCACTGCTCTTCTGCCCCGTAGCTGAACCCCCCTTCTCATCTCTTCCACCACTGTACCCCCTGCACATCTGCCCCACAGCTGAACCCCCCCTTCTCATCTCTTCCACCTCTGTACCCCCTGCACATCTGCCCCACTGCTCTTCTGCCCCACAGCTGAACCCCCTTCTCATCTCTTCCACCTCTGTACCCTCTGCACATCTGCCCCTCTGCCCCACAGCTGAACCCCCCTTCTCATCGCTTCCACCTCTGTACCCCCTGCACATCTGCCCCACTGCTGACTTATTTTAAGAAAATGCACAATTACAAATTTCACTATTATCATCATGTCTTACCATTGTGCTGGGGTGCATTGGGCGTACTCTGTGGTTGGCTACTCTGTGGTTGGCTTGATGAAATACTACTGGTGCTGCTGAAAGACATTGAAGGTCCATCATCTGAAAAGTTTGACGCATCATTGGAGAGTCCATCAGCTGTTTCTGAAAATAAACAAATGGTTATGTATGTTTTTTTAAATGGTTAGCAGAGCGAAATCCTATGGCAAGTATAAAAAAAAACACTTGCCAAAGGGTTCTACAATGGATTAGAGAATTGCAGTTGCAGAGTCCAGACCACCCTCCCTTATTTGGTTTGCCGGCCTATGACCGTAAATGGCGTCCATGGCGTCGTACCACCTCCAAGTATTCCGACAGTTTCCACTACGGCTGTTGGCGTCCTTAATTTTTTTATATTGTCCTTTTAAGCTTTGCCCTACACTGACCCGTTCAAATCTCTCGGCTGCCATCCGTTGAGAAATATCTTTGTACACCTTCTCATTTCTCACTGATCCATCAAGCTCACTCTGAATAACGCTATCACCAATAATCGTTAGGAAAATAGATCGTTCCTCAGATAACCAGACCCTGCTGTTGTTTGCTGGCATCCTTCTCCTTTTATATTGACTGAACGGCGACGTGGTGTTTGTTTGGCGCTTTGCTTTGACGTCAGCATTGACGTTTTTCTGTCCACCAATCAGTGGAATTTATCGTGTGATGCCAGTAGCTCTGCCCCAACCATACCATTCCATTCCATTTTCTATGGCCCCACTTCTGAAGCAGGACCCTGAATGGTGCGTTACGGTTCGTTTTTATGGCACGTTTTCATAATGGAAACACCCGAAATGGCGTACCGTACCGAACAGATCCGCTCAGTGGAAACGAGGCATTAGTGGCAGTACCTTTTCAGCGATGGCAGCAGTAGTCATGTTTATGACCATCAGTAGGAAGTGGTATTAGTGTGGATGGGTTTAATGTAGTACACCTCTGTATTGTTAAGTGAGGTTGTGCCAAGAGTAGAGGTCGACCGATATGGGTTTTTCTCTGGCCGATGCCGATATTTAGAAATCGCGGCGGCCGATGGCCGATTATATGATGCCGATTTTTTTTTTTTTCTTTTTTTTTTGGGCCGATATGTTAGGCCGATTTTTTTTTTTTCTTTTTTTTTCTTTTTTTTTTTTCCCCTTCATCTCATAAAATCTAACAGTTAGACCCCTTTCACACTGGGGTGTTTTTCAGGTGCTTTTGGGCGAAAAATAGCGCTTGTAAAGTGCCTGCAAAACGGCTCCCCTGCAGTCTCAGTGTGAAAGCCTGAATGCTTTCACATTGAGGCGTTGCACTGGCAGGACGTAAAAAAAAAAAAAGTCCTGCAAGCAGCATCTCCACCACTCCTGCCCATTGAAATGAATGGGCACCGCTGCCGAAGCGCCTGCAAAGCGCTTCTATAGTGGCGCTACACGGGAGCATTTAACCCCTTCATCGGCCGCTAGCTGGAATAAAGGCACCCTGCTAAAAGCCGAATAGCGCCGCTAGAATGACGGCTAAGCGCCACTAAAGCTAGCAGCGTTTTACCGTCAACACCTGCCCGCTCCAGTGTAAAAGCGGAGTTCCGCGGGAAAAAAAATATTAAAAGTCAGCAGCTACAAATACTGCAGCTGTTGACTTTTAATATATGGACACTTTCCTGTCCAGGGCGCCCGCAATGTCGGCACTCGAAGCCGATCTCTCCCTCGGCTCTTGGGTGCTGCCGCTGCCATCTTCGGTAAGGGAATAAGGAAATGAAGCCTTGCGGTTTTACTTCCTGGTTCCCTACTGCGCATGTGCGAGTTGCGCTGCGTGATCCCACTGGTCCCTGCTGTCTTCTGGGACCTGTGCGTCTCCCAGATGACAGCGGGGGGACGGAGTAGGCGCCAGACGTGGCGTAGGTCACCGCGGTCATCTATGCCCGGAAGAGGGAGCAAATACCTGGATTACAAAGGTATCTACTCTCTCCTCCCCCCTGAAAGGTGCCAAATGTGACACCGGAGGGGGGGGGAGGATTCCGAAAAGCGGAACTTCCATTTTTGGGTGGAACTCCGCTTTAAGTAATGAGTGATGCAGAAAATTTCTTAAATTTAAACATTTATTTTAAACACAACAAGCTTCCAATCAGTGCACTTGTATGTATAATTTAGATTAAAAATATATATCTTAAATACACAAAAACAGGTGATCAAAACTTTTGGATGAAAAAAAAAATATGGGCTAATTTTACTGTTTAGTTTTTTTTTAAGATTCATTAAAGTGTATTTTTTCCCCAAAAATTGAAAGACTGCTTCGCAAGTACTGTGTGACATAAAATATTGCAACAATCGCTATTTTATTTCCTAGGGTCTCTGCTAAAAAAAAATATATAATGTTTGGGGGTTCTAAGTGATTTTCTAGCAGAAAATACAGGATTTTTACTTGTAAAAAAACAAGTGTCAAAAAAGATTTAGTCTTTAAATGGTTAAACTGAGAACTCCTACACACGGAGTTCAGCCCTTTGAAGTAGGAGGAGAAGTCGCTTCATGTGGAAACTTCAGGCAACTTGCATTGACTTTTTACAGAAGTTAGGCCCCTTTCACACTGGGGGGCGGGCAGGTGCGGTGGCGGTGTAGCGGCGCGATTTTCAGCGCCGCTATACCGTCATTATCACCAAGGTATGCGGCCGCTAGCGGGGTGAATTTAACCCCCGCTAGCGGCCGAAAAAGGGTTAATACCGCCCGCAAACCGCGGCTATTGCCGCAGTTTGCGGGCAGTATTTCCGCGGTGTCCCATTGATTTCAATGGGCAGCCACGGTAAAGGAGCGGTGAACACACCGCTCCTTCACCGCTGTAAAGATGCGGCTAGCAGGACTTTTGGATCGGTCCTGCTAGCGCACCGCTTCAGTGTGAAAGCCTTCGGGCTTTCACATTAAAGAATACAGGGCACGATCTTTTCAGGCGGTATAACAGTGCTAATATTAGCGCTAAACCGCCTGAAAAACGCGCCAGTGTGAAAGGGGCCTAATTTGCAAGTTGCGCTGAAGTTTTACATTTTGGCTTTTTTTTCCAGCACAATCGGCCGATGCCGATTATTTAAAAAACGCCAAATTTTGGCCGGCCGATATATCGGTCAACCTCTAGTCAAGAGTATTGTCATACAGGAAAGGTGTCGTGCTGGGCTCAAATGTGATATTTTTTGTTGTAAAAGAATAACAGATACTGCATGTGGTACTTTGAGTGTCAGCAGGTGATATAGCACTATAGATGCTGAGGCCTTAACTGCTTTGGCTGCAGCTACTACTGCCTGTACACAGGGTGGAAGAGCTCTAGTTACACTGTCTAGTTTTGTAGAATAGTAAGCGATCTGCATGTGGCGCCCACCATGTGACTGTGTAAGTACTGATGTCATGTGGGCCTTCCCTTGAGTCTACTGTTTGTTCGAAAGGTTTGTCATAGTTTGGTAAGGCTAGCACTGATGAACTAGAAAGGACTTGTTTTAGGTCAGTGAAAGCTGTCTCTGTTTCCTCACTCCATTTTATAACATCCTGGGGGGCCAGAAGGCTCCCATGTATTGCCTGAACCACCTGGGCCATCAGCATGGAATACCTGGGAATCCAGGCTCTACAAAAATATGCCATACTCAGGAAGGACATCATTTTGTTTCCTTGTCTTTGGTTTCGGAACCTGGAGGAGGGCTTGAATTCTCTCCTCATCCAGGTGCCGACCTTCTTTTGAGATATTATACCCCAAGTATTTGACCTGCTGTTGCCACAACTGGAGTTTAGTTTTATTTACCTTATGCCCTTGGTCATGGAGGAAATATAACGGAGCCATTGTGTCAGTCCTACAATCCTCCTCTGGGGGAGACGCCACTAGGATGTTGTCTACATAGAGCTGGAAATATGAGAAACTACTTGATGAGAACAAATTCAAAAATTAAAGTACCTTTGTCCTATTATATAGAAAAATGGGATATTGGGGAGGCAATATGGACTTTCATGGTACGGTATGAATTACAAAGTAAATTTTACAAAAAATATAAATTTATTTTTCAAAATCATACATAATAAAATCAGCCTTGAATACATAGATCCTAGACATTGGATGCTGCTATATGTGGAACATACATTTATCTGACATACAAGGGACATTAGATATAGGCATAAATAAGATATGTTTAACTATTAAATGATAGCGTGTCCAAATACTTTAAGATTTCAATATTAAAATTTCTCGAATATTGTGGTGTCCAAGAGTTGGAATACCTTAGTAGATCAACTGGGACTTGGGGGGGGGGGGAAGGTGTATATGTACTGGAACATAAAGGAAATTATGAGATATTGAGCAACAAGAGTGGAACAAGGGCATTCTGGTCAACTAGACCAGTTGGTAGGAGATCATCCTATAGAAAGGGTTTGTAGGAATTAACCTCGTTAATGCCTGGGGGTGTAAGAGCGGAGAGTTTTTCAATCCAATAATTTTCAGCTCTTAATATGGCATTATCCCAATCACCGCCCCTGGGATTTGGGGGAATAACCTCCAATACAAAGGAGGAGATTGCTGTGTTGTCAAATCTATGGTGTAGACGTATATGTCTGGTCACAGGGATTAAAATTTTGCCTCCACCAGAATAATAGAGGTGATCCCTCATCCTTATGCCAAGTTCGCAAATAGTTTTACCTATGTAAAATGCATGACATTGACAAGTCATAAGGTAAATAACTCCACGGGTAGCACAGTCAGCATATTGTCTTGACTGGAACCACATACCTTTTGGGCAGGCAAATGCCCTTTCCCTCAGAAATTCAAGGGCAATGGCTACATCTGCCACAGTGGTAGGTCTCTCTGGGAGAGTGAGATGTGGTCTGAACCTTAGGTTGATAATGACTTCTAGTCACGGTATCTCGCAATGAGGTTGCCCGTCTAAAAACCAATTCTGAAGTGGGGTGTATATACTTGGATAAAGTATTGTCTTCAGCTAGGATATGCCAATTATTGGAAATTAATGCTCGCAAAGAGCTTTTGTGAGCAGAAAAACGAGTGATGAATTTAACTGTAGTCATTTAAATTTTGGGCGTCTTCTTAAATAGAAGTTCAGCTCTAGGTCTTGTTCTAGCTTTGTTGAAGGCTTTTCTCAACAAAGTTTTAGAATTTCCCCTACCGGATAATGTTGATCGTAACAGAGTGGATTGGTGAAAAAAATCTTCAAATGAACAATTCCTGCGTAGATGCAGGTATAGTGCATAGGGTATGCTTCTTCTAATGAGCGGGGCTGGGTGAGAACTGTGGGCATGTAAAATGGTATTGCCCGAACTGGGCTTGCGATACAAATCAGTTGTAATATAACCATTCTCATTGATACAAATCAGCAAGTCCAGAAAGGCAATTTCTGTGGGATTGAAGGTGTGTGTGAATTTCAGATTACTCATTGGTATTGAGGGCACCCAAGAAGTCTAAAAGATCATCTCTAGACCCCGTCCACACAATTAGGTCATCAATAAAACAAAACTAAAACTGTATCTTCCTTGGTCAACCAAAAATCGAATCTCTCATCAGAGAATAACCACCTCTCCCAGCCGCCTAGGTATAAATTGGCGTAAGCCGGGGCACAACAAGTGCCCATAGCCACCCCTTGCCTTTGCAGATAAGCCTGGTTCATAAAGGTAAAATGATTTCTAGTAAGTATGAACCTAAGCAAATCTAAAATAAATCCATTATGAGACCAGGTGGTATGATCCTGTTCTTTTAGAAAGGACTCGGTCACCCGGATGCCCTGCTCGTGCGGGATGCTAGAGTACAACGCCTCTATATTCATAGCTACGAGCAGGGCATCTGGGGGAACATGAGTCCCCTCAATATGTCTCAACAGATCCTGTGTATCCCTGATGTAGAATGGAAGGCAGATGACATGTGGCATCAAAAAGAGTCCACATATCTGCTCGCCTTTTCGGTTAATGAATCATTTCCAGAAATAATCGGTCTGCCGGGTGGATTTTTAGGATTCTTATTGATCTTAGGGAGGGCGTAAAATGTAGCCAATTTGGGGAATTTAGGTATTAAGTATTCCAAAGTTTTTTGATCAAAGAAAAAAGGGGGTTCCCCTGGGTGGACTTTTAAGGCAATGGTAGTATTAATTCCAAATATACGGGATATTGAAGTAAAAAATCGTTTTTATTCACAATTATACATATTTATCAAAAAATGAAATATTAAAATATACAATTCCAAAGACTGTCACCATATAGGTAAATACATGAAAACCTTCTTTACACCCGACGTGTTTCGGGGTAACCTTCAGGGGTGTGTAGAGAAGGACAATTAGTTAATCTAAGCATAATAATACATAAAGTTAATTGCATGCATTTAAAACATTATTATCAAATATATACAAAAAGTTTTCTTTATATATGATGTATATACATGTAATCATTCACTTACCGTATATACTCGAGTATAAGCCGACTCGAGTATAAGCCGAGGTACCTAATGTTGCCACAAAAAACTGGGAAAACTTACTGACTCGAGTATAAGCCGAGGGTCAACAATGCCTTACTGTTCCCATCCTTACTGTTCCCTATCCTCACTGTTCCCATCCTTACTGTTCCCTATCCTCACTGTTCCCTATCCTCACTGTTCCCTATCCTCACTGTTCCCTATCCTCACTGTTCCCTATCCTCACTGTTCCCTATCCTCACTGTTCCCTATCCTCACTGTTCCCTATCCTCACTGTTCCCTATCCTCACTGTTCCCTATCCTCACTGTTCCCTATCCTCACTGTTCCCTATCCTTACTGTTCCCTATCCTTACTGTTCCCTATCCTCACTGTTCCCTAGATCACTGTTTCCTATAAATTTTACATTGTAAATAGTACCTGTAAAGAAGCTGCGGCGTCCATCGTTCAAATTCCGCGGTCTCTTCCTGTTCCTTCCGTAATAGGCGATTCTCATCAGACACTCTCCGCCTATCACGAACATTCTCTCATCCTCAGTTTCCCAGCAGACACTGTGTTGGGTGTTCCGCCAATCACAGACGTCTGCTGGGAAACTGAGGATGAGAGACCGTTCGTGATAGGCGGAGAGTGTCTGATGAGAATCACCTATCACGGAAGGAACAGGAAGAGACTGCGGAATTTGAACGATGGACGCCGCAGCCGCAACTTCTTTACAGGTACTATTTCCAATGTAAAAATTTCACTGACTCGAGTATAAGCCGGGGGGGGGGGACTTTCAGCCCAAAAAAAAGGGCTGAAAATCTCAGCTTATACTCGAGTATATACGGTACATATTATAAATGTAGTAGAAGAATGATGAACATTTCATCGGATGCGAGTTTTTTAATACGTTTTTAGATAAATCCATTCAGGCGTTGGTACATATTTTACGTAGTTCATTAATGAACACTGGAATTTGTTGTATATCAATTTTACAATACCATTCATGGTTTTTCAAGATGTTAAGACACATTTTTTGGTACTGAGGGTGGGACATAAGAACGATATTCCCACCCTTATCCGAAGGTTTTATTACGATGTCATCGCAGGATTGTAAAGATCTTAAAGCCTCTTGTTTTTGTGATGTTGGTCTCTGGCCTATTCCATTGGCGAGATTTAAAGTGGTTGTAAACCCATCTAATTTTTTTTTTTTTCTTTTTGTAGCTCACCTGCAAAACAAAGCTATAATGAGCTAGTATACTAGCTCATTATGTACCACTTACCTTAGATCGGGGTCCCCGAAGCCGTCCGTGTCCCTCTCTCCAGCCGCAATGTTACTTCCGGGTATCGCTGCTCCAGCCAATCACAGCGCCACTCCAGCGCTGTGATTGGCCGGAGCGGCGTAGACGTGACTCCGCACATGCGCGCGGGAGCCGTCAAATTCGGCTAAGCCCGAGCATTGCTGGGAACTAGCCGAATTTGTGAATGGGATTAACCCCATGAATGCACCGTTGTCTACGGCGCGCATGCGCCGTAGACAGCGGCGTCTGTCATTTTAGTGAATATCTCCTAAACCGTGTAGGTTTAGGAGATATTTATTGCACCTACAGGTAAGCCTTAATCTAGGCTTACCTGTAGGTGCAAGTTGCAAAAGTGGGTTTACAACCACTTTTAAGATCCTGAATTGTTAGTTGTAGAAAGGCCCATATATTGGGGGAGGTGGATAAATCAGGGAAATGGCGAGATTTAGGTTTAAAAGAAATACTTTTAGGGTCAGTGATGTATGTGGCACTTACGTCGGGTGTGACACCAGACGAGGAAACAGGATCATCAGGGTAACTCTCCTCCTAGAGGAGCATCAGTTCCCTGAGGGCCCTTAATTCGTCCATCGTGAAATGTTTAATTTGCTCAGTCAGATTCTTTTCTAATTTTTTGTTCCGTTCAGAGTCAAACATAAACCTATAAGTCAATCTTCGAGCAAAGAGGTACAAATAGAAGGAAGTGTGGGGACGTTTGAGCCGATCACAAAAAAAGCCCCCCGGGATTACCTAGAAAGGTGTAGGGAAGGAAGGGGGGGGAGGGAGAATAGAAAGAGGGACGGGGCGGTAAGATATTAAAGCATGTTATTACAGGGGACACTAAAAAGTTTGAATTTATCAAGGGTCAAAAGCCACACACATATATATACAGCACATTTCGTATTGTATACACATATAGCACATTTTATAGGAAAATTTATAGTTACTTCACGGAGCAATGATAAAACAATTAAATAAATTAAATATTATTACTCTTTCGTCCATGGACCGACACAGCCTCTCTATTGACAAAGTGGGTATTATCCGTTAATTAGGAGTGACTAGGCAGAAAAACTTGTAAAAAGTGTTGCATCACACCTTCTACAGTCCCGCCCAGGGGGCGGACCCCCGGGTATATCCTCTCAGTCTGCATATCGCAGATCAGTTTTTTTCTGTCTAGCAAGGAGTAGGACATGGCTCCCTTCGGGCCCATTGGTCCGGGGGAAAAAAGATATATATACGACTGGGTGACAGGCTGGATCCTCGATCCTTGTAGTCTCCCCAGTTTCGGCCATCGAGCGTGTGCCGACCCTAGCTACGCGCTGGGTTTTCCACGACATGCCCGTCGCTCCACGGGTGGCCGGTGAGCCTACGCTCCAGGGCCTGCATCGGACCGCTCAGCTTCGGCTGACCTTTCGGCCGAGTCGCAGCAGCCTGGCCGGTGAGCTTATGCTCCAAGGCTTGCATCGGACCGCTCAGCTTCGGCTGACCTTAAGGCCGAGTCGCAGCAGCCTGTCCGGTGAGCGTCACGCTCCAGGGCATACATATGATCGTCCCTTTTTGAGTCCAATCACAGCATGCCTGACCAACAGTCACCTTCCGTGCGCGGACAATGATCTGTTTGGAATGTCTTCCAGCATAATACAAGCAGGATAGGTATGTAAAACTCCCCTGCCTCAGCTGGGTGATTTAGCTGGACATTCCTGGAGAGATCAAGTAAGTGGTTGTGGCCCCTTTCTTCCCTCTCTTCCTGCCTTTCCCTCCTCCCTGGGCCTCTAGCTAAAGGTTGCTGGGTGCTGGGGGTCACCTAAGGGGTTCCACTGGAGCGGGGCTGGCTGTAACTAACATTTAAAAGAAATGTCATTTCTGCTTACCTGTGTGTGTGCTTCCTCCTCCATGCTGTCGGCGGCCATTTTGAGGTGGTCCATGCCGAGTTCGGCCTCTTGTGACTGCCCGGCGGCCATCTTCCTGTGGTTCGGCCACACCCACTGACCCCTATCAGCTGATCGGCGGCCATGTTTGTCCACCCTGTATGTATATATTGCCATTCGGCGGCCATCTTTTTGTGGGCTACGGCTGCTTGACCTCTATCTTCGGCTCCGCGGCCATTTTCTTAGAGCCCACATTATCTTCCATACAGACGTTTTTGGCAGCCATTTTGCGAGAGCCTCCGGCCTCTAGGGTGCATTACACTGGCGCGAAAATTCGCACAGGAAGTGCTGATAAAAGAAGCATACTGACACAGCAGCAGTGGGACAGCATCACAGGCGCAGCACACGGCAGCATAGCAGTACCGGTCCAGGGTGGTGAGTCCTCTGGGTAACCCAGCATCTCGGCAGCGCAGGAGGGTGGCCTATTGATATCTTGCCTGGAGCCCTGTGAGTGTCAGCGTGTGGTCAGCATGGCATCTGAGCCAGATGTCTTCTACCCTGAAACACCAGATTTAGCAGCTGGTGCCCCTGAGTTGTCTATGAACACTATGACGGCAATCCTAGAGGCGTTTGCTGCCAGGGTGGAAGCAGCACATGGGAATACAGGGGGTAGTAAATGCCCCGTCCCCTGCAAGCTTCTGGGGATAATTCTGATGCAGAACCAGGTCCAGCTACGACTCCAGGCCCAGATTCTGACGCATCAGAGACTGCAGACCGTGACCGGACAGTGAGGATGACTCCAAGTCCAGGTCAGTACGCGAGACGGCTTGGTATCTGACCTTATTACTGCAGTGCGGGATACACTAAAGTTGGAAAATACTGCAGAAGCAGCAGAGACTCCGGTCCACTTGGGTTTCATAGGCCTGCCCGCACTGCTAAGGTGTTCCCTTGTGTGTCTTTTAGAGCCACCACAATTCCTGTAGAAGGGGCTCCTGTTTTCAAGGACCCTGTGGATAAGAAGGCTGAAGCACTCGCTTGCTACCTATACTCAGTGGTAGGCTCGGCAGTACGCCCGGCATTGGCGGGGGCCCTAGTGTCTCACACACTTACTGAATGGGCAAGATTGCTACTCCAGGGGTTAAGGAGCGAGATGCTCCTCCTGAAGAGATCACATTGGCCGACCTGTTGGTCCAGGGCCTTAGGTTGTCTGCGAGTCAGACATGGATACTATTCCCCTGCTGTCTAAAGCTTTGGTTTATGCAGTAGCAATCCGCCGCCTGATCTGGCTAAAAGGCTGGTCTGCGGACCAGACTTCCAAGAAAGCCCTGTTGGATCTGCCTTTTAAGGGCGACAGACTTTTTGGGGCTCTCTGGATGACATCATCAAGGATGCCACAGGAGGTAAAGGCACTTTGCTTCCCCAAATTAGCAAGGGTAAGGGGCCACGCCAAGGGCAAGGGCCATCCTTTACTGCACGCAAGCGTTTTTTTCGTCCCCCCAGGGTGACAGGGAAAAGGCCCCAGGCCAATAAAGCGCCTGCCCAAGGACAGAAGCGTCCTTGGTCCCGCATACCCAATAAGCCTGCGGACAAATTTGGGTGCGCATGAAGGTCCACCCCCACCCAGCTCTCGGGTGGGGGGACGTCTTCGCAAATTTGCGACTCAGTGGACAGCTCTAATCTCCGACAGGTGGGTTTGCGAAGTAATCTCCTCAGGCTACAAGATAGTTTCTCTCTTGTCCACCGGACAGATTCAACACCTCCAATCTCCAGCTACTACCGACCCGTCGGGAGGCCCTGTATGGGGCGGTCCAGGGTCTACTGGAACGCGGGGTAGTTATTCCAGTTCCAGAACTGGAACGGGGTTTTTACTCAAATCTGTTCATTGTGCCGAAGAAGGAGGGGGTTCGTCCAAGCTTGGATCTCAGAGCCCTCAATTGCTTTGTGAAAGTACAAAGATTTCGGATGGAGTCGGTTCGATCTGTAGTCACGGCTCTCCATCCGGGGGACTTTCTGGCCCCCTTGGACATCAAGGACGCATACCTGCATGTCCCCATATACTCCAGACACCAGAGGTTTCTGCGATTTGCTATCTGGAAGAACCACTACCAGTTTGTGGCCCCCCCGTTTGGCCTTGCCTCAGCACCCAGGACATTCACCAAGGTGCTCGCTACGATTCTGGCACTTCTAAGACAGCGGGGTATCGCTATCATGGGCTACTTGGACGACCTTCTACTGAAGGCCCCTTCAAGCTCAGAATTAGAGGTAAGCGTGTCTATTACCTGTCAGATTCTTCGAGACTGTGGTTGGATACTAAACACGCAAAAGTCCGTATTGGTGCCCACTCAACGCCTAGTGTACCTGGGGTTGATTCTGGATTCCTCAGAGGCAAAGGTATTCCTCCCTGTGGAGAAGTTGCAGACCCTCCGGGCTGCAGTACGGCAGCTGACTTCCAGGAATTGGTCATCACTCCATTTTTGCATGCGAGTGTTGGGCCTCATGGTAGCCTCCTTCGAGGCGGTTCCATATGCTCAATACCACGCTCGAGTGTTACAGAAGGAAGTTCTGTCCAGATGGAACAGATGCCCTTCATCTCTGGATTATCAAATCCGAGTGAGCCACCTAGTCAGGAGATCCCTGGTATGGTGTCTGACAGCACCCGCTCTAAGGGCCGGGAAGTAATTTCTTCCGGTTTACTGGATAGTGATCACGACGGACGCCAGCCTTACAGGTTGGGGGGGAGTCTGGGGTGTTCAGTCGGCGCAAGGTCGCTAGACCCCAGAGGAAGCCCTCCTGCCGATCAACGTCCTGGAAATCCGGGCGATCAGGCTGTGCCTCTTCAAATGGTCTCAGAGGCTGCAAGGGCGTCCAGTCAGGATCCAGTCAGACAACACCACAGCAGTGGCATATGTCGATCATCAAGGAGGAACAAGAAGCTCAGCTGCAGCGTCGGAGGTCGCTTGCATCCTGAAGTGGGCAGAGAGGAGCATACCGGCACTGTCGGCTGGGTACATTCCGGGTGTTGAAAACTGGCAGGCGGACTACCTGAGCCGCCAGATGCTGGACCAGGGAGAATGGTCCTTACACCCGGAGGTGCTCCAACTCCTCTGCCAAAGATGGGGCACACCAGACGTAGATCTTCTGGCTTTCCGACTCAATCGGAAGGTATTGAGGTTTGTGGCCCGGTCAAGAGACCCATGGGCAGTCGCAACGGACGCATTGGTGGCATCGTGGGGTCAGTATCGGCTAATCTATGCCTTTCCTCCCTTAAGGCTTCTTCCTCTTCTGCTCCGCAGAGTGGAGGCAGAGGGAATTCCAATGATTCTAATCGCTCCAGATTGGCCTCAGCGTCCTTGGTACGCCGATCTAGTACGTCTGGTAGCAGACGTCCTCTGGCGCCTACCACTACGGAAGGACCTGCTATCGCAAGGTCCCATACTCCATCCTGCTTTACAGTCATTGGCTTTAACGGCATGGCTGTTGAGAACCAGGTACTGAGAGACCGGGGCCTGTCAGATTCAGTAATCTCTACTATGAGAAGTGCTCGAAAACTGTCCTCTAGGAAGGTTTATCACCGCACTTGGAAGGCCTACATCTCCATGTGTGAGGAAATGAGATGGCATCCGCGTACCTATTTGGTTTCCAGAATCCTGCTGTTTTTACAGCATGGGGTGGACCAAAGGGCTTGCTCTAAGTATGATTAAGGGACAGATATCTGCCCTGGCTGTCTTTTTTCAGCGACCCCTGGCGGCTCACTCTCTCGTGAGTACATTTGTGCAGGGGGTTCGACATGTGGTCCATCCCCCGTTACCTCCGTGGGACTTGAACCTTGTCCTCTCGGTGCTTCAGAAAGCACCGTTTGAGAATATTCGAGATATTCCCCTGTTGACACTTTCTCAGAAAGTGGACTTTTTGGTGGCTGTTACGTCAGTTAGACGAGTCTCTGAGCTGGCAGCCTTGTCCTGCAAGGCTCCCTATTTGGTCCACAAGCATAAGGTGGTGCTGCGGCCGCAGCCTTCCTTTCTGCCGAAGGTCGTTTCGGCTTTTCATCTCAACGAAGACATTGTACTTCCACCCTTGTGTCCTCATCCATCGAATCCTAAGGAGTCGGCGTTGCATTCCTTGGACGTTGTCCGAGCTTTGAGAGTATACTTATCTGCTACTTCCCTGTTCCGGAAGTCAGACTCACTGTTTGTTTCGGTGGCTGGTCCCAAGAAGGGCCAAGCAGTCTCGTCAGCCACCATCTCTAGGTGGATCCGACAGATAGTAATCCGGGCTTACGCCTTAAAGGGTCAAGCGCCCCCCTTTCCGGTCACGGCGCATTCGACCAGGGCAAGAGGTGCCTCTTGGGCTTTCCGACATCAAGCGTCTGTTTCCCAATTATGTAAAGCGGCGACTTGGTCGTCCGCTCACACTTTCACAAAATTCTACAAAGTTGATGTAGGTGCATCTTCGGATGCCTCTTTCGGCCGCAAGGTTTTGCAAGCGGCCGTTTAGAGTTGCAACTCCTCCGTGGAGGAGTGCTGTTTTGTGTTTTGGGGTGAAGTTTATTTTTATGCTGTTACCACCCCTCGTTTTTTTTCTCTGACACTGCTTTGGGACGTCCCACTTTGTCAATAGAGAGGCTGTGTCGGTCCATGGACGAAAGAGTAAATAGGATTTTTGTACTCACCGTAAAATCCTTTTCTCTGAGTCCATGGCCCGACACAGCACCCACCCCTCCTTTTAAGTTTGTACTGCTTTTTGACGAACTGATCTGCGATATACAGACTGAGAGCATATACCCAAGGGGTCCGCCCCCTGGGCGGGACTGTAGAAGGTGTGATGCAACACTTTTTTACAAGTTTTTCTGCCTAGTCACTCCTAATTAACGGATAATACCCACTTTGTCAATAGAGAGGCTGTGTCGGTCCATGGACTCAGAGAAAAGGATTTTACGGTGAGTACAAAAATCCTATTTTACACTCCTCAAGTTAAAAAAAAAAAAAAAACACTTTGGTACCGTGTGGTATGGGGAGAAGACAAAAGTTTTAATTACAGAGCATTATCACGGGAGTTTTGCGACTTATTTTGGAAAGCACTTGATTTATTTGTCTCGTTCCCTTTTAAATGTTTGGATTTTTATATGCAGTCTAGAGCAGTGTTTCTCAACTCCAGTCCTCAAGGCGTCCCAACAGGTCATGTTTTCAGGATTTCCATAAAATGAAGCAGCTCTGGTAATTACTAAGGCAGTGAAACTGATCAAATCACCTGTGCAAAATAATGGCAAGCCTGAAAACATGACCTGTTGGGGTGCCTTGAGGACTGGAGTTGAGAAACACTGGTCTAGAGTAATGAAAATAAGATCTTGGAATGTCCGTGGGTTGGGTACCCCTGCTAAGAGAGCCTCAGTATTTGACATGCTAGAAACGTATGAGGTGGGACTGATCTGCCTTCAGGAGACACCCCTGACTAAAATCACCAAGCAACAAGTTCAAAGCGGGAAGTTCCAACATCAATACCACTCGGTGCACACCAGGTGTGTCTGTACTGATTAAGAGGGGGGTGGTGTTCACCTGTAGGCAGATCAAGAGGGGGGTGGTGTTCACCTGTAGGCAGATCAGTATTGATAAAGAGGGGCGTTATATTTTTCTCCATTGTGCAATAGAAAATATGTTCTTGCTAATATTTATATCCCCCCTCCCTTTAAATTGGAAGTTATATATACATTAGTGGAGTTTATGTTGAATAAAACTGGGATACCAGTTATAGCAGTGGGGGACTATAATGAGGTTATAAATAAAAAATGGGATAGGTTTCCAGTGGGAAGAGAGCAGAAAGGCTCAGAGTCGACTGAATAAGATCTTACAGGACACTGGGTTGTTTGATATGTGGAGATTGAGGAATCTGGATGTGTTACAATACTCTTGTTTTTCCAGCTCCTATTCCACACTCTCTAGGATAGATTTAGTTCTGGGTAATGTGGAAGCATCCCAGATAATAAAGGACATAGTACAGGGATATGCAATTAGCGGACCTCCAGCTGTTGCCAAACTACAAGTCCCATGAGGCATAGCGAGACTCTGACAGCAGCAAGCATGACACCCAGAGGCAGAGGCATGATTGGACTTGTAGTTTTGCAACAGCTGGAGGTCCGCTAATTGCATATCCATGACATAGTATATCAGCCCAGAGGGGTGTCAGATCATTCATTAGTGACGGTTTCAGTAAACTTAGAAGGGGATAGATCTAATAGAGTATGGAAAATGAACCCTCTATGGTTTGAAGTAATTAGGAACCCTGAGGAGATATTATCCAAATTAAATGAGTTTATAGAATTTAATGAAGGAACTGTCACAGGGGGAGTTATGTGGGATACATTGAAGGCATTCCTCAGGGGTATATGCATTCAACAAGTGGCTGAAATTAAAAAGGTATCAAGAGAGTGTGAGAATAGGATCGGGAAGGAACTGGTGAATGCAGAGAAGGAATATGTTGAAAATCCAACATCAGAGAAACAAAGCACATGGCTGAATAAGCAACAGGAATATAAAGTAGTAATGACAAAAAAATCTGAGAATAAGAGATTATTCCAGAAGCAAGTTGCATTTGGGGAAGGAGAAAACGTTGGAAGAATGTTAGCACATCTGGTGAGTGTCAAGGTCACCTGTGGCCAGGTGACAGATGCACACCGTAGGGGGACAGGAGTGCACCGCAAGGTAGTGAACCCTATGGCTGGCTTCTGCGGATAGGAAACTGGGTGGTTGTGGAAAGCGGGACCAGAGGAGCACAACCGGGATCCTAACGGAAGCTAGAGCCAAGATTCCCCAGGGCGCGGAGTCTAAGACCCAGCAGGTCTTCTCCAGAGCCTCTAGTGGTGAGGATGTTATGCTGCAGGCTGGGACCAGGTCGCGGCCCCTGGAGTTTCCTAGCTCACGCCCCGTAGGATAAGGGGAAAAGAGGGGAAGCAGCAGCACAAGATATGAGAGAACCGAATAACAAGCTGAAGGTCAGGGGCCACAAGCAGACAAGGATAACGGAAGAACGAGCCGAAGGTCAAGGGTCACGAGCAGACAGGGATAGTCGGGGACAAGCCAAATATGTAACAGAGAGACAGACGTAGCACACGGCAGGCAGGAACCCAAACACACAATGCCTAACAAACACGTTGATCAGCAAAGCAGGCTTGCAGTGCACAGGTTAATATAGTGTTCTGTGATGGGGCCTGGGGTGGAGTCAGGCTGGGAGGAGATTAGAAAGGAAGCCAGGTGAAAGGGTTCAGGCCTCTAAGATGAACACATGGGAAGGAAGGTAAGCTGACAGACAAACACTACTGCATATCCATGACAGTACCCTCCCTCTTATGGGCCCTCCCCCGCCTGGGCCCAGGCTTAAAGGGAAATCTCTGATGAAACCTCCTCAACAGATGAGGTGCAGCGACATCAGATGCAGCGATCCAAGACGCCTCCTCAGGACCAAAACCTCTCCAATGCACAAGGTACTGAAGAATGCCTCTGCAGAGCCGAGAATCCAGAACTTGTCTAACCTCGTACTTAAGATTATCCTCAGAGACCGAAAACGAGGTAGGGAGATGACAAGAAGATCTATTGAGGACCAAAGGCTCTCTAGGAATAAGCAAGGGCATGAGAGGATCAACAGGAATCTGAGGAGGGTCCCCTAGACCCTTAAAGGGGGACTGGTCATCTTGCACAGGACCATCAGACTGGGCAGATGTCAGTGGAACCCTGAAGTCAGGCTGGTTAGAAGGTGACATGTCGCCGGAGTCGAGCTGAATAGCTGAAGGACAAGCAGAATGTCCTGAACAAGAAAAAGTAGGAGGCTCACTGGGCATGGGCTGGACTGGCATAACTAGTACAGAGGCAGAGTGAATAGCTGAGTCAGGTGTAGCGACTACCTGAATCGCATCGCAAGACGTAGCGACTGCAGGACTTGTAGACAAGCTAGCCTGGCTGTGCGTCCAAGGGTGGTTAGGGACAGAGAAATGTAAATGGTTATGCAACCTGGAATGAATGACCGGCTCAGGTTCACAGGGGGCAACCTTGGGTAGGCAGGACGAGGAACAGGAGGGACCCCAAGCCAGGATCTGTCCAGTAGTCCAGTCCACATGAGGAGAATGGAGCTGTAACCATGGGAGACCCAAAATTATAGGCGTTGAGGCCTTGGGTAAGATAAGGAAGGATATCCACTCCTGGTGGAGTGTCCCTACCGACATCTTAACAGGGAGGGTCTGGAAGTGGATAGGTCCCCCTGGGAGAACAGTACCATCAATTGCCAAGACCATCAATGGCGTGGTGAGGGGCAAAAGAGCAAGTCTCATGGACGATGCGATTTCCCAGTCCATGAAATTACCAGCGGCTCCGGAATCCAGATATGCTGAGACCGAATGAGAAGAAGCACCAACATGAAGGAACACAGAAAGCAGAAGACGAGAAGGGGAAGGTGATATTTCTGGGTCCAATACTCCACTTTCCAGATGAAGTGGACCCGAACGTTTTTCTGGACAAAGAGAGCAAGTGTCACGAAAATGACCTTTGCCCCCACAGTAAAGACACAGACCAAGAGTTCTGCGCCTAGCACGTTCCTCGGGGGATAGCCTGGTCCGACCCAGCTGCATGGGTTCCTCAGCTGGTAGGAGATGCTCTACGGGTCGAAGAGAGGGGAGCTCAGGCTGACGAAGAACCAAGGAGTGCTGGCGTTGCCTTTCTAAGGTCCTCTCCTGAAAGCGAATATCGATCTGGTTACACAAGGAGATAACGCCGGCCAGATCAGTGGGGATGGTTCTTCCTGCTAATTCATCCTTCACTCTATCAGACAGGCCATGCAAAAAGGTTGCGACTAAGGCCTCATTGTTCCAGCTCAACTCAGCCGACAGTATGCGGAAATGAAGGGCATACTGTCCCACAGAAGCAGACTCTTGGCGGAGACGTAAAAGGGTGCTGGCCGCTGAAGAGACACGAGCCGGTTCTTCGAAGATATTCCGAAAAAGTTTCAAGAAGCCAGACAGGCTAGAAACCACTGGATCATTCAGTTCCCACAGAGGGGCTGCCCAGGCTAAAGCTTCACCAGAGAGGAGGGAAATGATATAGGCTACCTTAGCCCGATCAGACAGGAAGTTTTGGGGCTGGAGCTCAAAATGAATAGTGCATTGGCTAAGGAACCCCCTGCAAGCCTTGGAGTCCCCAGAGAAACGGGACGGAGCTGGCAGTTGTAGTGAGTGTGTGGCTGCGACTGGTGCAATAGGTGCAGCCGCTGGTTGTATTTGAGGTTGCGGATTCAGGGTTCCCAAGGAGGCCTGAAGCTGCTCGAAGCGAGAAGCCGGATCCTGGAGGAATCACATCACCTGAGTCTGATTCGATTCCTGGGTTTCAAGTCTGCAAACTATGCCCTGCAATGGATCATCCGCGGGGAGCGGGATGTCAGCCGGGTTCATGGCTGATCAAACTGTCAAGGTCACCTGTGGCCAGGTGACAGATGCACACCGTAGGGGGACAGGAGTGCACCGCAAGGTAGTGAACCCTATGGCTGGCTTCTGCGGATAGGAAACTGGGTGGTTGTGGAAAGCGGGACCAGAGGAGCACAACCGGGATCCTAACGGAAGCTAGAGCCAAGATTCCCCAGGGCGCGGAGTCTAAGACCCAGCAGGTCTTCTCCAGAGCCTCTAGTGGTGAGGATGTTATGCTGCAGGCTGGGACCAGGTCGCGGCCCCTGGAGTTTCCTAGCTCACGCCCCGTAGGATAAGGGGAAAAGAGGGGAAGCGGCAGCACAAGATATGAGAGAAACGAATAACAAGCTGAAGGTCAGGGGCCACAAGCAGACAAGGATAACGAAAGAACGAGCCGAAGGTCAAGGGTCACGAGCAGACAGGGATAGTCGGGGACAAGCCAAATATGTAACAGAGAGACAGACGTAGCACACGGCAGGCAGGAACACAAACACACAATGCCTAACAAACACGTTGATCAGCAAAGCAGGCTTGCAGTGCACAGGTTAATATAGTGTTCTGTGATAGGGCCTGGGGTGGAGTCAGGCTGGGAGGAGATTATAAAGGAAGCCAGGTGAAAGGGTTCAGGCCTCTAAGATGAACACATGGGAAGGAAGGTAAGCTGACAGACAAACACTACTGCATATCCATGACAGTGAGAACTAATTCCTCCCCCTCCGCAGTACCTGTGATAAGGATATCGAGTGGAGAGATCTCAACTCGGGTGTCAGTGATTACAGATACATTTAGAGAATATTATGATAATTTATATAAGTCGCAGGGGGCAGCGGGAGAGGAGGAATTGGAAACTTTCTTTAGGAACATAAAAATACCGACTCTCGCGGAAGCAGAGAAAGCGGGAATGGAGGCCCCGATAACTCTTGAAGAAATACAGTTAGCAGTTGTAGAGATGGTTAACCAGAAATCACCCGGACCTGATGGTCTCCCTGTAGAAACCTACAAATACTATGGAAAAGTGTTACTTCCAGAACTACTTAAAGTGTTGAACTGGGCAAGGGAAGACTGGAAACTGCCTACATCAATGACAGAAGCAACAATCATAGTTCTGCACAAAGAGGGGAAAGACCCGTTAGAAACCACATCTTATAGACCTATTTCTCTCCTTTGTTCAGACGCCAAAATACTGGGCAAAATAATGGCAGATAGGCTAAATAAAATTATCGCAAGGCTTATACATCAGGATCAAACTGGGTTTGTTCCCAGTAGATCAACTAGCATTAATATCAGGAGGGTATTTCTTGACTTACAAACACCAACAGAGAATATTGGCACGAGCAGTTATGTCTTTAGATGTGGTTAAGGCCTTTGATAGCCTGGAGTGGGGGTATATCTGGCACGTTTTAGGAGCATTTGGCTTTGGCCCAGTGTTTATTAGATGGATAAAAATATTGTATAGGGAGCCCAGCGCGAAAATTAGAGTTAACAATGATTATTCAGATAAGATTCAATTAGAGAGAGGCACTAGGCAGGGGTGCCCATTGTCCCCCCTGCTTTTTGCACTAGCAATGGAGCCTTTGGCGACTGCAACAAGAGTAAATACAAAAATGGAGGGATTTGTGAGACCAACTGGGGAGGAGAGAATTGCACTTTATGCGGATGATGTTCTCCTTTTTCTTGGGGACACAGATCACTCGCTCAAGCAGGCAATGAGTATTTTTAGGGAATTTGGAAGACTCATGATTGATTATAAATTGGGAGAAATCAGCTCTGATGCCGGTGGATCCTATGGTAAACCAAACCTCAGTAGAAACCCCTCAGTTGGAAATAGTCTATACAATTAAATACTTGAATATATATAACGACTGATCCTAATAAATACATAAATAAATAATAACATAATTCCTCTCCTGTCTAAATTGAAAAATAAAATCCAAATATGGCGGCGTCTTCCATTATCAGTTGCAGGAAGATGCAATCTGATTAAAATGCTGTGGATGCCAGTTATTGTATTTATTGCATAATACGCCAATATGGATACATAAGAAATTGTTCAGGAAAATCGATACATTATTTAGAGAACTAGGTCAGTCTAGGATAAGGTTACAAACCCTACAGCTATCAACAAGGGAGGGAGGTATGGCGGTGCCACACCCACGGTTCTACTTTTTGGCAGCACAATTGCAGCATATAGGAGGGAGATCTGAGCCAAAAGGAGATATAAATGGGGGACTAATGATAGTGGGAGCACCCTATAAACCAGTGGTGGAGGTGTTTGAGGCCAATTCATTTGTCATCAAATCCCCCACTGTTAAGATGGCTACAAAGGTATGGAAAGCAGTAAAAGCAATAGGGGGACAAGGTGGAGTGACAGAATATGCACCCCTTTGGGACAATAGGAATCTTCAGGAGTTGGAGGTGGTGGGAAAGATCAAGGAATGGGAAGTAAAGGGGATAGTTAGGCTAGCCCAGTTGTATGAGGGAAAAAACCCTAAAAACGTTCACTGCACTGAGAGAGGAATATGATGTTCCTAGATGCACATTTTATAGATATCTGCAAATTAGACACGCTTTAAACATTCAGTTTGACAGGTTTGGGCCAGTCTGGTGTAAATCTCCTATTCTCCAGAGATTGGATAATCAGAGTAGGACTGGGGGCTTTATTTCTGAAATCTATCCACATATATGTAAAGGAAGTATTGAGGGTCCCGAACTTCTCAAAAGTAAAGGTAAATGGGAGGAAGACCTAGGGCCCATATCAGAGGGGCAATGGAAGAAGATATTAGAGAAGGGGACACATGGCAAAAATTTTGCCTGCACAGAAGTTTTCATTTCTGATGCTCCTACATAGGACATACTATACACCAAAAAGGCTGTTTAGGTTTGGGTGGAGCATAGATGCAGGGTGCCCCAAGTGCTGGGGTACGGGGGACTTGATGCATATGATATGGAGGTGCCCAAAGTTATTCAGATATTGGTCAGAGGTCCTTAATATCATAAATAGGATATATAAAATAACATTAGAAACGGAACCTAGACTGTGTATCTTGGGACTAGGGGAGGGAATAAGCAGGGAGGCTAGTACAATAAAAGCAGTGCTCAGGTGTCTCTTCCACGCAAGAAAATGAATTGCGCAAAGATGCCCGCCTTTGGTAAAAGACTGGGTTAATGTAGTCACGGAAACAATATGGAAGGAGAAAGTAGCTTACACTAAGAGACGGAATATTAGAGAGTTTGAAAAAGTGTGGTTGGAAATTATGGGGTACCCTTTGTAAAAATAGAATTAATGTAGCAAAAAGAAGAATAAAATAATAAAAAATAAATAAAAATAAAATAAATAATGTGTGAAAAAGGAAAGAAAAGAAGATGGAAACCCTAATATGAGAAATTAGGGAGTTGGGGGGAGGGGGGAGGGACGGGCAAAAGGTCTAATAGAATTGAAAATGTGTTAAATGTATTAACACGTGTTATTGTTAATATGTCATTCTAAGTTATGAAAATACAAATTTACGCATTTGTACACTGTAATTTATAACATTGAAGAAAATCAATAAAGAAAACACAAATCGATATCGTAAAAAAAAAAAAAAGAGGTACAAATCCTTGATTGTTTCTGATATGTTAATTGGCTGAGCTGGGCAAAAGCCCAGTCCCAGCTGTAATATGGATCTTTGTGTCATACTAAGTTTCATGGTAGTTAGATTTATGATGTTAAGCACGGATTTGCGGTTTGACTCTGAGTGGTAGATGGACGATACACAAAGGCGCTCAGGTTCCCCTGCTTCTTGGCCTCCTGAAGGGCCAAGGGCCAAGGCTGGGTCTAAAGGGACACCCCTGGAAAGTATTCCTTGTAAAGCAGGAGTTAAGTTACTACCTGTAACCTGTTCCCTCGTCTGGGGCGACACATCAAGATGCTTCTTATGTTTAGGATCGGAGGGTGAATGACCACTACCTGGGCCACGTTTTTGAGGACGTGGTGCCTGTGCACCGGTAGAGCGGCCCGGAGTCTGGGGAAAAGAAAAGGAAAACGGTGATGAGTCAGATTCAGTAGTTTCATCAATCCTAGACTGTGCTGTAGGATTTGATCTTCTCCCACGTCCTCTACCCATACCCACTCTGCTAGTCCACTTATAGGCATAACCTTGTGAGAAAGCTAGTTTATCCATTTATTTTTATTTTATTTTTTTAGCTACAATGTTCCTGTTCATAGTTTCCAGGCGCTCTCTAATCTCCTTCCATTTAGTATTGAAAGTTGATAATTCAAATACATGTGAGTATTGGGCATTCAATGAATCAATCTCTTTATCAAGGAGATCCATATCTATCGTATCAACCAGCAGTAGCATAAATTGCTTGCTGCTTGCTGCTTGTTGTGAGCACCTGTTCCCAAGACTTTTAAAAAATCTCAGTGGGATTTTTGATAGTGGGAAAGGTCTGGCGACGAAGTCCTTGTGGATTGATATCCTCTCTGATGTATTGCTGAAAATACTTGATATGCCAGTAAAGATGGGATTTGCGATTTAAGAAAGCCCTGGATTCTACCCAAATAAAGAGTGAGATCACCGTCATCCTTTTTACATGATTCAACACTGGTTTGAATAGTGGACATGAATCCTGTCCATGCCTTACCAAGAAGGTCCATTCCAACCACCAATCCAGTTGGTACAGGTACCCAACCATGAACAAAAACAAAATGGAGAAAAAATCAAAAAACAGCCAGTCTTCAAAGGAAGACGGTGTTGAACAGAAGGGAAAAAGGGGGACACTCAAAAAATATATGTATACACCCCCTGAAACAGGAGAAAAGTGTGTGTGTGTGTGTGTGTGTGTGTGTGTATATGTATGTGTAAAATATATATATATATTGTGAGGGGGTTAGCTCGGCAGCGGGTGTGTGTGACCCCCGGGATGGGCTCCCCACACAAAAACAGGCCCAGCAAACGGAGGTTGTGGTTTTCAAAATCAAAAAAAGGTGCGGTTTATTTTCTATTTACAGTGACAAAACACAGCAAAGCCAAAAGAAACATAAACAAAATAAATCCTGGTCAACTTGACCTCTGACTAAACATACAGGTTTCCTAACTAACAACTGGGATCAGCCTAGTGCTGTCCTAGTCCCTAAGTCCCTGGTTTTAAATGTCCAAGCAAATAGCCACACAGGCTTTGTCTCACCGAACAGGGGTTCACTCTCCCTAGACAGTCCACACAGGTCTGGGTCCAGGCATGAGCTAACATCTAATGAAGCTGGGAGTTCTTATAGAGGCCTAAATGAGCTGACAAGCTTCAGCTGGTCTCATCAACTCCCTGTCTGCATGACGCCCCACACTCTCCCTAGAGGTATGAGTCATCCATGAGCCCACTAGCCTTAGCTGGGCTTATACAACTCTCCACCTAGTTGTATAAGTCGGCGTAAAGCCTGAATCTGGGCGAAATATATCTACCCCCCTGGATGCAACCAGGTGACTTTACCTTCCTGCTGTCACAATATATATATATATATATATATATATATATATATATATATATATATATATACGCAAAATTATTAGAACAATTATTACAAAAAATATATAGTAGTCAATTGGAGGGGGGCCTATTATATAGAAAAATGGTATATTGTGGAGGCAATATGGACTTTTGTGGTACGGTATGAATTACAAAGTAAATTTTACAAAAATATAAATTTATTTTACAAAATCATACATAATAAATCAGCCTTAAATACATAGATCCTAGACATTGGATGCTGCTATATGTGGAACATCCATTTATCTGACATACAAGGGACATTAGATATAGATGGTCATTCCGCACTGGATGTACGAATACTAATCTTGCCGTTGTACACTCAACATGTTTCGGGGTTACCCCCTTCTTCAGGAGTACAAGTCAGAAAAAGATCTACAAAAAAAGCATATGAATCAGATATACAATAATAACATCAAAATATATAAATAACTCGTGACCAATCTTCATGGTATATTGTCATGTATTAAAAGTAGAATTCTGAGGTATAGACTAATCCCTCTGATAGTAACCCCACAATAAGAATATATAGGACCCAATGAAAGATGGAATTTTGAGCAATACAAACTCACCCACATAGCCAGCACCAAAAACTTGGGAATCTCGAGGCCAACAAAGGCAATCTCCCGGGCGAGTGCAGAAGTCAGGGAAGATTAAATTATAAAAACAACCTGTTTTTTTATAGAAAAAGGATGTATGAATAAATAAGCATAACATATATGATATCCTTGATTTAATAATCAAGGACTCCATTTCAAATTTATTGTTGGTTAGGTAAACATTTTTCCTTTAAAAAAAAAAAAAAAAAACACTGAAAAAAAAGGAGAGGAAATAATAATCATCATATCATTTCCAAGAAAGGGTTTCATACCTGTATGATCTTCACTATAAGGAGCACCTAATTTGGCGGGGTGTATATGTTAACACAGGGGTGGACCAGAACCAGATGTAGATAGTAAAATTCAAGCGAATCACAAAAGATCTCAAAGGCGATTCTATGTGAAAAAAAGAACAGTTTCTGTTGTGTTCATTGAGAGCAAGGCTCCTGCAGGGAGTTGATGTAAATTTAACACATTAGGACATAGAAGGGGGTGTGGCTGGCTACACTGACTGCAAGACATACAGGCACGCCATGTGTGCACGGCATCCTGTATCTCATAGAAGAAAGTGGAGCTATGCAAACTGACCACGCTAGTATGAACCCGTTGACATACTTTCCGTGGTCAGATTGCAAAAGGATAGAAGAGGGCCTGGCAGAATTTCCAGGGAAAAAGGGCATAAGGAGAAATAAAAAACAGAACATTGTACATTTACAAACAACTTTATAGGAAGACTGTCCCATACACAAATTTTCATTTTGGGGTAACATAAAATGTAAATAAAGGTACCTAGGCAGGCAATTGTAAGACATTTTATAATTGACTCTTTCGTGAGGGGAAGCACTTGGTGTTGCCAACCTTCCATAATTTTTTTTTTAACAAAGGATATTTCTTTCTCGTACATCACGGGACACAGAGCGACATAGTCATTACTATGTGGGTTATATAGATACCTTCAGGTGCTGGCACTGGCAACTTCCAAAACCGGAAGTACCCTCCCCTATATAAGCCCCTCCCATCCGGAAGTACCTCAGTTTTTTGCCAGTGTCTAAGGTGTTGGCCAAGAAGTAACATGTGTTTTTCACTGAGCTTGCGTACAGGTTCTTTTGGGCCTCAGTAAGCTATTCCGGATCCGACCAAAAAAGCTTCATAGCTAAAACGGTCGGTACCCGGGCCTTGCAAAGAGAAGAGCAAGGTTTTGCCTGTAATGCCTCTCTTAGGAGGGCTGGACCCTGGGATCCAGAGCTCTGGTCATACCCACGACCAAGATGTTTTCTGTGCAGGGTGCTATACAGGTCCAGGGGAGTGGAATCCTTGGGAACCCGGTCCCTGAAGGTTTAATTACAATGCCTGCCGTGATAGGTGAAGTTTGGGCTTCTGTGGACCAAACAGAGTCCTGCGGCGAGGAAAAGGTAAGTGGGGGCCCTCAGGAACTTGGTTCTATTGGGGGACCCCCAAGCCTATTTTGTCTTTCTGCCTGTTACCTAAGGTATTCCCGCTAATATTCTGTGCATGCCTGTTACTACTGAGAAAATGTAAAAATTTTAATAGTAGGCAAGAAAAAAAAAAAAATGTAAGACCGCGGTACCTGTGTTAAACACTAGAGGCCGCTATGGTTCTTTTTCTTGTAATGTGGATTTTTTTCTTCCAAAATCAAATCCAGGCAGTTGGTAAGTTCTCTGCTGGGAAGCTGTCTCCTCTGCCCTGTTGCTGCGCTCATCCATCCCCGGGCCCTGCGGCAGGGACCCTGGCTCCCATCTAGCTCCTTATTTTTTTCAAAAAAGAGCGCCGAAGGATTCAATCCATCAGGCCTCCCGCCTTACGCTGTCTGTAGTACATATGCGTAGGCTTCTATGGCTTAAAAAACTGGTCTGCTGAAGCTCCCTGTAAAAAATGGCTGGTTAGCGTCCCATTTCATGGTGAACGCTTATTCAGGGAAGACCTGGACAAATATATCCAGAAAATTTCCAGCGGTAAAAGTACACTCTTGCCGGTTAAAAACAGAGTTAGAGGTCCCTCTTTTAAGAGGCCTGCTTCTCCAGTCCCTGGGGCATCGGCTGTGAAACAGTTCCGACGGCCTCCTCGGTCAAATCCCGGGGGTAAAAATCAGGGACAATCGCAGGGTAATGAGAAACCCTGGGTCAGGAGAGGTACAAAACCTCCCCCAAAGTTAAATTCATTGAAGGGTTGCCCCCACTCAGTCGGGTGGGGGGAAGACTCCAGTTGTTCGCAGAGACCTGGCGGGACACGATCAGAACAGATAGGTGCTCTCCGCAGTATGTTTAGGATACAGATTGGAGTTAAAAGACTCTCCTCCTTCCCATTTTTTGAGGTCAAACGTGCCAAGGGATCCCCGGAAGAGAGAGTCCCTCCTGTTGGCACTAGAACAACTATTGCTCCAAGGAGTAATTATGGAGGTTCCCCTGGAAGAATTGGGGTTCGGGTTTTACTCAAACCTCTTTACAGTCCCGAAGCAAACGGGGACGTGAGGCCCATATTAAATCTAAAAGGGCTAAACAAATTCCTGCATATCAGGACTTTCCGGATGGAGTCGATCCGATCGTTGGCCACTGCCCTACAAGGGGAGGAATGGTTAGCCGCGATCGACATCAAAGATGCTTATTTGCACATTCCCATCTTTCCAGTCCACCAAAAATTTCTACGCTTTGCAGTAGAAGGGCACCATTTTCAGTTCAGAGCCTTACCGTCGGTCTGGCCACAGCACCACGAGTGTTTACAAAAATTCTGGCCCATTATTGGCCAATCTAAGAACACAAGGTGTAATGATAATGGCATATCTAGATGACTTGTTGCTGATAGACCACTCAGTGAAAAAACTAGAAGTGGTCGTTCACAAGACAATCAAGTATCTGGAATCTCACGGTTGGATTATCAACCGAGACAAGTCAGCCCTAAAACCAGTCAAAAGTCTGGAATACTTGGGGCTAAGGCTGGATTCAGGCCAGAGAAAAATGTTCTTGCCTCGAGAAAAGGTGTTGTCTTTGAGAGATTTGATCCACCTAGTGGGTGCAAAAAGACAGCCGTCCATACGCCTGTGCATGAGGCTGCTGGGAAAAATGGTGGCATCATTCGAAGCAGTACCCTACAGTCAATTCCATTCAAGGAATTTGCAAAGGGCTATACTGTCAGCCTGGAACAAAAAAGTTCAGGCCCTAGACTTACCAATGTCCTTGTCCCCTTCCGTTCGCAAGAGCCTCCGTTGGTGGTTGGTTCTCCAGAATCTGGAAAAAGGGAAATCCTTCAGTCCGATTTCTTGGAAGGTGGTCACTACAGATGCCAGCCTTATAGGCTGGGGAGCAGTACTGGAGCAATGGTCTCTCCAGGGCAGATGGTCGGATGCAGAAAAGGCCCTGCCCATCAATCTCTTAGAGATACGAGCAGCCCGGTATGCCCTAGTAGCATGGACATCCAAACTCCAAGGGTCCCCTGTCAGAATTCTATCAGACAATGCCACAGCAGTGGCATATATCAATCATCAGGGTGGCACCAGGAGTCGTGCAGCCCAGAGGGAAGTAAATTACATCCTGAAATGGGCAGAAAGATATGTCCCAGCCATATCCGCGGTATTCATTCCAGAAGTGGAGAATTGGAAGGCGGACTTTCTAAGTCGCCAGCAATTATGCCCAGGGGAATGGTCCCTTCACCCCGAGGTTTTCCGGACAATATGTCAGCGGTGGGGAACACCGGATGTAGATCTGCTAGCATCCAGATTCAACGCAAAGGTGGACAGGTTTGTCTCTCGGACAAGGGATCCCCTAGCTTGCGGCTCGGATGCTCTAGTGTTCCCTTGGGATCAGTTCAAGCTGATATATGCATTCCCACCGCCACAAATTGTTACCTCTATTACTCCGCAGAATCAGGGTAGAAAAGAAACCAGTGATTCTGGTGGCTCCAGCGTGGCCCAGAAGAGCATGGTTCGCGGAGATTGTAAAAATGTCTGTGGGGAGTCCTTGGACTCTCCCACATCGTCCGGACCTGCTTTCGCAAGGACCGATATACCACCCTTCCTTACCAGCCCTAGGTTTGAGGCCTGGCTATTGAAGCCCACATTCTAAAAAAGAGAGGGCTCTCTAATCCTGTGGTATCTACCATGATCAATGCCAGGAAGCCGGTATCCAGGCAGATCTTCTATAGAATCTGGAAGGCGTACATCGCGTGGTGTGAGGCCAAGAAATGGCATCCACGTAAGTACGTAATAGGTAGGATTCTGGACTTCCTACAGTGGGCTGTAGATAGGAAGATTGCCTTGAGTACTATCAAGGGTCAGATTTCAGCCTTGTCAATATTTGTTCAAAGGCCCTTGGCTTCGCATTCACTAGTCGAAGCTTTTATACAAGGAGTGATGCGTATTAGCCCCCCGGTTAATATTCCCATATGTCCATGGGACTTAAACCTGGTTCTGTCGGTTCTACAGAAACAACCATTGAACCATTACAGCATATTTCCTTGGTTCTTCTCACCAGGAAATTGATTTTTCTAGTAGCCATTTGTTCGGCTAAAAGAGTGTCGGAATTAGCAGCTATGTCCTGTAAAGAGCCATATCTGGTTGTCCATAAGGACAGAGTAGTGTTACGTCCTCATCCAGCCTTTCTTCCTAAGGTGGTATCGAGGTTTCATTTGAACCAAGATGTGGTTCTTCCTTTTTTCCCCAAACCAAGCTCGGTAGAGGAAAAGTGATTACATTCTTTGGATGTAGTAAGAGCAGTTAAAGCTTATCTAAAGCCACTGCTCAGATTCGCAGAACGGATACTTTGTTTATTCTGCCGGAAGGCCCCAGAAAGGGTCAGGCAGTGTCAAAATCTACTTTAGCCAAGTGGATTCGACAGGTCATTGTGCAAGCCTATGGCTTGAGAAGGAGACCGCCTCCGTTAAAAGTTAGGGCGCACTCCACGAGAGCAGTTGGAACTTCATGGGCAGTGCATCACCAGGCCTCCCTGGCTCAGATCTGTAAGACCGCAACATGGTCTTCAGTACACACGTTCACTAGGTTCTACCAGGTGGACGTTAGAAGTCAGGAGGATGTCGCCTTTGGGCGCAGTGTGTTGCAGGCCGCAAAAGATCCTCATGTCTGATAGCGCTCAGCTTATGTATGGTGTATCCCCCCCCTCATTGGGCATTGCTTTGGGACGTCCCACATAGTAATGACTATGTCGCTCTGTGTCCCGTGATGTACGAGAAAGAAAATAGGATTTTTATAACAGCTTACCTGTAAAATCCTTTTCTTGGAGTACATCACGGGACACAGAGCTCCCACCCCTCTTTTGGGGACACTTATTGCTTTGCTACAAAACTGAGGTTCTCCCGGATGGGAGGGGCTTATATAGGGGAGGGTACTTCCGGTTTTGGAAGTTGCCAGTGCCAGCACCTGAAGGTATCTATATAACCCACATAGTAATGACTATGTCGCTCTGTGTCCCGTGATGTACTCCAAGAAAAGGATTTTACAGGTAAGCTGTTATAAAAATCCTATTTCTTTCTCGTACATCACGGGACACAGAGCGACATAGTCATTACTAATGGGTTATATAGATACCGTCAGGTGCTGGCACTGGCAACTTCCAAAACCGGAAGTACCCTCCCCTATATAAGCCCCTCCCATCCGAGAGCACCTCAGTTTTTTGCCAGTGTCTAAGGTGTTGGCCAAGAAGAAACATGTGTTTTTCACTGAGCTTGCGTACAGGTTCTTTTGGGCCTCAGTAAGCTATTCCGGATCCGACCAAAAAAGCTTCATAGCTAAACGGTCGGTACCCGGGCCTTGCAAAGAGAAGAGCAAGGTTTTGCCTGTAATGCTTCTCTTAGGAGAGCTGGACCCTGGGATCCAGAGCTCTGGTCATACCCACGACCAAGATGTTTTCTGTGCAGGGTGCTATACAGGTCCAGGGGAGTGGAATCCTTGGGAACCCGGTCCCTGAAGGTTTGATTACAATGCCTGCCGTGATAGGTGAAGTTTGGGCTTTTGTGGACCAAACAAAGTCCTGCGGCGGGGAACAGGTAAGTGGGGGCCCCCAGGAACTTGGTTCTATTGGGGGACCCCCAAGCCTAATTTGTCTTTCTGTCTGTTACCTAATGGTATTCCCGCAAAATTGTGCATGCCTGTAACTACTAAAAAAATGTAATAATTTTTAATGGTGGTCAAGAAAAAAAAAAAATTTTTTTTTTATATATATATTTAATATATTAGACTGCGGTACCTGTGTTTGTCCACTAGAGGCCGCTGTGGAATGTTTTCTTGTCATGTGGACTAGCTTCTTCTCAGCAGAGCAAAGTCCAGGCAGATGGTGAGTTCTCTGATAGGAAACTGCTTCCTCTGCCATGTTGCAGTGCTCGTCCATCCCCCGGCCTGCGGCAAAGAGGGGCCCTGGCTCCTGTCCCTTGTTACCATATTTGAAATTAGCGCCGAAGGCGCACGTGCCCGCGCGCGTGCGCGCGCCTCTATATATAGAGGTGAGCCGGGAAAGGGGGCGGAGCCTGGGGGATGACGCTCTGTGCGCGCCGCAGCGCTTCTGCGCATGTGCGGGCGTCCCAGCAGTTTTAAAAAAACAACAATATTGAAGTGAGCTGGCTATGAAGTACAGAGACAGAGCTGGCAACATTTAAAGGCATACAGCAAGCGGTTGATACAGGCATCCCCTAGAAAGGCACATTAGAAGACACCAACTGTGATATAGCAGCAATTGTGCTAGACTATTCTCAGTAAAAGTGGTGTATTGCGGCTGGAATACCTCAGCTTTAGGCTTAGGAATATGCCGTCCAGAAGCTCCGGAACTGAATCTTCCAGGAAGCGAAGGGGGTCTCATCGGGCTCGGAGGATCTTGGGCATACTCCTGCTGCACCAGTCTCCCCTGAAGTTCAGAGGTAAGTGACCGTAGAGACCCCGCAGGGGTACTTGGTACTGTGGCTGTCCTCAGTCACCTGCTCCTGTGTATGTAACAGAGGAGGTTTTTTCCTCAGCTCTGGGAGGATTAGAGAGAGATTGTCAACATTTATCGCTGCCTCCCTGTCAGGGAAAGCACGCCCGATCTCCGTCTCCTCCTTCAGAGTGCCTGTTAGCAGAGCAACAGTCCCATACAGGGATCAACCTGCCTGAAGGGGGTCAGGATGAGGTTGATTCTGTTATAGAGGAATCAACAGTGGGGGAACCTTTTCTCAGCATCTCAAGCTGAAAGATTATGGGTTCAGTCTCTGACTAACATGGTCCGATCAGCATTTAAAAATGCACCTTGCGGAACCATCAACCACTACTGTATCCTCGTTGGGGTCGCTAGAAGCCCCCAGACTGTTTGTTCTTTTCCACTTCACCCTTTACTGAAAGGGCTCATTTACCAGGATTGGGAACGTCCTGAGAAAATATTTATTCCCCCAAGAGATTTCCGGTGGTCTATCCCATGGAGGATAAGTTCATCAAAAAAAAAAAAAAAAAAAAAAAATGGAAGGTCCCTACAGTGGACGCAGCCATCTCTTGTATGTATAAATCACTGACATGTCCAGTGGATAATGTCCAAATGTTCAAGAACCCAATAGATAAAAGATTGGAGTCCTTATGAAAATCTGCTTGGTGATACAACCAGCAGTAGCAGCTATTGGGGTCTGCTAAGCAGTGAAGGATCAGTTGAAACAGGTCTTGAGGGACTTGACAGATCAGCAGGCTTTGCCCTAGCTGATCTACCTAGAGCCTTAGGCTTTGCGGTTGACGCCATAGAGGATTCAGTCCATCAGGCCTCCCGCCTTACGCTGTCTATAGTACATATGCGTAGGCTCCTATGGCTCAAAAACTGGTCTGCTAAAGCTCCCTGTAAAGAATGGCTGGTTAGCGTCCCATTTCATGGTGAACGCTTATTCAGGGAAAACCTGGACAAATATATCCAGAAAATTTCCAGCGGTAAAAATACGCTCTTGCCGGTTAAAAGCAGAGTTAGAGGTCCCTCTTTAAGAGGCCTGCTTCTCCAGTCCCTGGGGCATCGGCTGTGTAACAGTTCCGACGGCCTCCTCGGTCAAATCCCGGGGGTAAAAAACAGGGACAGTAGCAGGGTAATGAGAAACCCTGGGTCAGGGGAGGTACAAAACCTCCCCCAAAGTTAAATTCATTGAAGCCCCCACTCAGTCGGGTGGGGGGAGGACTCCAGTTGTTCGCAAGAGACCTGGCGGGACACGATCAAGACAGATAGGTGCTCTCCGCAGTAGGTTTGGGATACAGTTTGGAGTTAAAAGACTCTCCTCCTTCCCATTTTTGAGGTCAAACGTGCCAAGGGATCCCCGGAAGAGAGAGTCCCTCCTGTTGGCACTAGAACAACTATTGCTCCAAGGAGTAATTATGGAGGTTCCCCTGGAAGAATGAGGGTTCGGGTTTTACTCAAACCTCTTACAGTCCCGAAGCAAACGCGGACGGGAGGCCCATATTAATTCTAAAAGGGCTATACAAATTCCTGTATATCAGGACTTTCCGATGGAGTCGATCCGATCGGTGGCCACTGCCCTACAAGGGGAGGATTGGTTAGCCGCGATCGACATCAAAGATGCTTATTTGCACATTCCCATCTTTCCAGTCCACCAAAAATTTCTACGCTTTGCAGTAGAAGGGCGCCATTTTCAGTTCAGAGCCTTACCCTTCGGTTTGGCCACAGCACCACGAGTGTTTACAAAAATTCTGGCCCTTTATTGGCCAATCTAAGAACACAAGGTGTAATGATAATGGCATATCTGGATGACTTATTGCTGATAGACCACTCAGTGAAAAAACTAGACGTGGTCGTTCACAAGACAATCAAGTATCTGGAATCTCACGGTTGGATTATCAACCGAGACAAGTCAGCCCTAAAAACCAGTCAAAAGTCTGGAATACTTGGGGCTAAGGTTGGATTCAGGCCAGAGAAAAATATTCTTGCCTCGAGGAAAGGTGTTGTCTTTGAAAGATTTGATCCACTTAGTGGGTACAAAAAAGACAGCCGTCCATACGCCTGTATATGAGGCTGCTGGGAAAAATGGTGGCATCATTCGAAGCAGTACCCTATGGTCAATTCCATTCAAGGAATTTGAAAGGGGCCATACTGTCAGCCTGGAACAAAAAAGTTCAGGCCCTAGACTTACAATGTCCTTGTCCCCTTCCGTTCGCAAGAGCCTCCGTTGGTGGTTGGTTCCCCAGAATCTGGAAAAAAGGAAATCCTTCAGTCCGATTTCTTGGAAGGTGGTCACTACAGATGCCAGCCTTATAGGCTGGGGAGCAGTACTGGAGCAATAGTCTCTCCAGGGCAGATGGTCGGATGCAGAAAAGGCCCTGCCCATCAATCTCTTAGAGATACGAGCAGCCCGGTATGCCCTAGTAGCATGGACATCCAAACTCCAAGGGTCCCCTGTCAGAATTCAATCAGACAATGCCACAGCAGTGGCATATATCAATCATCAGGGGGGCACCAGGAGTCGTGCAGCCCAGAGGGAAGTAAATTACATCCTGAAATGGGCAGAAAAATATGTCCCAGCCATATCTGCGGTATTCATTCCAGGAGTGGAGAATTGGAAGGCGGACTTTCTAAGTCGCCAGCAATTAGGCCCAGAGGAAGGGTCCCTTCACCCCGAGGTTTTCTGGACAATATGTCAGCGGTGGGGAACATCGGATGTAGATCTTCTAGCATCCAGATTCAACGCAAAGGGGGACAGGTTTGTCTCTCGGACAAGGGATCCCCTAGCTTGCGGCTCGGATGCCCTAGTGTTCCCTTGGGATCAGTTCAAGCTGATATATGCATTCACACCGCCACAATGGTTACCTCGATTACTCCGCAGAATCAGGGTAGAAAAGAAACCAGTGATTCTGGTGGCTCCAGCGTGGCCCCGAAGAGCATGGTACGCGGAGATTGTAAAAATGTCTGTGGGGAGTCCTTGGACCCTCCCACATCGTCCGGACCTGCTTTCGCAGGGACCGATATACCACCCTTCCTTACCAGCCCTAGGTTTGACGGCCTGGCTATTGAAGCCCACATTCTAAAAAAGAGAGGGCTCTCTAATGCTGTGGTGTCTACCATGATCAATGCCAGGAAACCGGTATCCAGGCAGATCTACTATAGAATCTGGAAGGCGTACATCGCCTGGTGTGAGGCCAGAAAATGGCATCCACGTAAATACGTAATAGGTAGGATTCTGGACTTCCTACAATGGGCTGTAGATAGAAAGCTTGCCTTGAGTACTATCAAGGGTCAGATTTCGGCCTTGTCAATATTTTTTCAAAGGCCCTTGGCTTCGCATTCACTAGTCAAAGCCTTTATACAAGGAGTGATGCGTATTAGTCCTCCGGTTAATATTCCCATATGTCCATGGGATCTAAACTTGGTTCTGTCGGTTCTACAGAAACAACCATTTGAACCATTACAGCATATTTCCTTGGTGCTTCTCACCAGGAAATTGGTTTTTCTAGTAGCCATTTGTTCGGCTAAAAGAGTATCGGAATTAGCAGCTATGTCCTGTAAGGAGCCATATCTGGTTATCCATAAGGACAGAGTAGTGTTACGTCCTCATCCAGCCTTTCTTCCTAAGGTGGTATCGAGGTTTCATTTGAACCAAGATGTGGTTCTTCCTTCTTTTTTCCCCAAACCTACTTCGGTAGAGGAAAAGTTATTGCATTCTTTGGATGTAGTAAGAGCAGTTAAAGCTTATCTAAAAGCCACTGCTCAAATTCGCAGAACGGATACTTTGTTTATTCTGCCGGAAGGCCCCAGAAAGGGTCAGGCAGCGTCAAAATCTACTTTAGCCAAGTGGATTCGACAGGTCATTATGCAAGCTTATGGCTTGAGAAGGAGACCGCCTCCGTTCAAAGTTAGAGCGCACTCCACGAGAGCAGTTGGAACTTCATGGGCAGTGCATCACCAGGCCTCCCTGGCTCAAATCTGTAAGGCCGCAACATGGTCTTCGGTACACACGTTTACTAGGTCCTACCAGGTGGACGTTAGAAGTCAGGAGGATGTCGCCTTTGGGCGCAGTGTGTTGCAGGCCGCAAAAGATCCTCATGTCTGATAGCGCTCAGCTTATATATGGTGTATCCCCCCCCTCATTTGGCATTGCTTTAGGACATCCCATTAGTAATGACTATGTCGCTCTGTGTCCCGTGATGTACGAGAAAGAAAATAGGATTTTTATAACAGCTTACCTGTAAAATCCTTTTCTTGGAGTACATCACGGGACACAGAGCTCCCGCCCCTCTTTAAGGACACTTATTGCTTTGCTACAAAACTGAGGTGCTCCCGGATGGGAGGGGCTTATATAGGGGAGGGTACTTCCGGTTTTGGAAGTTGCCAGTGCCAGCACCTGACGGTATCTATATAACCCATTAGTAATGACTATGTCGCTCTGTGTCCCGTGATGTACTCCAAGAAAAGGATTTTACAGGTAAGCTGTTATAAAAATCCTATTTTTTTCTCCTGCCCTAACATGTCCGTAGACTGGAGAAGAGCACCCGTAATTTACTGGCCTCTCCCTGGCTTTTTTACTACGCATGCACAGTTCCCGGAACAGGATTATTTATTAAACGGGTAAGATCTGCTTGACTCGGGTGGTGGGGCAGAAGGACCAACAGCCTGCCTGAGCCAGCCTACAGTGCCCTACAGCTCGCCTGCAGGACTTGGCCTCCAAATTCTCCAGATCTCAATCCAGTTAAGCACCTGCTGGATAAATAAGTCTGATTCATGAAGGTTCTTCCTCACAACTTATAGAGGAGCTTCAGGCTCTCCCAATTTTTTTTAAAGTCGGCAGCTACAAATACTGTAGTTGCTGACTTTTAGGCCTCTTGCATACTGCAGCTTGAAAAAGCTCAGTACAGCTTTTTTTTTTTTTTTTTTACTGAGCTAAAATACAGCCCATTAATTGTAATGTGCCTATGCACACAGGTGCATAAACAAACGCTGTGCATTTTTGAGTAAAAATAAAACAGAAAAAATTGCTTTCTTGGTCAGTAATTTATGACTCATGCGTGCAAATGCGCACAAATGCTCATTTACATATTGTAAAGAACGAGAACGCGAGAATAAGCTTTCGCGCATTTCCGCAAAAGTGTGCAAAAATGCACGTAAATACGTGCAAATACATACCAAAAAAAAAAGTGTATGAAAAATTAGATGCTCATACAAAAGTATCATGTGCAGGAGGCCTTAACCAGCCTGGCGGTATTCCCGAGCGTGGCTCGGGGTGAGATTTTAGTGCCATTATCGGTAACCCCGAGCCACACTTAGGGTTGCATCGCTGGATCCTGGGAGAGGTTACTTACCTTGTCCCCTGGATCCTGCGATGTATTTCCGCAGTGTGCGGCGGCTGGATCTTCCGCCCGATGCACTGTGTGCCCTGGATTCCCTTCCCTGCGACTGTCGCAACGCAGGGGGGCTGAACCGGCGGCAAATTCAAATGTATAAAACCAAAAACACTGATAAATTGTAATCCTATTGGATTACAATACAAAATAAAATAAAGTGATCTTAGATTGCCCCCCAGTGCTTTCTCCAGTGCCCTTGTCTGCAGTTTTACTGTACTTTGTGTCTGTAAACTGCACAGCGATCATGGCATCAAAAAAGCGCGCCTCCACCTCAAAATCGCTATATGACCTGCTGGAAAACAGCGACACAGAATGGGTTGCAGAGGAGTTGTGACAGCGACTCGTGGGAAAGTTCGTCATCAGACGCAGAAAGCGATTTTAGCGACGATCCTGCGACTGTTCCCAGCGATGTGCGGACTTGGTGCTCGATTGATTGCGATACGGAGCACGTAGCGCCCCCAAGATTTCCGTTTACAGGAGCATCTGGGATCAAAGTGGATGTTGAGGACGATAACCCCTTGGCGTACCTTGAGCTCTTTTTGACTGATGAAGTTATTGCCAAAATTGTTATGGAGACGAATCGCTACCAGGAGCAACAAGCTGCTACCCATCAGTGGTTTTCAAGGACCAGAAAATGGGAACCGGTAACCAGAGAGGACATCTGGAAGTTTCTGGGCCTTATTAAACTTCAGGGAGTGGTGGGGAAACCCCTGCAGAAATGGTACTGGACAACCAACAAATTGCTGGCCACTCCTTTTTTTGGCACCGTTATGTTGGAATACAAATTTTCACTCATAATGAAATATTTGCATTTTGCAAATAATGAAGACTTTGATGAGAGTTCTCATCCAGCTCCAAAAATGAAAAAAAAAAATGGGATATTTATCAACTTATTCTGAAGAATTTCCAGCAGACCTATGTGCCGGACAGAGACATAAGTATTGATGAAAGTCTTATGGCCTACAAAGGTAGACTTAGCTGGATACAGTTTATCGCATCAAAGCGAGCTCGTTTTGGTATAAAGTCATTTATGCTGTGTGAATCCAGCACTGGGTACATCTGGAATTCGGTCCTGTTGTCAGGAAGATCCTGCCAGTAACAGGCACTCTGAACTTCCTGGTGCGCGACCGCGGGTGCCATTGCGCATGCGCACCATTGCGCATGTGCGTGCGCACGCCCCCATTGGCACCAGGCGGGCTATTTTAAACCAGACTGACACACTGGGATCTTGCTGTCTGATCTACAGCGTTACGTGTGTCCTGACCTCTGAAACCTGTTCCAGTTCACTCCAGTATCTGACCCGACTTGCTTCTGACTAACCCAGCTATTTGCCTGCATCTGACTCCTGCCTGCCTGACCATCCTTCTGCCTGCTCCTCTGGTCCTGCTGCTGTCCGCCTGATATCCGACCCGGCTCATTTGACCCATTCAGTTAAAGTCTGCTGCATCTGCCTGCCGATCCAGCCTGTTCCAGGTTCCTGTCTACGGTCCTTCCAGTCAGCTATCCAGTTCCAGTCTGCTGCATCTGCCTGCCGTTCAGCTTGTTCCTGGTTCCTGCCTCTGCTCAGTTGCACCTGCGATTCCTCTGTACAGCTCCACCTGGACTTCAGACCAACCTCCTGCTGTTGATCCTGCCAGGCACTCGTGCCACTCCTGTGCTTCCTTTTCACCCTACCAGGGGCCACGAGTCGGAGCCGCAAGAGAGGCCATCCCCTGCAATCCGGGCTCGTCCACTAGGTACGTGACACCTGTACACGGGGAGGGACCAAATTCAGCGAACGATTCAGCAGTTTTGGAATGGCAACCGCTTCGGTTCTTTCTTTTATTGAGCCATTGCTGAACCAGTGCTACTGTTGTCACCACAGACAATTTTTATACGTCCCCAGAACTCTGAGTTCCTCCTTCTGAACAAGATCAATGGGACCGTTAGGCCTAATCGGCGTGACATGCCGCCAACCTTTACCAATAAAAAACTCAAGGCAGGAGAAACAGTTGCCTGGCAGAAAGGAAAAATGATGGCAATGAGATGGCATGACAAAAGAGACGTGTGCCTTATGAGTACCATTCACAACACCTCTACTGTCATGGTACGTGCCAGTAGTGGAAAAGATGTAATGAAGCCACAGGTCGTGTTGATTACAACAATACCATGGGAGGTGTGGACAGGGCTGACCAGGCCATGACCTTTTATCCAGCCATGAGGAAGCAACAAAAAAAAATATTATAAAAAATATTCAGGCATCTTCTGGAACAGTGCCTGTGGAATGCATTCATTCTTCTGAAAATAAAAGAGCGACAGGCCTATGTTTCATGCAGACTTTGTGTGGAAGGTTGCCGAACTCATATTTCTGAAGCACCAGACGCCAACGGCTGTAAACAGATCTGGACAGCGGGCTGCTGGCGTTGTGAACCCGGAACGCCTGACTGGTCGTCACTTTATGGACCACATTCCACCAACTGAAAGGAAGACAGCACCCACAAGGATGTGTGTGGTTTGCTGCTCCAAGCGTGACGACTCCGGAAGGAAAATCCAAAAAGAAACACGTTTCTATTGTCCTGATTGTGACGTTGGACTTTGTGCTGTACCTTGTTTTAAAATTTTCCATACCCGAGACGTTTACTGACGCAATATGACTTCTAATATTGCACCCTTGTTTGAGCAAAAAAAACGTCAGTGTGTTTGATTGTATTATTTACTAAAATGTATTGAATAAAAAGTATTATTATTATTAAATTATTATTTCTTATTATTTATTATATTATAATTTATGATTTTGTGTTTCAAACTTTATCATACCCGGGATGTCTACTAGACTCTTGTTTGGACAGATTTAAGTGAGTTATTCCTAAGAATTACAGGCCTACAATATAAAACGCCACATTTCCATGCAAAATAATGGTACCGCTTTCAGCACCTAAAATCTGAAATAATCATACCGCCAGAAGGGTTAAAGTGGTGTTCCGGCCGAACAGAGTGGCCTCCATAATCCTTAAATGGAAGACATTTGGGATAACCAAAACCCTTCCTAGAGCTGGCCATGCGGCCAAACTGAGCTATCGGGGGAGAAGAGCCTTGGTGAGAGAGGTAAAGAAGAACCCAACGATCACTGTGGCTGAGCTCCAGAGATGCAGTCGGGAGATGGGAGAAAGTTGTAGAAAGTCAACCATAACTGCAGCCCTCCACCAGTCGGGGCTTTATGGCAGAGTGGCCCGACGGAAGCCTCTCCTCAGTGCAAGACACATGAAAGCCCGCATGGAGTTTGCTAAAAAAAACACCTGAAGAACTCCAAGATGGTGAGAAATAAGATTCTCTGGTCTGATGAAACCAAGATAGAACTTTTTGGCCTTAATTCTAAGCGGTATGTGTGGAGAAAACCAGGCACTGCTCATCACCTGTCCAATACAGTCCCAACAGTGAAGCATGGTGGTGGCAGCATCATGCTGTGGGGGTGTTTTTCAGCTGCAGGGACAGAACGACTGATTGCAATCGAGGGAAAGATGAATGCGGCCAAGTACAGGGATATCCTGGACGAAAACCTTCTCCAGAGTGCTCAGGACCTCAGACTGGGCCGAAGGTTTACCTTCCAACAAGACAATGACCCTAAGCACACAGCTAAAATAACGAAAGAGTGGCTTCACAACAACTCCGTGACTATTCTTGACTGGCCCAGCCAGAGCCATGACTTAAACCCAATTGAGCATCTCTGGAGAGACCTAAAAATGGCCGTCCACCAACGTTTACCATCCAACCTGAAGAACTAAAGAGGATCTACAAGGAGGAATGGAAGAGGATCCCCAAATCCTGGTGTGAAAAACTTGTTGCATCTTTCCCAAAAAGACTCATGGCTGTATTAGATCAAAAGGGTGCAAATACTAAATACTGAGTACATGGTCTGAATACTTAGGACCATGTGATATTTCAGTTTTTCTTTTTTAATAAATCTGCAAAAATGTCAACAATTCTGTGTTTTTCTGTCAATATGGGGTGCTGTGTGTACATTATTGAGGAAAAAATGAACTTAAATGATTTTAGCAAATGGCTGCAATATAACAGAGTGACAAATTTAAGGGGGTCTGAATACTTTCCGTACCCACTGTGTGTGTGTGTGTGTGTGTGTGTGTGTGTGTGTGTGTATGTATATATGTGTGTGTATATATATATATATATATATATATATATAGAGTGTGTGTGTGTGTGTGTGTGTGTATATGTATGTAGCACACCAACCCCAGACTTTACCTGCCTTTCTTCTGCTTGGCTCCTCCGCAGGAAAGAATGAGGCACACCGCACCACAAGCCCGTACCCTCCTGGATGGGGAGGTTGCGTGGTGTTAGTTTCTCAGGCCTGCTTGCAGCCAGTGTTTAAATACCTCCAGTGCTGACCTCGTTTCTGCGGTAGTCAGAAACAAGTCTTTAGTTCTCCCCAGTAAGCAACTGTCCACACCAACTGAAAGGTCCAACTCTTATTTATTCTTTTTAGCACAATAAACAGTCTCTTTGAGAGCAGACAGGTTGGGACAAGACACAGGTCAGAAAAGGTGGGAGGAGGTCCAGGCACAAACTTGAATTGGGTTTTCTCCTGCTCTGGTTAGCACGGACAGTCTTGGCGCATGGTCTCTGCCACAGACCATGAAGTTGGTCACTACCACTGACCGGGTGAAAAAGATGAAAGTCACTGCCACTGAAATTGGATGCGTAGTATCACTGCCACTGTGACTTAAAGAACACGCACTTCCTTCCGTTAGTGAACTAGCCCCTTTATAGGACAAGAACATCCCTCCGGAGAGTTACCAGAGGCCCCATCTGTCACCACGACTCTGCGCTGGGTCTTCAGAAAGGGTCACCTCCCTGGCCTCCTCGTCCTGGATACGGGTCCCCTCGCAAGGCAGATCCCTGGGAGTCTCGGTCCCCGGCGGATCCCAGCCGAAGGCTACTTGGCTCCGGGCCTTTCTCCAAAGTACCTCACCCCAGACTGAAGGTGTCTGAGATGGAACAACAGCTCCGTCTCTGGGCCTAGGGCACCCAGAGACAACCCGACCAGGCCTCCGGGCCTAGGGCACCCGGAGGTGAAACACACGCACCCAGGCCTAAGGTGCCTGAGCGCGGAACCGACCCCTCTGGAAGATGGCCACCCCCTTTTATATCCTCTCCCGGCAGGCACAGCAGGTTCCCCGCCCCGCCGTACTGCTGCCAAGAGGGGACAAACCGGGCCCATGACAACAGCGCCACCTAGGCCCCAGGGAACTTATACACCAGTACCATTGCTGAAACTTGGCTTCATTCCTCACACGACTGGGCTATTAATATTCCTGGCTATGCACTCTTTCGGAAAGACAGGGTAAAAAGGAAGGGTGGAGGGGTCTGTCTCTATGTGAGAAGTGATCTCAAAGCGAGTGTGAAAGAGGACCTGGTGGATGGAGAGTGTGATGAGTCTGAAGCATTATGGGTAGGACTGCATACAGATGTGCGTAGTTCAAAGCTAATCATTGGAGTTTGTTATAGACCACCCAATGTTAATGAGGAGTTAGAGACTCAGCTCCTTGCACAGATGGAAAGGGCTGCAAGGGCTGGGACGGTGATAATAATGGGGGATTTTAACTACCCAGAAATTGACTGGAGTAATGGAACTGCTGGGACAGTTAAAGGGCAAAAATTTATAAACCTATTGCAGGACAATTTTATGGTCCAGTTTATTGAGGCCCCAACTAGGAATGATGCTCTGTTGGACCTGGTAATCTCAAACCATGCAGAGCGTATTACTAATGTTCAGATAAAGGAACACCTGGGTAGCAGTGACCATAACATGATTTCATTTGATGTTAGTTGTAAGCAAAAATCACATACAGGAAAGATAAAAACACTTAATTTCAAGAGAGCAAATTTTCCAAGGATGAGTGCTGCTCTCCAGGACTTAGACTGGGAAGGAATATTGGCATCAATGGGCACAGAACAGAAATGGGAATTCTTCAAAAAGACTGTTTGTGAACTCACTGCAAAGTATATTCCCATGGGCAATAAGTTTAAAAGGCTAAAAATAAAACCTATGTGGCTCACTGACAAAGTTAAAAAAGCTATAAACTATAAGAAAAGAGCTTTTAAAAAATATAAAAATGAGGGAACACTAGTGTCGTTTAAATGTTACAAAGAATATAACAGGATATGTAAAAAGGAAATCAAGGATGCAAAAATTCAAAATGAACGACAGATTGCAAAAGATAGTAGGACAAACCCCAAAAAATTCTTCAAATATATTAATAGTAAAAAGGTCAAGTCTGAGCATGTAGGCCCTTTACAAAATAATCTAGAGTGGGTGACTGGGGACAAAGAGAAGGCTAATTTATTAAATACTTTCTTCAGTTCTGTGTATACAAAGGAGCATGGGGGAGCTCATGTCCAAAATGGGGGTGGTAGTGACACAGCCCCAAATCCACAATGGCTCAAAAGTGATATGGTCCAGAAATATTTAGATGGAATAAAGGTGGATAAAGCACCTGGACCAGATGGCATACACCCACGGATCCTAAAAGAATTGAGCTCTGTAATTTCAAAGCCATTGTATTTAATTTTTAGGGACTCATTAATGACAGGAATAGTACCACTGGATTGGCGCAGGGCCAATGTGGTGCCTATATTTAAAAAGGGAATTAAGTGTTTACCAAGTAACTATAGACCTGTTAGTTTAACTTCTATAGTTGGGAAAATACTGGAGAGATTAATAAAAGACCACATAGATGAGTTCTTGCTGGAAAAAAACTATTTAAGCAACAGACAGCATGGATTCATGAAAGACAGAAGTTGTCAAACAAACCTGATTTCTTTTTATGAAGAGGTAAGTAAGACCTTGGACAGAGGGGTGGCAGTGGACGTGGTATACTTGGATTTTGCAAAAGCGTTCGATACAGTTCCCCACACACGGCTCATGTGTAAGGTAAAGTCTACAGGATTGGAAATATCAGTTTGTAAATGGATAGAAAACTGGCTAAAAGACAGAATTCAGAGAGTAGTGGTTAATGATTCTTACTCTGAATGGTCCAAGGTTATCAGTGGTGTACCCCAAGGTTCAGTGCTGGGACCCTTACTTTTTAATATGTTTATAAATGATATTGGGTCTGAGATCAAAAGTAACATTTCTGTCTTTGCAGATGACACCAAGCTATGCAGTGGAATAACGTCCTTACAGGATGTCGCCAATTTACAAGCCGACCTCAATGCTCTGTCTAATTGGGCGACTATGTGGCAGATGAGGTTTAATGTTGATAAATGTAAAGTTATGCACTTGGGGGCTAATAATATGAATGCATCATACATACTAGGGGGAGTACAACTGGGGGGATCCGTAGTGGAGAAGGATCTGGGGGTTTTGGTAGATCATAAGCTCAATAATGGCATGCAATGCCAAGCTGCGGTTTCCAAAGCGAGCAAAGTCCTTTCTTGTATTAAGAGAGGTATGGTCTCCAGAGAGAGAGATATCATTTTGCCCCTGTTCAAATCATTAGTAAGACCTCATCTGGAATATGCAGTTCAGTTTTGGGCCCCAGTTCTCAAAAAGGATATTGGGGAACTGGAGAAAGTGTAGAGAAGGGCAACCAAACTGATAAGAGGCATGGAGGAGCTCAGCTATGAGGAGAGATTAGAGGAACTGAATTTATTCTCTCTTGAGAAGAGGAGATTAAGGGGGGATATGATCAACATGTACAAATATATAAGGGGTCCATATAGTGAACTTGGTGTTCAGTTATTCACTTTACGGTCAACACAAAGGACAAGGGGGCACTCTTTGCGTCTAGAGGAAAAGAGATTTCACCTCCAAATACGGAAAGGTTTTTTCACAGTAAGAGCTGTGAAAATGTGGAATAGACTCCCTGCAGAGGTGGTTCTGGCCAGCTCAGTAGATTGCTTTAAGAAGGGCCTGGATTCTTTCTTAAATGTACATAATATAACTGGGTACTGACATTTATAGGTAAAGTTGATCCAGGGAATATCCGATTGCCTCTCGGGGGATCAGGAAGGAATTTTTTCCCCTGCTGTAGCAAATTGGATAATGCTCTTCTGGGTTTTTTTTGCCTTCCTCTGGATCAACTGTGGGTATAGAATTGGGTATATGGGATTGTACGATATATGTTTATTTTTATTTTTTTATTTTTATTTTTTACGGTTGAACTGGATGGACTTGTGTCTTTTTTCAACCTGACTAACTATGTAACTATCTCCCAGGGATAGAAATGGTCCATGAGACCTAACAATTAGTGCATCTGAGCCTAGTTACCACTCAGATGCTTCCCCCTAAATGTAACCACCCGCTACATATATATATATATATATATATATATATATTACACACACACACCTACACTCAGCGGCTACTTTTTTCTATACAGTTTTTCATTGAAAAAAATTATAATCTCGGCAACAAAATTAATTTATGCATCTAGATGTATTGAAGATGACTTTATGAAGTTTAAACTGCGCATAATGTTGAAAAATGGGGCATGTGTTCTGGTGTTATATGGGATGGTGGGAGTATTTAAAAAACTGCTTATTTACAACTATTTGCACATACAACTTTTGTCTATGTTATATAGATAATCGTTAAAATTGAGTAAATATTCCCCCGCCAAATTGCATCACATTGCACCAGCACATCGCCCCCCCCACCAAATCGCATTGCCTAAGCACATTGTATTGCCTCCCGCCAAATCGCATCACCCCCCACCAAATTGCATCACATCGCCCCAGCTCTTTGCATAGCCCCCCACCAAATCGCATCGCCACAGCACATCGCATTGCCCCGCCACCAAATCGCATAGCCCCAGCACGTCGCATTGCCCCCGCCAAATTGCATTGAATCGCCCCAGCACATCGCACATCGCATCGCCCCCCCACCAAATCGCATCGCTCCAGCACATTGCATTGCCCCCGCCAAATAGCATTACATCGCCCCCCCAAATCGCATCACCCCAGCACATCGCATCACCCCCCCACCAAATCGCATCGCCTAAGCACATTGCATTGCCCCCCGCCAAATCGCATCGCCCCCCGTAAATTGCATCACATCGCACCCCACCCCATCGCCAGCACATTGCATCCCAGCCCATCGCTCCCAGCACAGCACATTGCCACCATCACATGTCCCCCAGCACAGCACATTGCCAACAGTACATGTCCCCCAAGCACAGCATATTGCCAATATTACATGTCTCCCAGTACAGCATATTGCCACCATTACACGTCCCCCAGCACAGCACATTGCCAACATTACATGTCCCCCAGCACAGCATATTGCCAACATTACATGTCCCCCAGCACAGCACATTGCTATCCTCCGCCGACGATCTCGCTGCTTGGGAGGCTAGGTAAACTCTGGCAACAATAGCCTGGTTGCCCTCATTTAAAATCGCGTCATTTACGGTTCGAAATAACGATGCTACCGCCCAGGGACGGCTATGCCTTCTGGAATTGATGACAAACATCTCCCAGGAGGCATAGCGATCTGTGGATGACGCGCTGAGGCCGCTGCGGCCGAAACGAGGAAGGGACTAAGATATAACAGTGAGTTTAAAAAAAATATAAATAAATTAATATGCCAAATCGATATAAGGGGACAGACCTACAGGGGATGAGGCTAAGTTGTGAAAGCGGGTGGAACTCCACTTTAATATAAGGATACTTGCCTGTCTAGGGATCCAGGGATGTCCTCACCCAGGCCGATTCTTCAATCGGCTTCAGATGCAGACACCAGCATCACAGCCGGTTTCCTACTGCGCGAGACACGCTGTGCCTTGTGAATGGTCCCGTAGTCTTCTGGGACCTGTGCTGTGTCTCAGAAGGTGGGGGGGGCAACTTCCGACTCAGGTCGCAGCAGCGTATCTGACTGGTAGTGGGAGCGGGTAACTGTCAAAATCAGGTACCTGCTCCCCCCCAAAAACTGCCAAATGTGGTAGTTTGGTTGGAAACGAGCAGAACTTCCCCTTTTGGGTGAAGTTCTGCTTTAACCAGTTAACAGCCGCGCCATAGTGGAATGACGACTACTATGGGAGGGCGTACTATGACAACCTTCCAGAATCGCGTGCACCCGGGAATATCCGTGACCGTCGGGTCCGGTGGACGTGGCGCATTGTGGTAAATGGCTGATGGCAGCGCCCATTTATCACGTGATCGCTCTGTCAAATGATGGAGCGATCAGTTGTAAACGAGCTGGCGCATGCCCGGCTTAGCTCTCCACTCTCCTTTATAACCGAAACAAAGAAAAATGCGTTTTTCGAATTTTCAGTCTTTTTTAATAGCGCAATTTTTTTTAAAACTTAGCGGTGATTAAATACCACCAAAAGAAAGCTCTATTTGTGTGCAAAAAAGGACTAACATTTCATATGGGTACAGTGTTGCTAGACTGAGTAATTGTCATTCAAAATGTGAGAGCACTGAAAGCTGAGAATTGGTCTGGTTAGGAAGGGGGTTTAAGTGCCCAGTGGGTAAGTGGTTAAAGAATCTTCTACTGATGGCTTGGTGCCAGATAAAACAACATACCTTCAGGTGTCTAGTGGAGTCTATGGGGGTTAATTTACTGAATGCAAATAGACTGTGCACTTTACAAAGTGCAGTTGCACTCTGCAACTACATTTGCTACAGAGCTTAGTAAATGACCAGAAGCTCTGCTGACTACCATCATCATGTGCAAGAAGAAATGCTGTTTTTTTATTTTCCTTTTGACTGGGTATTTATTTGCAAAGTGAAAATTGACCTTATTTACTAAGCTCTGGAGCAACTGCACTTTTCAAAGTGCACAGTCTATTTCCCTTTAGTAAATCAACCCCTCTGCCTCAACTGATTACGGTGGGTGGTATTTATTGTTGAATGAGAGTAAAGTTCCGCTTTAAACCAAAATGTGTTTTTCATTCGGAAAAGTTCATGCATTCCAAAATCAAATGTTTAAAGAAAATGGATATTGTAGTAATTTTGAATGATATTCATCATGCCATCAAAGGTACTGATGAGTGTTTTCGTACGAAAGTTAGAAACTTAATTTGAAAATGTACTAGTGTATGATCAACTAAAATGAGTGAGTAGGTGGTTATATAGCAGTTGAGGTTTGTTCAGTCTTTCATTTTTTTTTTAAGCAGCTCATCTCTGCGGTTTTTATTTTTTGCGCTATAAACAAAAAAAGAGTGACAATTTTGAAAAAAATATATATATTTTTTACTTTTTGCTATAGCAAATATCCCCCCAAAAGTAAAAAAATATTTCTTGATCAGTTTAGGCCATAAGCGTATATTGATTGGTTTGCACAAAAGTTATAGCATCTACAAAATAGAGTTATGGCATTTTTATATATTTATTTTTTTACTTGTAAATGTAATGGCGGCGATCTGCTATTTTTAGGGGGGCAGATCGGACACTTTTGACACTTTTTTGGGACCATTGACATTTATACAGCGATCAGTGTTATAAAAATGCACTGATTACTGTGTAAATGTCACTGTCAGGAAAGGGGTAAACACTAGGGGGCGATCAAGGGGCTAGGTGTCTTTCTAACTGTGAGGGGGTGGGACTGACTAGAGGAGGAGCCAGATCGCTGTTCCTACTTAGTAGGAACACACAATCTGTCTCTCCTCCCCTGTCAGAACAGGGATTTGTTAAGAACAAAAACATTCCCCTCTGGGCCATCTATTACAAGGATTTTACCAAACTTTGTTGCAAATTCCTACCTTTTGTTATTCTAAAGAAATCCCTGTGTGTTTCTCTGTTCCCATATTCAGGGTGAGTCTTTTGTAAGTGGTTTTATAATTATCAACCAGCTGCTGCACCCACAGGCCACTAATGAGGAACATTGCAGGGTTAGCATCTTTTGAGGCCTGGTTCCCACCTATGCATTTCTTAGTGCGTTTTCAGTTTTGCAGAAATACACTACAGTCCGTTTAACCACTTGCCGACCGCCTTCCGCATATATACTGCAGCTCAGCTGTGCAAACCAACATACCTGTACGTCGATCCGTGCATGTGGTAGTGTGGGCGGGTCTGGCCACCCGCAATCACGGTAACAGAGGTAGGACGGGGATCTGCCTATGTAAACAAGGTGGATCCCTGTTCTGACGGGACAATACTGAGATCTGCTGTTCTAGTGGTCAGGAACATCGATCTCTGTGTTGTCCCAGTAAGCCCCTCCCTCACACAGCTAGAACACACCCAGGGAACACAGTTAACCCCTTGATCGCCCCCTAGTGTTAACCCCTTATTTGCCGGTGTCATTTATACATTGATCGGTGCATTTTTTTTTTAGCACTGATCACTGTAATAATGTCACTGGTCACCAAAAAGTGTCACTTGGGGTCAGATTTGTCCGCCGCAATGTCGCAGTCCCACTAAAAATCACAGATCGCCGACATTACCAGTGAAAACAATATAAAAAATTTAAAGTCCCTAAATCTATCCCCTATTTTGTAGAGGCTATAACTTTTGCGCAAACCAATCAATATATTCTTATTGCGACTTTTTTGTTTTTCAATAAAAATATGTAAGAAATTAAAACCTGAGGTGATCAAATACCACCAAAAGAAAGCTCTATTTGTGGGGGAAAAAGGACATAAATTTTGTTTGGGTACAGCGTTGCACGACCGCACAATTGTCAGTTAAAGCCACGCAGTGCTGTATCGCTAAAAATGGCCTGGTCATTTTAAGGAGGTAAATCCTTCTGGAGCTTAAGTGGCTAACATGGTTTGCTATGGGTCACATTCACATCTGTGCATTTTAACCACTTCAGCCCTGGAAGAATTTACCCCCTTCCTGACCAGAGCACTTTTTGCGATGCAGCACTGCGTCGCTTTAACTGACAATTGCGCGGTCGTGCGATGTTGAACCTAACCAAAATTGACGTCCTTTTTCCCCCACAAATAGAGCTTTCTTTTGGTGGTATTTGATCACCTCTGCGGTTTTTATTTTTTGTGCTATAAACAAAAGAAGAGCGACATATTTGAAAAAAATGCAATATTTTTTACTTTTTGATTTAATAAATATCACAATTTTTTTTTTTTAAGACAATTTTTTTTCTAAGTTTAGACCGATACGTATTCTACATATTTTTGGTAATTTTTTTTTGCAATAAGCGTATATTGATTGGTTTGCGCAAAAGTTATAGCGTCTACATAATAGGGGATAGATTTATGGCATTTTTATTTTTTTTATTTTTTTTACTAGTAATAGCGGCGATCTGCGATTTTTATTGTGACCGTGACATTGCGGCAGACACATCGGACACTATTGGCGCGTTTTTGGGACCATTCACATTTATACAGCGATTAGTGCTATAAAACTGCACTAATTACTGTGTAAATGTGACTGGCAGGGAAAGGGTTAACACTAGGGGGCGATCAAGGGGTTAATATGTTCCCTATTGAGTGATTGTAACTGTAGGGGGAGGGGACTCACAAGGGGAGGAGACCGATCTGTGTTCCTCTGTACTGGGAACACACATCGGTCTCCTCACCTCTGACAGGAGGTGGATCTGTGTGTTTACACACACAGATCCACACTTCTGCCGTGATCGTGGGCAATCGCGGGTGCCCAGCGGACATCGCGACCGCCGGGCACACTCACCGGGTCACGAGCGTTGCCGCGGGTGCGCGCGCCGCCGGCGGCGCGCGCGCGCCCCATACACGGCCGGGAAAAAAGGACGTCATATGACGTCCGCCCGGAGGGAGGGAGGGTTCCTGCCGGCGTCATATGTCTATGACCCGGTAGGAAGTGGTTAAGAAGCGGGGGGGGGGGGGTGTAATTCAGAATTTTTTTTTATTCTATTCATTCTTCTGAAATTGCCCCAGCCCCTGTTCAAATCCAATTCGGGGACAAAACCGGGGACAGACTTGGTCTGGGGACAGTGTCCTCAATCCGGGACTTTCCCAGGAAACCGGGCTATGTCTGGTCACCCTATATTGGGAGTATCTCACCAAAAATGACATTTTTGTTGCAGGGAATGCCTAAAATCTGACTTGTATCTTAGTGCAGACTTCTGGTAAAATCAGTGAACCAATCACACAAGCAGATATTACATATCTGGGGATGTTCTGTACACATTCTGTGTACAGAACACCTCCAGGTAGCCATATTGCATTGCATTTTACAGAAAATTACAGGAGCTGCAATTTGAAAAGGAAAGGTAATTTTTAATGACATTCAATTACAATATGACTTGTGTCGCAATTGTATTCGCTATATTATTATTTTTTTTATCTGCTACTTTTTTTCCCCATCAAAAGTGGAGTTACCCTGTAATAAAAAAAATACCTTCAGCTAAAACACCATTAGACAAATTCCTGTTGACTTTATTGCCTGTCGGGCATTCAGGTTGAAAATACAAGACTATTATTAATAACATTTTCCTTTTATTACTTAGTTCCTGGCGACCTAGGAAACCAGCTGGAAGCCAAGTTGAATAAACCATCGGTTGTACATTACATGTGTTCCAAGAAAACCGATTACTACTTCACTCTTTGGCTGAATCTGGAGCTTTTGTTGCCCCTTGTAATTGATTGCTGGATTGATAACATAAGGTGAGATAAAATGAAGGGTATTGTATATTTAAAATCTATATATTTTAAATATGTTGCTGGCTGATAATGTATCTATGCAATATTTATTTTTGTTTTGTTCCACCTCTTTTTTTAGTGCAGTGTTTTGTACAGTATTAGTATTATGGATACATTTTTCATTTGTGTATTCATTTTTTCTTTACTTCATGTTCATGTACATGGGGTTGTATAATTCCCAGTTAGTTGTCATGATGACTGAAAACATTCTGGTATCAGTCACCTAGCCATCTCCTGCATTGTGCAGGACTGAACTGTTAAACTAATCAATCTTGAAATTATACAGGCAAATCAGGGCTCCACCTTTTGTGACCATCAGCATTACGCTCCTCTGTTAGTGTGACAGCAGCCCACTCTGTAACAGAGCACAGCACCTGGCTTTCACAAAGCTCTGATAATAATATTTATGAATAAAAGCTACCATTGTAATGTTCGTTCGTAACTTGCTGTCGTGGTAAAACAGAACTAAAGTTGTTTAAAAATAAAATTACGAACAGGTAGGCTCTTTATTGCAGAAGAACATGCAATGTCTGCTCAGTTTACATTTCCAACATGATTACAGCATGCTGGGATGAATGATTCCCATGCACACCAACCGTGGCTGAACACCAGCACCTGAAAGAATCTAGGGAGAAGACTCCACCAAGGGGACTCATGAGCGACGGACTGTAGAAGTAGGTAATCCTGAGTTTAGGTCTGCTTTAATAAAAAAAAACGTTTAAAAGGAAAAGACTCACATTACCAAATTTCAGATTCTTGACACGGAAAACTGTACATGCTATATTGTAAAAACTTGGGTGGCTTACACAGTGGCACACCTAACATGCCTAGCGCCCGAGGGCAATCTTCTTTTTTTTTTTACATCCAGTGGCAAATTGTGGTTGTGGCCAAATTGCATTAACTAAACAAAATATAGAAATTGGATTTTCAATTACCCCAGCGATACATTGATTGTACTTTACATGTATGTATGTATGTATGTATGTATAAAATCAGTAATAATACTTTATTACATATGATCTTTTAAAATCGAATTGTTTCACAATAAAACACATCCAAGAAGATATATTGTGAAAAAAAAATCCAAGTTCTAACACCAGTCAACGTGTCTGGTGGACTTTTTGCTTCTTCAGTACTGGACATTACTTGACAGAAAAACAATCTATCTACAAAGAGGAACATGCTTATAACCATAAAATAAAAAGGAAGAAAAAGCGCCAAAATACGTATAAAATGTTATATCGGTCTATTTAACTTGTATAAAAATACCAAGCAAAAAAAAATCTCACAATGCACATACAATTCACCTACATATATGGACTAGACACCGACAAATTCAATCTAGGAGAGACCATCCACACTGTCCTCGATTTGTAGGGGGACATTAGGGAGTCCAGAAAAAGGGGGTGGGGGAGTAAGAAGGGAGATAAACCACCCTACAAAATAATAAGCATTTATAGCTAAGAATAAAGATACAAGAACATATCTAGAGGATATATCCCACATACACAGGTAAACCCAACAGGGTCACTGAATGTCTTGGGTTGGGGCTTAGGGGATTCCCAGTTTTCACAAATTTGGTTGTGCTATAGTATCCCTCAGCACATGGTGAAAGTAAAAAAAAAAAAAGACCACAAATTGCACCGAATGTACTTAAGCTCGAACCAAGTAAACAATTCTTCAAAAATTACAAGATGTATCTATTGTAAAGACTTCTCGGTAATACATAGATTAATACATAGAATGTATGCCTAAGCTCCTGAAGAAGCGTTTATTTGTGTAACATGTAGAGCCGAGCTACTACACACTATGATCAACTCACACCAAGCCTCATAGAACATTAACTGTTGTTTCTCCAAGGACACCGTCATGATCATTCAGGAGTATACTTCTTGGTGTTTGGGTTGTGTGTTGTAAAAGCATATAGGTATTCTTTACTTTGCAAATTTTTTTAAACAAGTGTTTGTCTAATTGTGCTTGTTTTAATCAATTTGTAATACACAAAATTTAAAAAACATTTTTTTTATCTCAGTGCCTATAAAGTCCAGTATCAATCTTTCCACTAGCATCTTCTCGGTAATACAGCCATATCACAAATCTTCTTGCTAATGGTCCTCTTATCAATAAGAGATCACAAGACATCTGCAAGAGGAGACTATTCCCCCCTTAAATGGATCCCTGGGTCTCTTGAGGACCCCCATAAGTCCCGCCTACTAGGGGGCCGTGGACAAATAGATGTCCAAAACTGCCCACAGGTTGGAAGGGGGAAGACCCTTCCCCATCGCCTCGAATGCTCAAAGTCAAGGCCCCACATCCTTCAAATATGGGAGACACTAGAGGCAAAACCATCATCCTTTCGGAGACTGCACAATCGGAAGTGACGCAATCCCTTGTCCGGACGTCGGTAACCGAAAGTCAGATATCCGCCCTTTGCATTCCAACCTGGAAAAACAAAACTGAGACAAATGCAGCAGATGGAAAAATGCACTGAGGCGGTTGGAACACTATCCAGGACGGCAAGGAGGGACCTCCACGCAGAAAAAAAAACAGACAACCAAAAACAAGAACAAAAACTTGACACAGACCACAACAAAAAAAAAACAGAAAGAAAGAAAAAACAAAAGAAAATATTTAATACACATGACACCAAGGATTTAAACCTAAAAATAGTCTCGCAATCTATTTTAAATCTCAATTACAAATATCCATCATGACCCCAAACAGAAAAGGGGAAACTATGACCAATATCTGGCAGAAAAACACACTGTATACTCTGCATATTCTGTCTTATTCTGTCTTCTATCAGAAAAATCCTTTTTAATAAATCTGTGAACTAGATCTAGAAAAGAGGCATTACTAATGCTTTCATTTAAGCCCCAGTGACATTCAATTTAAAAATCCATTTTAAGTTCAACCTGTAGAATTTTTTTTGTCCTAGTCCCCACCTCTCACATAGGGATGGATTCTGTCAAGAGTCGAAAAGCATAGAGATTCAGTACTGTACCTGTGATTATTCGCAAAATATCTTGCTATTGGCCTTTCTAAACTCCCTCCATTTTTATAAGTCACATGGTCTTTTATTCTCTGCCAAAACATCCACATGTAAGATAGTACAATACCCCTTTAATTTTGCAATTAACAAAGTGTAGGGGTTTAAATTTTACCTTGTGTTACAATTCCAAGTCGCCCAACATTTTTTAAGTATTTGTAGTAGGGTAATGTCCTCATTTGTAAACTACATTATCAGAAGTATGCACATGAACTTTTTTCCAAATATAAAATGTTATTAATTTAGAACTCAGGGAGAGTACAGTTCAGGTACATCAATGACATACAAAGAAAAAGGTCATGGTCTATTTCACATACAACAACATACAGTTTTTTTCAGCAATTGGATCAAATAAATGAAATAGCAAAGATATATGGAAGTTGAGATAAAAGTCATATTCACCACAAAATGTCAGTGTCTCATTTTGTTGAGTAATAAACTGTTTGTAAGCCCCACAAGACCATGTCTGAACCGCTCAGTTCCCTGTTTTTGTAAGTGTTCCTCTGAATAAATGAGAGGAGAAATAATAGCTCTTAGAGAAGAGTAGTAAGAAAGAGAAGAAAAGGACTGAGATAAAAAGAGGGGGAGGGGATGAAGAAAAGTAGATGAGAGGGGAAGGTGGGAAACCCGATAGTGATGTACTTACGGCTGCTATGTATTGAAGCAGCTCTCGTATTAATTTCCCCCCTATTATCCGAGCATAGATACACCTTTATCAGACAGAATGAACATGTTCCAGAGCTTCCATGCCTTTGAATGCTTTTTTTTTGCGGTGTAAGAACTAAGTCCTCCAGCTTATTGATATCCTCTTCTTTATGCAACCAAGTCCCAATGGAGGGAGGTTTACGTCTCTTCCAAAATATGGGGATACGGGACTACATTTAGTAAATTGATTTTTGGTATTGTTTCACTGGGATCTTGGTAACATGGAGTAAAAAGAAAGATCAGGGATTTTATGATCCATAAATTTTTGGGTAGTAGTCCGTACGGTCATCCAAAAGTGATTTAGGGTTGAAAATATATTTATTGGTATTTTAACAGAGTATACATTAAAACAATATGCAAGGTTACAAACCGAAGACATTTATGGGTGAATCGGCGTGATGAGTCAGCAAAATGGCTATCGCCCACAGCTGAGCTCACATTGCCACGTATAACAGTGATAACAACAATGACCGTAAATCAACAAGGTAGAGTTGGCTAAAGTAGCCTCGTCAATTATGGTAAGATTATAACCACCAGATGCCGTATAAGGAGGGGATGGCAAATACAAAAGGAGAGGGTAGGGGAAACAATAAAAATAAAAATAAATTTGGAATTAGTGGATCAGGTGATGGGGGTGGGGTAGGGTAGGAAGGAACAGAGAGGCGAGGAAAAGACGGAAAAGGAGGAAGAGAAGAGACAGACAGTAGAGAAATGAGAGGGGAGAGAGTAAAGAAAAGTTTAAGAGCTGCTGAGGAGACCGTCCTGGAAGGATGATGGTGTTGTGGGGTGGGGAGGGACTCTAAAGTGGAAGCCCAGATCATTTCAGTGGCACGTAACGTGCAAGAATGATCACGTCGGAGCAGTCAACATATTCATGAGAGTATCGGAGGATCCAAAAGTGATTTAGCAGTGGGCAAGCCCAAAAAATATGTAGGATTGTTCCTCTATCCGTCTGGCATCTCCAACAACTGTCAGTAATGTTCGGATAGTATTTATGTAATAACTGGGGTGTATAATACCACATCGTCAGAATTTTATAGTTAAACTCTTGTATTTTTGTACAAATTGACAACATTAAGGAAAATCTAAATTTCTCTTACCATCCATGGACTGACACGGTGTCTCTTTACACTTTACACGTGGGTTATGTCCCTGCTTGCAGGAGAAGACCTAGGCAGAATGTGAAATGTTATACCAACATTCTAAAAGCCAGAGCTGAACAGCCCCACCCAGGGGGCGGTCCCTCCGGACATAACCCTCCCACTACAGTCAGCAGACTTCAGTTTTTTTCTGCCTAGCAGAAGGAGAAGACGTGGCTCTCTCAGGAGCCAGTCTCCTGACCTATTTTTATTCCTTTTCTGGAATTCTTTTTTTTTTTTTTGAGAATTTTCTATCAACTGTCGGCTGGGCAACAGGTTGGGTACAAGATATCCTCGTAGTCTTCCCTGTCCGACCATCGAGTGTGCTGATCCTCACCTTGTGTGCGTGAGACTCAGTTCACGACAGGCCCCATGACTCCAGGGGTGGCCGGGTTTGCTTTCATGCTCGCACGGTCCTCTCAAGACTGAACAGTTCCTGACTGACTGTATCTTTTGCGGTGGACCGGGCCGACAGCTACTCAGTACTGCACTGTGATAGTCCTGTCAGAAACACACCAGTGGGTCCCTCAGGGGACGGGTAAGTAGTCTCTCCTGCCTGCAGGTGAGTACAAAAGGCTGTGTGTTTCTCTGTGGGGGATTTTCCCTGTCTCCCCCTGTATTTCATTGTCACTCTCTGTCACCATTGCTGGCGCTGTGCTGTGTGGGGTGCCTGGGGGTCACACTGTTCTTGGAGGGGCTAATGCTGGTCTGCAGATATGCTTGGGGCCTTTTTTTGTGTGTTTTGGGGCCTGAGCGCCGAGTGGCGCTGTATGTGTGCTGTTTTTTTTTCACTTTTGCTGAGTCATGGCGGCCATCTTGCCGCGGATCGCCTCAGTGAAGTGTGGCGGCCATTTTCTTGTAGCCCGGGCGCACTTCAGCACTAGTTTTGGCCTCTAGCGCTGCTGTAACAGCGTGAATCTCCTCACAATCTCCTCACAGCTCACCAGCGTTGACACAGCGCGGTACAGACAGCGGAACTGAGCGGTCCCTGGTCCGGTTTGGTGAGTCCCCTGGGCGCCCCCTCCTCAGTCAGCACAGCCTGTGGGTGGACTTTTTATCTGAGGAGTCTCAGAGGGGGGCAATATGGAGTCTCTGTCACCAGCTTCCCCTAAATGTCAGTGGACAACAGGCAGTGCTTCAGCACCTGCGGTCCCTAGGGACCAGTTGTGGGCAGTCCTGGAATCATTTCTGACCAGGATGGGAGCTGTGTGCAAGCGCAAGGGAGCAAAAAAGCGCCCTCTCCCCACTTTACTTCATGAGGGCAGTGCGCTGATTCATATATGGGCCTAGCCACTACCGCTCAGGACCCTAGTTCTGAATGTATTGGATGGTTTTGAACAGGACATTCCTTATGAGGAAAACTCCAGTTCTGAGTCAGTAAATGACAGGGCGCTTGTTAGTGTACTCATGACTGCGGTGAGGGACACTCTCAAGCTAAAATGCTGCGGATGCAGAACCTCAGGCGGATACAGTCTCCTTTTGGTTCTTTTAAGGCCAGGCCTTCTAAAGAGGTTTTTCCATATGTACTTTCTTTGACCAGCTCATTGATAAGGTCTGGGAAAAGCCGCAGAAGAATTTTTTCATGGTCCCGCGGCGTTTGTCTATCAGATACCCCTTGAAGATGCCCTACTTAAAAAGTGGGCTTCTCCCCCAGGGTCGACCCTCCAGTCGCCCGGTTGAGCAAGGCCATCACTCTCCCGATGGAGGGGACTCCTGCATTTGAGGACCCCACTGACAGGAGGTCAGAAGTGGTGAGCAGAGCCATGTTTGCCTTGTTGGGATCCGCCCTACGGCCTGTGGTAGCGGCGACCCTTGTGTCTTAAACACTTACAGGTTGGGCAAAAATGTTGCACCTAGCTGTACAGGAGCATAATCTTCCTCCAGACACAGTTGCTTTGGCCCACCAACTGGTTCAGGGCCTGGTTTATGTGTGCGACGCCACGTTGGACACGGCCCCTTTAATATCCAGGGCCTCTGTCTCGGCGGTGGTATTGCGTCGTCTTATCTGGTTGAAGTGCTGGTCTGCTGACCTAGCCTTAGGAAGCTCCTGACGGATCTACCATTTAAAGGTGGTAGACCTTTCGGTGCTGCTCTGGATGACATCGTCATGGATGTCATGGGAGGTAAAAGCACTCTTCTTCCTTAGACTAGCAAGGGTGAGGAGGCCCGCCGCAAACAGGGGCCTTCCTTTCCAGCAAAAGGTTTTTTTTTTCGTCAGTCAGAGTCCACGGGTAGGCCCTCTCAGACTGACGGCAGTGCGGCTGGTGGGCACAAGTGCCCCTGGGTGCGTAAGCCGAACATGCGGCTCCCAAGCCCGCCTCCGCGTGAAGTCTTGCCTCCGCCCGACTCTGGGGTGGGGGGACGACTTCGCAGGTCATGAATCGGTGGTCCTCCCGAATCTCCGACTGGTGGGTGTGCGAGGAGGTCACCTCAGGATACAGGATAGTATTCCGATCCTGGCCCCCAGACAGATTCTTTCCCTCAAATCTTCCTCTCCTTCCTACCTGTCGGGCAGCCCTCTTGGGGGCTGTACAGGATTTGATCAGGTCCGGAGTGATTGTGCCGGTTCCGTCACAGGAGGGTTTTCAGGGATTCTACTCGAATCTGTCGTCCCAAAAATAGGACGTGGTTCGACCTATCCTGGACCTCAAGGCCCTGAATGCCTTCGAGAAGGTGCAGAAATTCCGCATGGAATCCATTCGCACGGTGATCGCTACACTCCACCAAAGGGATTTTCTTCTGGCGTCCTTGGACTTCAAGGACGTCTACTTGCATGTTCCGATCTGCGCAAGTCACCAGAAGTTTCTGCGCTTTGCGATCAGCGAAGTCCACTATCGATTGTGGCTCTTCCTTTCGGCCTAGCCTCGGCACCAAGGGTGTTCACCAAGGTGCTTGCTCCGGTTCTAGTCTTCTGTTACAGCGAGGTATTGCTGTCGTGGGCTCTCTGGACGATCTTCTGCTAAGAGCAGAAAGTGGATCAGACTTAGAGGAAAGGTGACTATCGTCAATTAGACCCTCAGGGACTCGGGTGGTTCCTGAACATTCAGGAGTCAGTCCTGGTCCCGACTCAGTGTCTCTGGAGTATCTAGTTCTGATTCTGGACTCCTTGGAGGCAAAGGTATCCTACCTCTGGAGAAGTTGCTGACACTTCAGTCTGCGGTGCGGGTGCTGACATCCCAAAAATGGTTGTCAATCTGTTTTTTGCATGAGAGTCCCGAGACTCGTGGTGGCCTCCTTCGCGGCCGTTCCGTATGCCCAATCACACACCAGGGCATTGCAAAAGGAGATCTTGTCCACCTGGGACAAATCCCCGTTGTCCTTGGATCTTCAGATCCAGGTGATTCACCTGGTCAGGGCGCCCCTGACATGGTGGTTGAGATCCTCTGCTCTTCGGTCCGGAAAGTTGTTCCCCTCCCATCCAATGGACGGTACTCACGACGGACACCAGCCTGACGGGCTGGGGTGGAGTCTGGGGAGTCCTGTCGGCTCAGGCCTTGGACTCCTGACGAGCCCGTTTACCAATCACTGTTCTGGTAATACAGGCCATCGGACTGTGTCTCTCCTCAGGTCAGAGAGAGTACGGGGTCGCTCCATCAGGAGCCAGTCGGACACCGCCATGGCGGTGGCGTATGTAAACCATCAAGGGGGAACTCGGAGCTCAGATGCGGCTTCCGAGGTAGTCCGTATCCTGAAGTGGGCCGGAAGAAACGTGCCGGCTCTGTAGGCCATTTTACATTCTGGGCATAGACAATGGGCAGGCGGACTATCTGAGTCGCCAATCGCCAGACACCGGACCAAGAAGAGTGGTCCTTGCATATTTCAACTCCTTTACCGACGGTGGGGCACGCCGGATGTGGACCTGATGGCCTCTCGACTCAATCGCAAGGGTCGAGGTTGTGGCCAGATCCAGGGATCCTTGGGCGATGCCTCGGATGCGTTGGTGGCCCCATAGGGTCCTTATCGCCTGATATAAACTCCGGCGATCCTAATTGTTCCGGATTGGCCTCGGCATCACTGGTACGCTGATCTGGTACGTCTTGTCGCGGACGTTCCCTGGCGGTTGCCGATGAGGGAGGACCTTCAGTCTCAAGGTCCTATGTTTCATCCGGCTTACAGTCTCGTGCTTTAACGGCAGGGCTGTTAAAAGCCAGGTGTTGAGGGACCGAGGTCTCTCGGACTCGGTCATTTTGACCATGTTAAGGACACAAAAGTCTTCCTCTAGGCAGATCTATCACCGTACCTGGAAAGCTTATATCGCCATGTGCGAAGCGCTGGACTGGCGTCCTCGGACGTATTCCATCCCCAGAATCCTGCGTCCTCTGCAGTGTGGAGTGACCCAAAAGCTTGCTTTGAGTACCATCAAGGATCAGATTTCGGCCTTGGCCGTCTTCTTTCAGCGACCTCTAGCGGGTCATTTTCTTGGTTAGCACCTTGTGTTGGGGGTTCGCCATGTGCTCCCTCCTGTCAAGCCTCCTCTCCCACCGTGGGATCTGAATTTGGTGCTCTCAGTCCTCCAGGAACCTCCTTTTGGGAATATCCGGGATATTCTCCTCTTGTCTTGTCTCAGAAGGTGGCCTTTTTAGTGGCAATCACTTCTGTTTGACGAGTGTCTGAGTTGGCGGCTTTGTCCTGCAAGTCGCCATATTTAGTCATCCATAAGGATAAGGCGGTGTTGCATCCGCGACCTTCCTTTTTTGCCAAAGGTGGTGTCGACCTTTCACCTACATGAGGACATTGCCCTCCCGTCCTTGTGTCCTCACCCATCGCATCCCAGAGAGTTTGCGCTGCACATGATGGAGGTGGTACGAGCCTTACGGGTGTACCTGTCTGCTACTGCTTCTATTCGGAAGTCCGACTCACTATTTGTGACTGTCTCTGGTCCATAACAGGGCCAAGCGGTTTTGTCTGCCATCATTTTTAGGGGAATCAGACAAACCGTCATTCAAGCCTATGCTCTCAAAGGGCGGCCCCTCCCTTTCCGGTTACGGCGCATTCCACCAGGACAATTGGTGCTTCCTGGGTTTCCCGACATCAAGCCTCGGTTGCACAAGTGTTCAAGGCGGCGACCTGGTCGTCTGTTCATGCCTTTTAAGTTTTTATAAGGTTAATGTGGCTGCATCTTCGGATGCTTCCTTCGGCCGCAGGGTGCTGCAGGCCGCTGTTTAAAGTTGCGACTCCTCCTCCGTTGAGGAGCTCTGCCTTATTGGAGTGAAGTTTTGGTTTTTCCATTTTATACTGCTCCCATCCCTCTTGACACTGCTTTGGGACATCCCACGTGTAAAGAGACACCGTGTCAGTCCATGGATGGTAAGAGAAAATAGGATTTTTTGTACTCACCGTAAAATCCTTTTCTCTGACATCCATGGACTGACACGGCACCCACCCTTCCTTTTAAGTTTGTACTGCTTTGTTACGAACTGAAGTCTGCTGACTGTAGTGGGAGGGTTATGTCCGGAGGGACCGCCCCCTGGGTGGGGCTGTTCAGCTCTGGCTTTTAGAATGTATGTATAACATTTCACATTCTGCCTAGGTCTTCTCCTGCAAGCAGGGACATAACCCACATGTAAAGTGTAAAGAGACACCGTGTCAGTCCATGGATGTCAGAGAAAAGGATTTTACGGTGAGTACAAAAAATCCTATTTTTTTGTTTTTGGGTTACCGTAAATGTGCGTGTCAAGTCGGCTTCCCATTTCTGTAGGAAAGATAAACGTGGCTGTTTGGAGGGTAAATTAAGCAAAGCATACGTTTTTGATAACACTTGCGTCAATGTCCCTTCACCTAGACAGTAGTTCTCAAAGGTCGTCAGGGTATGATTAAATTTGTCAGAATTTGCGAGGGAATGTAGGAAGTGATGTAGTGGTATAGCACTCCAAAAAGCAATTCGGAAGCAACCCGTATCACTCGTCAGTGACTGACGAGAAGGCCAGTGGTCTCCATCTATAAAATGTAATGCACGGTCAAGACCTGCCTGAGTGAGTGCCTTGAATTCCGATTGTCCAGGGGAAAGCGCTGGATTACCTAATATAGGCAACAGAGGCGATTCTTTGGTGGAGAGGCAAGCTGTAAAGATACTCTTGGAGCACATGGCGAGAGTGGTGCCAATAAGGGGGTGAGATTTCATCATAGGGGGCAAGCAGTCAAATCGCCACACAGCCCCTTTCAACTGGATGGGGGTCTGGGACTGTTCTATCTGTGTCCAAAGTTTAGTCTTGTAATGTGGACTCCAGTCAATGACTCTCCCAAGGTGTACGGCTAGGTAATAGTTCCTCAAGTCTGGAGGAGCCAGGCCTCCAAAGTGTTTAGGTAACGTAAGGTAATGTCTGGGCAGGCAGGGTTTTGAAAGTGTGCCCAAATAAACTTTACAAAAAGCAAGTGTGCTTGCTTGAAATATTGTGATCGTATCTTTATCGGCAGAGGTTGAAACAAAAAGAGAAACTTTGGGAGTATGCACATTTTAAGAAGATTGCACCTGCCGAACCAGGAGTGCATTCCTTTATGCCAACCCTCTAAGAATACACGGGCCCTGGTCAGCAGTGGTGGGAAATTAAGTTCAAAGGTGCGAGTGAGATCACAGGGAATATAAGTACCTAGGTATTTGAGAGCGCAGTCCGATCACTTAAATTTAAACTTGGATTTTAAGGAGGTTAAAAGGGTAGTGGCCTCTTGGACACCTATCGCCGCCAATTTGTCAAAGTTGATTTTTAAATTGGAAAGCTCCCCATAAATTTTGAATTCTCCAAGAAGGTTAGGTAGGGACACCACAGGGTTAATTAGGGAAAACAGAAGATCATCGGTAGGGTTGTCCCGATACCACTTTTTTAAGACCGAGTACAAGTACCGATACTTTTTTTCAAGTACTCGCCGATACCGAATACCGATACTTTTTTTTTAATGTCATGTGACGCATTGATAGATGGCACTGGCTGATGGGCACTAAAAGGTGGCACTGACTGATGGCTGGCAGTGGCACTGATGGATGGGCACTGATAGGTGGCACTGATGAGTGGCACGCACTGATGGCTGGCACTGAAAGATGACACTGATAGGTGGCATGCACTGAAAGATGGCACTGATAGATGGCACGCACTGATGGATGGGCACTGATAGGTGGCACTGATTATGCAGCACTGATGAGTGGCACGCACTGATGGCTGGCACTGAAAGATGGCACTGATAGGTGGCACGCACTGAAAGATGGCACTGATGGCTGGCAGTGGCACTGATGGCTGGCAGTGGCACTGATGGATGGGCACTGATAGGTGGCACTGATTATGCAGCACTGATGAGTGGCACGCACTGATGGCTGGCACTGAAAGATGGCACTGATAGGTGGCACGCACTAAAAGATGGCACTGATAGGTGGCACACACTAAAAGATGGCACTGATAGGTGGCACACACTGAAAGATGGCACTGGTAGGTGGCACACACTGAAAAATGGCACTGATAGATGGCACACACTGATGGCTGGCAGTGGCACTGATGGATAGCTGGTACTGATGGATGGGCACTGACAGATGGCTGGCACTTATGGGCAGGCACTGAAATAAATGACACGAAAGCAACCTAAATAATTTTTTTCTGCCCCCTGCAACGCCCATCTTGCTACACCCTGCACTTGGCTACATAAAAGCAGCAGCGGACATCTTGTTACACCTAGCCCAAACTATATGGGCTGGGTGTAACAAGATGTCCGCTGCTGGCTTAATGTGGCCGAGTGCAGGGTGTACCAAGATGGGCGTCGGGACCCGGGATTGGTTAAAGCACTGACAGTGTACACCGGCAACACGGAGCGTCACTTCAGTTACCCAATGTGACGGCTCCGGTCACCGATGGATGATGCGGCTGCCCCCAGGCCCGGATTTACTCCCTTTGCCGCCCCAAGGCCGGGTCCTTCAATGCCGCCCCCCCCCCCCTACACACACACACACCATCACATAGGGGTCTTCTGAGCCCCCCCCCATGTGATAAAAAAGAGGCAAAGAAAAAAAAATGACACTAGAAATACATAAAAAAACCTGAAAGTACTTGTGATTTGCATATTGTGTTATTAAAGACATACCTAGTGTATTTGTGCACTGTTTTTATACAATAATAACTGTAAATATGTGCATTATGCAGCATACCCAGCAAGGAATTAAATACCTTTTGAGTCAAATATTCTGCTTGGCACTGTGACCTCTGGCCAGCGCCCTTCCCACTGATCCTGGGGGCAGCAGGATCTGGATAGGAGGGGCGGCGGGGGCAGCATATGGAGGAACAAATTCCCCTCCATTTTCCTCCTGCAGCCACTGAATGCCTATGGGACGGAGGGGAGGAAAAGCAGGCTTTTAGTGGCTGCAGGAGAAAAATGGAGGGGATTTGTTCCTCTATATGCCCCCCCATCCAGGTGTACAGAGGCAACATGTGCGCCATTGCAATTGTGACCCTGTAGTTATGCCCTTGGGATGAGTGGCAGCGGTGGTGGTGGGGGATGGGATCAGTGGCAGCAGTGGTGGTTGGATAGGGATAGGATCAGTGGCAGCGTTGAGGGAGAGATGGGATGAGTGGCAGCGGTGGGGGTGGGATCAGTGGCAGCAGTGGTGGGGGGATGGGATGAGTGGCAAGGGTGGTGGTTGGGGGGTGGGATCAGTGGTAGGGGGGATTGAATGGGATGAGTGGCAGAGATGATGTAGGGAATGGGATTAGTGGCAAGGGTTGTGGTTGGGGGGCATTGGATGAAATGAGTGGCAGCGGTGGTGGGAGGATGGGATCAGTGGTGAGGGTGGTGGTTGGGGAAGATAGGTTGGAATGAGTGGTAGTGGAAGGGGGAGATTGGACGGGATGAGTGGCAGTGGTGGGGGGTGGGATCAGTGGCAGGGATGGTGGTTGCTGAATGGGATCAGTGGCAGCAGTGGTCGTGGTGAGGTGGGGGGTATCAGTGGTGGGGGGTGTATCAGTCGCACTAGTGGTAATGGTGCTGGTGTTGGGGGGGGGAATAAGTGGCAGTGGTGGGGTATAAGTGGCGGTGGTGGGGTATAAGTGGCGGTGGTGGGGTATAAGTGGTGGTGGTGGGGTATCAGTGGCGGTGGTGGGGTATCAGTGGCGGTGGTGGGGTATCAGTGGTGGTGGGGGGAATCAGTGGCAGCAATGGTGGTGGGGGGTATCAGTGGCAGTAATGCTGGTGGGGGGTATCAGTGGCAGTAATGGTGGTGGGGGTATCAGTGGCAGTAATGCTGGTGGGGGGTATCAGTGGCAGTAATGCTGGTGGGGGTATCAGTGGCAGTAATGGTGGTGGGGGTATCAGTGGCAGTAATGGTGGTGGGGGGTATCAGTGGCAGTAATGCTGGTGGGGGTATCAGTGGCAGTAATGGTGGTGGGGGTATCAGTGGCAGTAATGCTGGTGGGGGGTATCAGTGGCAGTAATGCTGGTGGGGGGTATCAGTGGCAGTAATGGTGGTGGGGAGTATCAGTGGCAGTAATGGTGGTGGGGGGTATCAGTGGCAGTAATGGTGGTGGGGGTATCAGTGGCAGTAATGGTGGTGGGGGTATCAGTGACAGTAATGGTGGTGGGGGGTATCAGTGACAGTAATGCTGGTGGGGGGTATCAGTGGCAGTAATGCTGGTGGGGGTATCAGTGGCAGTAATGCTGGTGGGGGGTATCAGTGGCAGCAGTGGTGGTGTGGGGGGGAATCAGTAGCCGTGTTGATATTGATATCAGTGCCACTTACTTGCAGATCACTCGCAAATCAGTTGGTTCCCCCTCCATGCTAGGTTTTGCTTGGCCGGGCAAAGAGGATGGGTGGGGCCTGTGACTACCCATGAGTGCGGGCGGAGAGGATGGGAGGAGCGGGCGGGGACTGTGTAGAGTGCCCATAAGTGAGGGCGGGGAGGATGGGCGGAGCGGGCGGAGACTGTGCAGTATGCCCGTGAATGAGGGCGGGGAGAATGGGCGGTGACTTTGCAGCGTTCCCCTGAGTGAGGGCGGGGAGGATGAGCGGAGTGGGCGGAGATGATAGGCGGAGCCGGAACTGTACAGTGTGACCGTGAGTGCGAGCGGGGAGAATAGGCGGAGTGGGAGGTGACTGTGCCCGTGAGTGAGGGCGGCGAGGATAGGCGGAGCCGCCCCTGCACTGACTGCCGCCCCGAGGCCTGGCCTCGGTGGCCTTGTCTGGAATCCGGCCCTGGCTGCCCCCATTCCCCCCCACCCCGCCAGCTTACCTGCTCGCTCGCTCTGCCCGCTGACTCCGCCCGCTGACTCCACCCACTGACTTCCTGTTGCACGCCGCCTCTCTCTCCCCATCACAGGTATCGGATCAGGCATCGGGAGCATTTGCGCGAGTACAAGTACTCGCGCAAATGCTCGGTATCGGTCCCGATACCGATACTAGTATCGGTATCGGGACAACCCTAATCATCGGCATATGTTTTTTCCGGGGTTGGGCTTGGCCCCTTAGTCCCAGTGAAGGGAACTCTTAAGGCGTCAGTATACCAAGACATTTTGGAAAATGTCATGCTCCCAACTTTGTGGGAACAGTTTGAGGATGGCCCCTTCCTGTTCCAACATGACTGCACCAGTGCACAAACAAGGTCCATAAAGACATGGATGAGCAAGTTTTGGGTGGAGGAACTTAACTGCACCTGACCTCTATCCGATAGAACACCTTTGGGATGAATTAGAGCTGAGACTGCGAGCCAAGCTCTTGTCCACATCAGCGCCTGGCCTCACAAATGTGCTTCTGGAAAAACCTGCAAGACCAAGGTATAATGAGCTAGTATGCATTGCATACTGGTCCATTATGAAATACTTGCCTCAGAACAAAAGCTCTTTCAGCAGCGCCAGCACACCGCTGAGACGGCTGACATTTTTCCCACGCTCTGGCACTCTGATTGGCCAGAGCCGCAATGACGCGCGGGAGCTTCTGGTCACGGCACAGGTTCCTGAAAAAACAGCACTGGTGGCCGTTTATTTAGAGCACATGCGCCAATGACGCCTGCGTATATAGTAAATATCTCCTAAACGGTGCAACTTACTATAGGCTTACCTGTAGGTACAATTAAAAAGAAAGACTTTTTAAAGTTCATGTTAGTGTAAAGGCAGGCGTCAGAACACTTTTGGTAATGTAGTGTATGAACCCTTAGGTCGGAAACCACAGGTGCCTTTTGACCCATCTCTTGAAAAATGTTTTTTTTTTTTACATGTTAATCTCTGAATGACTCTCTTGAACATTATATGGGGTTCGTCATCGACAAAATATTTCAAATTCGAATATTCCGCTATAGTATGAAAATGTTTCTGGAAAATTTGTCTAATGACCTTACTTTGTTGGTTGAACTTCATTATAGGTTGGATTTTAGTCCCGCCCTCCCCCTTTTCTCCCTGAAATAGCAATAAGGAACTTGAAAAATAAAAAGATAAAAAGACAATACCGCGCTACCTAAACAGTGAATAAACACAATAAATGCTATGCAAACTTAATGAAATCCTAACCGTGAACAATTCTCTAAAGTGAAAATTAAATGCATATAGCTGCAGCTTTAGAATGTGAGATAGCACATTGTAAACATGAAAAGGAAAAAATAAAACTTTCCCCCTATGACGACGTCTGTGTGAGACGAAACGATCGTCGGGAGGTTGACGCGCTGACGTCATCACCTAGTGGACTGGTGTCTGCACGCTGGCCGATTTTACTAATTTTATGTTTGGCTTCCTGTAAGTACAATCTTTACTTTTAATAAAGCGTTTATATGACTGGATTACGCTATGTGAGTTCTCTTCCTTTGTGATATGATTGAGGTTTCCGGGGATTGTGCGGTGAGGTACTGCTATCCAGTCTTGTCTCCCTATTTCCATCCTGCTGCTGAGAGAGATATCGCTGGTTGACAGGCACATATTAGTTCACAATCCTGTAAGCAGGCAATTCACTTGGTGGAGGTGCACGTGTGCTGTTGGTGAAATAACACAGGCTCACCCTTTGATCACCTGCTATCGGGGGATTGTCCAGGCTCTTCTTTACCGTTAGGATTTGTTTATGGCCTAAATGTCGAGGTCAATCGGATATTTTTGCTGATGCTTTCCACCATGGCATATCATTGCTGAGGACTCTCCCTTGATTTCCCTATTTATGTTATTTAGTTACATTTGATTATGTTTTATTTACTTTAATGTCATTTTCACCATTGCATGTTACATCACCAGGGTTTATATCAGTCCATTTATATACTCACTGGGTCACATGCACTGGTTGGTTTTCACAATAAGGAACGTGGACTTCCCTTTTTTTGGTATTTTTTTTTCTCAGACAACCATTTTTCTTTGGTGTTTTTATATAAGTATAACAGACTGATCTAAAATTTGATATGTATTTTGGTGCTTTTTCTTCTTCATCTGTATTATATATGATTTATAGTTATGTTCATCTTTGTAGATGGATTGTTTTTCTGTCAAGTAATGTCCAGTCCTGAAGAAGCGGAAAGTCCGCAAGACGCGTGTACTGGTGTTTGAACTTGGACATTTTTTGTCACAATATATCTCCTTGGATGTGTTTTATTGTAAAATAATTGGATTTTAAAAGATGGTATGTAATAAAGTATTGGTATTGATTTTAAACATCATATATACAGTACATGTGACGTCCACTCAATGTATCTCTTTGGTAATCATTAAAAATTCAATTTTTATGTTTGGTTTAGTTGCTGGATGGCATATTTGAGATGATATCCGTAGAAAGATACTATAAGACACGTGCGGATTAATCCCCATTATTTGTAATTGAAATATTGCCAAATTGCATTAACTGTGGGAGAGGCTTAAAAGGGCATGGTTAAATAAACCCTGAGCCTTCACCCTCTATACAAAGGACACATATGCCACAGTCCTTTTTACTCACAAAATATGCTTTAATGACTGTGCCACAAGGATCTAACAGACTCGTATAAGCCTCAGAACACTAATTTTATAAAAATAGAACAGTTTCATTACATATGCCTTTCTCCACACAGCCTACCTTAACACCGGACACTTTCACCCCCTTGCCCAGGCCAATTTTCAGTACTGTTGCATTTTGAATGACAATTGCGCGGTCATGCAACACTGTTCCCATAATGCCCCGTACACACGACGGGTTTTCCCGTCGGAAAAAGTCCGATGAGAGCTTTTCGTCGGGAATCCCGACCATGTGTATGCTCCATCGGACTTTTTCCCACAGGAAAACTGCCGGAAAAAAAAAAAAGAGAGCAGGATCTCTTTTTTCCCGTCAGGAAAAAATCATAGCGGGAAAACCGTTCGTTTGTATGCTTTTCCGACGGGAAAAAAAACATGCATGCTCGGAAACAATTCGACGCATGCTCGGAAGCATAGAACTTAATTTTGTCGGCCTGTCATAGTCTTTTACGTCACCGCGTTCTTGGTAGTCAAAAGTTCACCGGACTTTTGTGTGACCGTGTGTATGCAAGGCAGGCTTGAGAGGAATTCCATCGGGAAAAAACATTGTTTTATTTTTCCGACGGGAAAACCGGTCGTGTGTACAGGGCATAAGACATTTTTATAATTTTTTTTCCACACAAAGAGCTTTCTTTTGGTGATTTTTAATCACCACTGGGTTTTTTATTTTTTGCTAAATAAACAACAAAAGGCCAAGAATTGTGAGGAAAAAAATCGTTTTTTTTTTCATTTGTTAGGTTATTTTTTTGCAAAATGTTATTTCTTCATAAATTTAGGTCAAAATGTATTCTTCTGCATTCCCTTGGTAAAAATAAACCAAATCTGTGTTTATTATTTAGTATGTAGGAAAGTTAGAGTCCACAAACTATGGTATATACTGTATATCTGAAAATCGATCGTAATGTACTGACAGTCTCATTTCTTGAGGCTTGAAAAAACACCAGGATTGTACAAAGATCCTCCAAATCAGGGCCGGATTAACATAGGGGCTATTGGAGCTGCAGCTCCAGGCCCCTTCCTCAAGATAGGCCCATTTGCCCAAAAAAAAGAAAAGATCGACTTCGAGGGTTGTAGCATGGAGACCAGGGGTCACAGAGACCCCACATCTGGGGGGTATGTAGTTAAAGACCTACCACACCACTGCTCCAAACATGGGGCTCCTATGATTTATGGTTCTGGAGATACTGGGCTGCGGGCGCAGCCTGTCCGAAGCTTCATACAGAGCAGCCAGTTTAAATACAAACTGACACCTGCTGACCTGTGGATGGGGGAATCACTCCTGCAGTGTTGTTGTGTTCTGCCTGTGAATACAATGATCAGTGTTGCTAACTATAGCTGGCAGCACTGATTGTTTTGGGAAAAACTTGACAGGCTGGTTGTACTCAAGTCGGGACTTGTGTAAAACCAGCTAGCCCATACATAGATCGACTATGGCTGGTCTCTGCTTAATTGGCGTAATTTCAATCCATGTATTACCCGCTTAACCACTACGCAGTCCCTAAACATCCTTCCACAAACCTTTACATCTTTCCTTCCCAGATTCATTCATCCTCCTCACCTGTACATACTCTTCACACCTTTCTCCTGTACATACTGCTCACTGTCATACCCTCCACACTTCTCTCCTATACATAGTGCCCGCTGTCATACCCTACACACTCCTCTCCTGTACATAGTGCTCACTGTCGTACCCTTCACACTCTTCTCCTATACATAGTGCCCACTGTCATACCCTCCACACTTCTCTCCTATAAATAGTGCCCACCATCATACCCTCAACACTCCTCTCCTGTACATACTACTCACTGTCTTACTCTCCACACTTCTCTTCTGTACATGGTGCCCACTGTCATACCCTCCACACTCCTCTTTTGTACATACTGCTCACTCTCATACTCTCCACACTTCTCTCCTATACATAGTGCCCACTGTCCTACCCTCCACATTCCTCTCCTGTACATACTGCCTATTGTCATACCCTCCACACTCCTCTCCTGTACATACTGCCCACTGTCATACTCTCCACACTCCTCTCCTTTACATACTGCTCACTGTCTTACCCTCCACACTCCTCTCCTGTACATACTGCCCACATTCATGAACTCCTCTATTGTACATAGTGCCGGCTGTCATACCCTCCACACTCCTCTCCTGTACATACTGCCCCCATAATACCCTCCACACTTCTCTCCTGTGCATACTGCCCACTATCATACCCTCCACACTCCTCTCCTGTACATACTGTAACCCAACCTTACCCTCCACACTCCTCTCCTGTACATACTGCCAACTATCTTTCTCTCCACATTCCTCTCCTGTACATACTTCCCCCATCATACCCTCCACACTCCTCTCCTGTACATACTGCCCACTGTCATACTCTCCACACTCCTCTCCTGTACATGCTGCCCACTGTCATACCCTCCACACTCCTCTCCGGTACATACTACCCTGTCATACCCCCCCCCCCACACTCCTCTCCTGTACATAGTGCCTTCTGCCATACCCTCCACACTCCTCTCCTGTACATACTGTAACCCAACCTTACCCTCCACACTCCTCTCCTGTACATACTGCCAACTATCTTTCTCTCCACATTCCTCTCCTGTACATACTTCCCCCATCATACCCTCCACACTCCTCTCCTGTACATACTGCCCACTGTCATACTCTCCACACTCCTCTCCTGTACATGCTGCCCACTGTCATACCCTCCACACTCCTCTCCGGTACATACTACCCTGTCATACCCCCCCCCCCCACACTCCTCTCCTGTACATAGTGCCTTCTGCCATACCCTCCACACTCCTCTCCTGTACATACTGTAACCCAACCTTACCCTCCACACTCCTCTCCTGTACATACTGCCAACTATCTTTCTCTCCACATTCCTCTCCTGTACATACTTCCCCCATCATACCCTCCACACTCCTCTCCTGTACATACTGCCCACTGTCATACTCTCCACACTCCTCTCCTGTACATGCTGCCCACTGTCATACCCTCCACACTCCTCTCCGGTACATACTACCCTGTCATACCCCCCCCCCCCCCACACTCCTCTCCTGTACATAGTGCCTTCTGCCATACCCTCCACACTCCTCTCCTGTACATAATGCCCACTGTTAGACACTCCACATTCCTCTCCCTCACCTGCATATACTTCCTACTTTTATACCGTCCATACTCCTCCCCTATGCCTCTTACCCACAAAAACAGTTCTTTAAAATTATACTGGATATCCTTAACATTTCCAGCTCTAGAATGGCCGCACTTTTGTTAGTTCAACTAAAGGGAATCTTCTCAGTCCTCATATTTGTTCTGTCCCTTTTATTAGTACTCATTTCATTTTGTGATTACTACTGTGATGTATAGAGGAACATAGGGGATCTCAGCTACTCTAAATACAGCACTTGTAAAAAAAAAAGTGTCCCTGAAAATATTTTTGAAATGTTGGCAACTATGCACTTAGGCACTGACCAAGGGCCACCGGGTCAGTAGGGCACCCCATGAGAGGCTCCTGGGATCCTGTGATATTAAAGCGGTAGTAAACGTCGCTAACATTACTACTTTTTAGAGGCCCTGAGGTAGGTTATGCCACAATGTACAAGTATGCACAGCATATTAGCACGTTAGGGTACACTTAAATTGTCAGACTGAGCTCTCCAGTGCTTGTGCTGTGATCAATCCGGCGGGGCCGGGCGCTTCAATCTTCACCCGGTCTTCCTTCTGGGTTCTGTGCCTTCCCACGCATCCTCTCTCTCTCATCCTCTCTCTCTCATCCTCTCTCTCTCATCCTCTCTCTCTCATCCTCTCTCTCTCATCCTCCCTCCCTTACCTCTCTCTCTCTCTCTCTCTCTCTCTCTCTCATCCTCCCTCTCTCTTTAATTTAGTTTGTTATAACAAAAAATTGTTTGCATATTTATTTATTTATAAAAGGCCCCACCAAAATCCTCAGCACCTGGCCCATGATCTTCTTAATCTGGCCCTGCTCCAAATGACCCCTTTTTGGAAAGTGGGCAGTCCAAGGTATTTAGTAGGACGCATGGAAAGTTTGTATTTTTTTGGTCACAATTTTGGAAAATTAAGAAATTAAAATAATTTTTCTCATGTTTTTGTTTTCTACATACTGTAACCAGTGCAGTACAGCATTATCATATAACTGGTGTGGCGGTGATCAGGGACATTGACTGGTGACAGTACTGTTTGTAAAAAAAAAAAAAAATTACCGTATTTATTGGCGTATAATAAGCACCCCAAGTTTAGGAGGGAAGTTTAAGGAAAAAAACGTATTTAAATGCCCATCAATGCAGCCTTTTCAGTGTCCATCATTGCAGCCTTGCCCAGTGTCCATCTGCAGCCTTGCCCAGTGCCTTTGCAGCCTTGCCAGTCTCTTTGCAGAATTGCCCTGATTTAAAATTGGCGCCGATTTCCGCTGACTGAGCAGAAAGGACCGAGCGGAGCCGAGATACAGAAAGTCGAGTGTACTTCGGCTAGACTCTGCTCTGCTCACAGTCCCGCCCATCTCCACTGATTGTGAGAGGAGAGGAGCGAGCGCTAATGACATACAGAAAGCCGAGTGTACTTCGGCTAGACTCGGCTCTGCTCACAGTCAGGGGCGGGACTGCAAGAGGAGCTGAGACTTGCCGAAGTACACTCGGCTTTCTGTATGTCAGCGGCGCTCGCTCCTCTCGCAATCAGTGGAGGTGGGCGTGACTGCGAGAGGAGCCGAGTAAAGCCGAGTGTACTTCGGCTTTGTGTATCTCGGCTCCGCTCGCTCGTTTCCTCCCAATCGGCGTATAACACACACCCACGATTTTCCCCGAAATTTTAAGGGGAAAAAGTGTGTGTTATACGCCGATAAATACGGTGTGTGTGTGTGTGTGTGTATATGTGTGTGTGTGTGTGTGTGTGTGTGTGTGTGTATATATATATATATATATATATATATATATATATATATATATACATACATACATACATACATACATACATACATACATACATACATACATACATACATACATACATACATACATACCGGTATATATAAAAATATATCTAGTGAAGTTCCCTTGGCCTTCTTTCACTATCTCGGCGCAACGATAATCACAGATAACCTATAACCTACTAAATGATAATGTCACCATAATCATAAATCCCATATAAAAAATCGGCAGCCGCCTTAAAAGCAAATAAATTTCCAGTACATATAAAACACAATGGATAAAAAAACTATCACAAGTCCCTGGGTAGGTAATTGTCAGTTTTCTATATCAGCGCTAAATAGTCAGCCCTCAACAGTGACCACTCTTTCTTATTTAAAGTTCATAAGAGTAAATGAAGTAAAATGACAGGCAAAAACAGGAACCAAATAAATCCTCAGGTGTCTTCTATAATCAAATGTGCAATCCACTTCTGATCCTTATCATGTTCCCCTTTCGGGTTGGTACTCACCACAAAGTGGATTTTCACAGGCACTGATAGACTAGTTGGATCCCATCATCCGATCATCCATATACTGGTCCTGCTCGATCCCTCAAATCCCTCAGGAGATCCTCCGATATCCCCAGGTTTGTTTTGCAGGTAAAGAGAGAGACAGGCAATAGTGTAATCCCGTAAAACGTCTTTAATCAGCAAGCCATTAAAATCTTCCAAACGTTTCTTTCATAAAACTAGAATAGCCGTAAACAGCAGCACTATGGTTTAAACAGCCGTGCCGTTCCTAGCGCCCACAAGCGTAATGTGTTAGCTGGTCACGTTCGTCATTACCAGCCTCACATTCCTTGTTCCGGAGCGCATCTGGAACGCACAGCGTCACTTCCTTTCAGCCGCAAAGTCGCGCCCTGACGTTTCGTCCTTCCGACTTCCTCTGAGGACGTGACTTTGCGGTACGGCTCTCTGAATTATATACACCTATGTAATTGGACAGCGAGTTAACCCCTCCTGTGTGCATCTCAATGCCTCCAGTTCATCCCGGTGGGCAGACAGCATAATATTCACAGGGGACTCGCCATCCTACATTGTTAATTTAAAACAAGACATATTAGGTGAACCCTATTATGCTCAGTGACTATCATAATCAGGATTTTAAAGTCATCAAATAATGGTTAAAATTTAAAAATAGGAAATAAACCCAATCTCTACCATAACTCATTATAACAGATAGGCGCACAGCACTAGCGCCATCTAGAGCATAATTAATAAACAGCAGAATTTTAAAATTATGACATTAGGAATCACTCGATATCAAACTCTGCTCAACATCATGATATAACCATATTAAAACAAAAAATACATAAAGATTTCTTAAAATGAACCTACAGAAATCAATCAATCAACCTATTGAACGTCGTTATTGCTCCATAATTACATATATATCACCTAAGGATTTTAAAATTATATTATGCATAAATAAATGATTAACTAGCACCTCCACCTTAGTGATAAATTTATATACTCAAAAGTCACTTATGAAGCAGTTTATGTCAAGCTCGACGTTTAACGCTTTGGGGGTGAGGGTGTCCAAGGAATAAATGCAAAAAGTTTTGCGTTTGGATAACTCCCTCACCATATTACTTCCTCTCCATGTGGGTTTGATGTGATCCACCTAGGGCTGGGCGATTTTCCCCCCCAAAAAAATCTGCGATTTTTTTTTTTAATTTTTTTTTTTAATAAAAAACTCGATTTACGATTCGATTCGATTTTTTTTTTTTTTTTTTTTTAATTATATTAATTAAAGTGCATCAACAAAAAAATTGCAAAGGCAAACCCTTTCTCTAACTGCAAAGTCAGTGTGCAACAAAGATTGTTAAACATCCAAATTATTAATACTGTATTTGGATTTAGCTAATAAAACAACAAAAAATCCTGAGGTTACTCTTAGTTGAATTGAACTGTGCCTATGCCTTACTGTGCCCATGCTTCACTGTGCCCATTCTTCACTGTGCCCGTGTCTCACTGTGCCCATTCTTCACTGTGCCCGTGTCTCACTGTGTCCATGCTTCACTGTGCCCAATGCCTCACTGTGCCCATGCTTCAATCACTGTGCCCATACCTGATGCAGATTTTCATGGGATACGGATTTTACTGCTACACCGGCGGCCATTCCAGTATTCAAAAGCCACGCCTCCTCCTTGTCTGTGATAGGCGGAACACTCAATTTCCCAGCATTCAGTGTTCCGCCTATCATGGACATCCCCTTATCCTTATAACACAGACGAGGATGAAAGGATGTCCGTGATAGGCTGAACACTGCCTGCTGTGAAATTGAGTGTTCCGCCTATCACAGACGACGAGGACTCAGGAGGCGCGGCTTTTGAACACTGCAACTGCGTCTGTCTGCATGACACGCTGATCAGGTAGGCAGACGGCAGCTTGCTGTTAGTTAGTGTTACATTACATCTACTCGTGGCGGCTGCGGCGAGTAGATGTAATTGGGGTAACGCCGCCCAGTGCCATTCCGGATACGCCCCCTGCAGCCCTGCTACGGAAACTTTGAAGGAAAAAAAATAATTAAAATTTTTTTTTTTAAATAAAAAATCTAAAAAAAACGATTTTCTTCAAATCTGAATCGATTTGAACTCAAAACTCGATTCAAGATTAAAATCAATTTTTTTCCCAGTCCTAGATCCACCCCCCAAAATTTTAATCCTGTAGGGTCCTGGTCGTGATATAATTTAAAATGGAGAGACACGTTGGGGTTTAAAGACCACATTGGTCAATAACTTTTTTTACTATCTTGTCAGCATAGTTGGGTGGAAAGGGGTTACCATGAAGGGATTCTAGATCGGATCATTGAAGAAATCGCTCTAGTTCCAAGAGTTGATCTTCTTACTGAACCCATCCACGCAACTAACACTAATAACCAGGAATGGAGTTTTTTGTCTGGCTTCCATTCCCAGTATAAGGAGGTTGAAACTATTTTTACCAACCATTGGCATGTACTATTAATGGACAGGATATTGAAACCTTCATTATCGAATAATCCTGGCTTTATATATAGAAGATCACCCAACTATGCTGACAGGATAGTAAAAAAAGTTATTAACCCTCCATCTAGACCCCCCTCCTTCTGGGACCAGGATGGCTTCTACTCATGCAGAAAGTGTCGGGCATGCAGAGAGGTTAGAACACCAATAAGAACATTGGATAGATTTATATCTACTTCAAATCATAAGGAGTTCAGGATAAAATAATTTATCACTTGCAATACTGCTTATGTAGTGTATGCTCTGCAATGTCCGTGCGGTCTGATCTATATAGGCCGGACTAAGAGACTTCTGAAGATCCGTATCGCTGAGCATATAGCCAACATTAAAATAGGTTTTAAAGACCATAACGTGTCACTGCACTTTAAGCTCCACCATAACCAGGATCCTATAGGGTTAAAATTTTGGGGCATTGATCACCTCAAGCCCTTTTGGAGAGGATCAAATCTTGTACGAGAACTCTCCAAACGTGAAACCCAGTGGATTTTCTTGATTGACACATTATCACCGAAAGGGTTGAATGTTGGCCTGGATATAAATTGTTTTATTAGTGATTATTGATCCATATATTCCATTTGTTTTTAGATTAGGCAACATCATGCTATATTTGCAAACCCAATGCTCCTCTCCACCAACAGTCCTTAAGTATACATTAATCGTTGTAAGTTTTAAAGACATATATTTATTTATTTTATGTCTTTTACACTTAGTTCAATCTCCTGATCTTATATAATTTTAACATCTTTTATATTTTTAGTATCATATAAATTGGTCGTGTTTTAGTATTTTTATATTACTGCTCTATTGAATTATTTATAATGTTGGTCTATAACCAGATATATATGTTTTTAGTTTGACATATAGTGTAGTGCAGCTATATTTATTGGCACATTACTATTGGCTGGATTAGCCCCTGGTTATTTGTATTCTTGTAACTGCATGTCATTATGGAGACTGTTTTTATTATGCGTTTTCCAATCTCTTTAATTGACACTGCTAGTTACATAGCACACAGTATAATAGATCTACAACTATCTCCTTATTGTCCTGAACAGAAAATAGATTGTGTACCACATTATGTGCCCTTATCTACTTTCTCCCATATGTGATGTCAGACAATTGACTGTTATATGGTCACAGATTGTGATGCTGTTTTTTACGTTGATTGAAGTATTGCACTAATTTCTCTGTATTTTAGAGTATTTTAGGTGGGATACTCACTGATGGTTCTTATATGTTTTTTTTTTTATTAAAACACATCGTTACCTCTGTGGTAGTGTGGTACCCCACCAGTGTATGAATACAGGATTCTCAACCAGGCAGGTTGAGGGGCTCCAGGGTATTTGCTTGTTTGGGAGGAAACTGGCTTTTCAGTTTCCTCATGATTTACTAAAATCCACTTTGGGACCCGGAGCTTGGGGATTTCTTAGAGATCCGGGTGGGATGAAATCCCCAGTCCTGGATCCAGGTTTTGAGACTCAACTGCACACTGATTGTTCAGGTGTGTGTGGGCCTGATAGTAGAATCAGGACCAGCATTCTGGGCCCCACCCTCCCGACGAGTGCAGGTGTGCACTGGGGAAGCCATAGAGTGCAAGTGTGCACTGGAGAAGTCAGAGAGTGCTTGTGTGCACAGTGGAAGCCAGAGACCCAGGTCTGAGGGTCAGAGCAGCAAGGGGCTGCTATCCAAATGGATGGTGTTGCAGATGGAATAGTCTATAGGAGACAGACAAGAGCCTGAAGTGGAAGGCCTGAGCAGCACTGCTATATGTATAAGCCAGGAGGCTGAATGTCAGTTTGTTGTTGAAAAGGAGTACTGAAACCCCTGCGAGGGAAACCTTTCATTTTTGTTTTGACTTCTTTTAATAAAAATGGGCAAACAAAGCCCTTAAAAAGAAGAACCAGCGAGTGGCGGTGTCCTTCAAGCTCTACATTTGATGCTAGTCCTTCACAAGTGGCGGAGAATTTTGGCACAATCTGAGATCCCTACAATCAAGTAAGTTCATCTGTTATATGAACTGTGTTTTTGGTGCATGAGACTGCATAATCTGTGTGTGTGCAGGTGAAGAGAACCTGCAAGTGAAAGGTAAACTAGCCTTAAAGAGACAGTGCTCCAATTTGTTGCAGGTGGTGTACCTGTGAACAAAAAGTCAATTATTTTTCTCTGCAGTGAACTGCTGCTAGCTGTGTGTGGCAGCCAGGCAAACTGCATTGCACAGAAGTTTGATGGACTGTGTTGCATGCAGGTTGTGTACCTGTGAAAGGAGAATCACATTTTCTTCCCTCTGCTGTGAACTGTGTTACTGGTTGCTGTGTGCAACACCGCAAGGATGGGGCGGGCAAAGCAGAAAAAGGAGGCGATCCTTGCTGAAGCAAGAGAAAGAGCTCTGTGGCTGGAGGGGTTGTTACCGCCTGATCGAACCCCATACATGCCTAAACAGAGTTTTCCAAGGGAAAAGAGGGCTGCTGTTGTCCCTAGCAACCCTGGTGCAATGAATGCACAGATGACGGCTAGTGTGGAGAGTCCACCAGCGTTTGAATCTGCAGTGGACTGGTGCAAGCGACATCTGGCAGGATTGGACCAAGCTAAAGTGGAAGGCAAGCCAACCTTCCATACAAAAAGAGAGCTGCCGAATGTCCATGCCTGGGAGAGGGGTGTTGTTGCCCCGGGCAACGCTGCTGCAGTTAAACCAGCAGCTGTTGCGAAAAGTGTGAAAGTGACACAGCTTGAGACAGGGTCCAGCAGATGCAGGGTGGGAAACCCTGACAAGACATGGAACCAAGTGCGCTGTTTGCGGTGCAGTGAGTGGGGGCATGCAGTCTCCAAGTGCCTTTTGTCCCTGGCTCCAGTGCAAAGCTACCTAACAAAACAAAGGTCTGAGAAGCCTGTGTTATATGCCAGAAGAAAGGCTGATCAAAGGCCAGGAGAGAGAGTGGTTGCCCATAGCAACACAGAGGAGGCCAGTCGGGCTGTCTGTGGACCAAGGGGTGTGCCTCCCATGGGTCGTGACAAGTGGCTTCCGGAGGAGCCAATACAGCATGTTGGAGAGAGCCAGCAAAGCTCTGCTGGGAGACTGCGATCTCCCATGGCAACGAGAGTGGAAGTTATGCCTGGAAAGAATCATCAGGAAAGAAACGCACTGGGGAAAAGTCGTCCAGTACCGTGCTTGGAATGTGGTCAAGTAGGGCATGGGATCTTTACTTGCCCAAGGTTCTGGAACACCGCTGAAGAGTCTGGAAAGGCTGCAGTGTCGCCATATGGCCCCAAAGAGACAGTAACTGGTATGGATACAGCTGAGAGACAGCGCACTCAAGTGAAGGTTATGATGCCAGCCACTGAAAATGGTAAGACTGTTCCAGTTTATGGTACTGAACCCAGTGAAGTGGGAGTAGATCCAGTGGGGAGATCCGCAGTGCCAATGGACATAGACATGCGGCAGTGTGCTACCCAGAGCAGTGGGGAGGCACAAAATAAAGCCCAACTAGCCGCAGGGCTAAAGACTGGAAAGGACATGGGGACTCTGCATGTGCCTGCTATAGTCCAGCAGGTGGCTGGGAAAATAGAGTTAGGGGTGACCAAAACAGTGCTTGTGCCATGTTCCCTAGTGACAAGTACTGCAGGGTTGCCCAGGGAGACTTCCAAAAAGCCCGCAGTGACGGAGCCGAGCGTTTCCCAGGTCAACTTTGGAGCTGCCCATGTAGGAAAGGGTGCCCCTTTAAAAATGGAGGGCGCTGTGAGGAGTCACTCAGAGGCTTTGGTGGGTAATATACAATCCACAAAAGTAGCAGTTATGTCTACACGTAGTGAAAATTCTGATGGTTATGCTGACAAAAGTGTTACTGTTGGCAAATGTGATGGTATTGGTGATCATGACATTGAAAAATGTGTTTTCTTTAGTGTCATGTCTGAAAATGTTGGAAATGTGTTTACTACCAATGATGGGAGTAGGATATCTCCCATGACAACCAGAAGCGCAGGATTGTCCAGGGAACTCTCATGGGGCCTCCATGTGTTGGAGCCAGAGGTTTTCCAGGATGGTTGTGGTGCTACTCTGGTGAAACAAGGGAAGACTGTATTACATAGTGAGTGTGTGTGGGCGCAGCCCCACAACCCTAAGTGTAACCCAGTTGTCAAGGGGTTAGATCAGCCTGCAAAAACTGAAAGTGAAGAGCTGTATGTGTCTGTAGCGCCACCAAAGCAAGGTGTTCAAAATAAGGTATTGCACCTTGCCTTGGTTGAGGATGCAATCTCCCAGTGTGATGTGAGAAAAAAAATATTGTCACAATGTGAGGTAGATAGAAGTGACAAGTGTTTTGTTTTGGCTAGTGAATCCCAGGTTCCTGTTGGGCCTTCTAGAGCAGGTGATGCAGTGCTGTGGAGCACCAGTGATGGAACCACAGGAAACTGGGATGATTGGTGCAAGGAAGCAGTTGCGGCACTAGGCCAAGTGACAAGGAATTACGAAGCAATGATGTGTGACAGAGTTGTGGACAGAACACCTGCTGTGCCCAGTGGAGGGATCGCAGAATGGCCAGTGCTCAAGGGCACGCCAGCCCCTGCAAAGGCTGATGCCCTCCAGTCTGAAGGAACGGTTCTGGGCGCAGGCATGGCAGATGGGTTGTCCACGGCCCAGCAACTAAATAGTGGCAAGTGTCAAGTTGACAATGTGACTAATGTTGGCTCGCAGAGGCTCATTGGTGTAGCGTTAGAAGTGAAGAGGAGACATGTGTCTGACAGGGCTCCAGGGGAGCAACAGGCTGGGATGAGGGGTACCTTCAAGGAGATGGTGGTCTCTTCAAATGTCTCAACCTCACAAGCTGCAATGGATGAGCCCCTCCAAGTCTCGGACAGGGGAAAGGTTCCCAAAAAGGTCACGCATTTAGACATTGGTTGCATAGAGTTGACAAAAACTTTATTAGAAATGCTGGAGTTGGTAAAAGTGCCCTCACTGTACACTTGGGTGTCTCCACCGCAGTCGGACCAGGTGGTGCTGCGTGGTACCAATAGGTGGAGCCAGGTGGTACAGGCTGTGCTGGGAAGCTTGTTAACAGTGTGGCAAATAGTTCTGAGGTTCTCTAAGGGGGTGCTCCCAGTTACTGAGTGGCCTGGAAGGCGCTCAGAACTGTTGGAGTCATCAAAGATCTCTCCGGCTGGTGTAGTGACTGGAAACCTCTCTGCTGGTGTGCTCCAAGGTGCAGCTGAGCAGTGGTCAGTAGAGGGCGCAGATACTGTCTCAGCCGCTAAATCTCATGAGAAGGAAGGACCCAGAATAGAAGCAGCACTAGCAGAGATGCTTTCTATCACTCAGAAAGAGGTACAACTTAAAGTACCCGGAGACACTGTGAGAAAAAGTGCTATAGGTGAATGCTGCAGCAATGTAATGTGTACATCAGAAAGAAGTAGTTTGTGCCTAGATCAGTGTCATCTGTTAGATCAGTTACCCATGGAGTGTTGGACAACAGGTGAGGTAGAACTTGGCTTTAGTCCTGCGGAATTTAATCTCTCGCCTATGTGTGGTCCCTCCTCAGGTCTGGAGCCAAGGGTATGGTTTCTAACAAAAGTATTCAACAAACCTAATAAGGTCCCCGAGACAGGGAAACGGATAAGAAGTGCGGTAAAAATGGTAAGTGGATCAGACAAGAGCTTGTCTGTTCAGGTGGATAAAAATACAGATGGCATCAGAACAGGTCAAGTGGTAGGACAGCTGCCTGCAGAGTGGGTGAACCCAGGGGAGGTGACGTCCTGTGAGGTTCCCGTGGGTAATGGCGGCCCTCCATTATGTGTGCCCTCTGCAGACGCTGCCCTAGCAAATGCTGAAAAAAAAGGCATTGGTGATCTGTGCAACGTTGAGAGGTGTAATGTTGGTTTAAATATGTCTGTCAATGATGAACCAAATAGTTTGTTAAAGGTACATGACAGTGTGTCCAAAGGTATTGGGAAACCTGGGAACCTGAAGCGTGGAGGCAGAAGGGTTGGTAGAAAGACCAGGGGTGCCCTGTTAAAATTTCAGGAGAGGCAGTGCTTATGGAACCCCAAAAGAAGAGGGAGAAGGCTGAGTATAGGGAAATATAGGACCTTGTTAAGATCCAGGGTGGGACATACCTGGAAGCGCACCCGGAAAAAAGTTTGGGCCTACGTGGCTGACAGCCAGCACAGAGGTGTCCCAACCATAATGATGGGTGCTGGTGTTCCTCCCTCCGGATCGAAACAAGGGGGGAGGGTATGTGGTAGTGTGGTACCCCACCAGTGTATGAATACAGGATTCTCAACCAGGCAGGTTGAGGGGCTCCAGGGTATTTGCTTGTTTGGGAGGAAACTGGCTTTTCAGTTTCCTCATGATTTACTAAAATCCACATTGGGACCCGGAGCTTGGGGATTTCTTAGAGATCCGGGTGGGATGAAATCCCCAGTCCTGGATCCAGGTTTTGAGACTCAACTGCACACTGATTGTTCAGGTGTGTGTGGGCCTGATAGTAAAATCAGGACCAGCATTCTGGGCCCCACCCTCCCGACGAGTGCAGGTGTGCACTGGGGAAGCCATAGAGTGCAAGTGTGCACTGGAGAAGTCAGAGAGTGCTTGTGTGCACAGTGGAAGCCAGAGACCCAGGTCTGAGGGTCAGAGCAGCAAGGGGCTGCTATCCAAATGGATGGTGTTGCAGATGGAATAGTCTATAGGAGACAGACAAGAGCCTGAAGTGGAAGGCCTGAGCAGCACTGCTATATGTATAAGCCAGGAGGCTGAATGTCAGTTTGTTGTTGAAAAGGAGTACTGAAACCCCTGCGAGGGAAACCTTTCATTTTGTTTTGACTTCTTTTAATAAAAATGGGCAAACAAAGCCCTTAAAAAGAAGAACCAGCGAGTGACGGTGTCCTTCAAGCTCTACATTTGATGCTAGTCCTTCACACCTCATATATTTTATGTGCTGTTTACCTCCGTGCTCTCTGTTTGAGCTATGCACCGCCAGCGTCCAATCAGGCGACAGTGTTCAGGGACTTGTTTGGGACAAGTCCCCATTATCATTGGATCTTCAGATTCAGTTGAGTCACTCTGTCAAGGCGTCCCTGACGTGGTGGCTGAGATCCCCGGCTCTCCGGGCCGGGAAGTCGTTCCTCCCCATCCACTGGACGGTGATCACGACGGACGCCAGCCTGACGGGCTGGGGAGGAGTTTGGGGAGTCCTGTCAGCTTAAGGGCTCTGGACTCCAGACGAATCTCGTCTCCCAATCAACGTCCTGGAATTGAGGGCGATCAGACTGTGTCTCTCCGCATGGTCGAAGAGGCTACAGGGCTGCTCGGTCAGAATCCAGTCGGACAACGCCACGGCCGTGGCGTATGTCAACCATCAGGGGGGCACTCGGAGCTCGGCTGCGGCGTCCGAGGTCGCCCACATCCTAAGGTGGGCGGAAAGAAGCGTGCCGGTGCTGTCGGCCGTCTACATTCCGGGCGTAAAAAACTGGCATATAACAAAAATGTCACTGCCCTCATCTATGACTGGTCTTCACAGCAAGGAGCACTGGATGGGCGGACGCATGTCAATAAAAAACACACAGAATATCCAAGCTCAACTTACCAACCAATCAGCAACAAAACAAATTCACCTGTCTAACAGTGCGTTTAAAAACAGGGGTTTAGTTGCACGCATTTGCAAATACATGTGTAAGCTGCAGGCCGCGTCAAGGCTCCCTGTATGCTGCAGTCCTAACTCCAAAATTTAAGGTCTCCTCAATGGAAGCACATGTATGCTGATGGATAGATATAGGGCAGGTGACTGGGGGGAGCCCACCCTCCATTAAAGGGGCAGGAGCACACTAAACACCCAGCACATGGAAGCAAAGGTGCTAGTGCGTTGCCTGACCACAATGACAACAATACATATAACAAAAATGTCACTGCCCTCATCTATGACTGGTCTTCACAGCAAGAAGCACTGGATGGGCGGACGCATGTCAATAAAAAACACACAGAATATCCAAGCTCAACTTACCAACCAATCAGCAACAAAACGAATTCACCTGTCTAACAGTGCGTTTAAAAACAGGGGTTTAGTTGCACACATTTGCAAATACATGTGTAAGCTGCAGGCCGCGTCAAGGCTCCCTGTATGCTGCAGTCCTAACTCTAAAATTTAAGGTCTCCTCAATGGAAGCACATGTATGCTGATGGATAGATATAGGGCATGTGACTGGGGGGAGCCCACCCTCCATTAAAGGGGCAGGAGCACACTAAACACCCAGCACATGGAAGCAAAGGTGCTAGTGCGTTGCCTGACCACAATGACAACAATACATATAACAAAAATCACTTTGGCATCTGAGCAACTGCACATCCTGCACCTGACAGCTCAGGAGGAGTTTCATTAATCTGGGGAAGTAGCACCTTTCTTTGTTGTTTACAGTGAGTAACACTACCTGTGATTATAGTTGCCATTAAAAGTCCCCACTACTGTTCTCAGATCAGCAGATGACCTTGATCAAGGGCACCTACGTTGAGGGAGAGGAAAAGAGGGGGAGTTACAAAGATAAAGGGAGAGAAAGAATAAAAAGAACAAGAAAGACGGCTAGAGAGAGGGATGGGGGAAAAAACAAGAAATTAGGATAGAGAGAGATAAAAGGGAAAGAAAGGAGAAGAAAGGGAAAGAGTGGTACATCCTAAAATGTACCATAAGGGGTTTTAATACTGTACGAGTGGAAGGGACTCTGGGAGCGCTAAATGTCCGTGGGTTAGGGGCACAAATTACTTGTCTTGCCTTGGGTGCTGACAACCCACGCTACGAAAATAATTTTACTGTTAGGGGTCCCCAGAACTTGGGAAATTTTATCAAGGGGTCACGGCACTAGAAGGTTGAGAATCACTGTTCTAGGGAGATCTATCACCGTACCTGGAGAGCTTACATCGCTATGTGCGAAGAGCTAGACTGGCGTCCACGGACGTACTCTGTCCCCAGAATCCTGGTTCTTGCAGCGTGGTGTTGCACAAAGGCTGGCTTTGAGCACTATTAAGGGTCAGATTTCGGCCTTGGCCGTTTTCTTTCAAAGACCCCTAGCAGGTCATTCCTTAGTTAACACTTTTGTGCAGGGGGTACGCCATGTGGTTCCACCTGCCAAGCCCCCGCTCGAACTTGGTGCTCTCGGTTCTTCAGGAACCTCCTTTTGAAAATATAAGAGATATTCCTCTTTTAACTTTGTCCCAGAAGGTGGCTTTTTTTAGTGGCCATCACTTCTGTTAGACGAGTGTCTGAGTTGGCGGCTCTGTCATGCAAGTCGCCTTACCTGGTCCTCCATAAGGATAAGGCGGTATTGCGACCGCGACCGTCTTTCCTTCCTAAGGTGGTTTCGGCTTTTCACCTTAATGAGGACATTGTCCTTTCGTCCTTGTGCCCTCATCCATCGCATCCCAGAGAGGTTGCGCTTCACAATTTGGATGTGGTGCGTGCCTTACGGGTGTACCTGGCGGCTACTGCTTCTATTTGGAAGTCTGACTCGCTGTTTGTATTGGTCTCTGGTCTGAAACAGGGCCAAGCGGTGTCGTCTGCCACCATTTCTAGGTGGATCAGACAGACTGTTATACAGGCCTATGCCATTAAGGGGAGGGCGCCTCCCTTCCCGGTTACGGCGCATTCCACCAGGGCAATCGGTGCTTCCTGGGCTTTCCAACATCAAGCGTCGGTTGCACAAGTGTGCAAGGCGGCGACCTGGTCGTCCGTTCATACCTTTTCAAAATTCTACAAGGTTGATGTGGCTGCATCTTCGGATGCTTCCTTCGGCCGCAAAGTGTTGCAGGCCGCTGTTTAATGTTGCAATTCCTCCGTTGATGAGCTCTGCTGGTTTGGATTGAAGTTTTGGTTGTTCCTTTACTATTTTGCTCCCACCCTTTTCTTATACTGCTTTGGAATGTCCCACAAGTAATCAGTATGAGAGCTGTGTCAGTCCATGGACGATAAGAGAAAATAGGATTTTTATACTTGCCGTAAAATCCGTTTCTCTGACGTCCATGGACTGACACAGCACCCACCCTTCCTTTTAAGGTTTGTACTGCTTTGTTACGAACTGAGGCTGCTAGCTGCAGGTGGGAGGGTAATGTCCGGAGGGTCCGCCCCCCTGGGCAGGGCTGTTCAGCTCTGGTTTGCTCTAGAATGTTTTAACATCTAACATTCTGCCTAGGTCTTCTCCTGCAAGCAGGGACATATACCCACAAGTAATCAGTATGAGAGCTGTGTCAGTCCATGGACGTCAGAGAAACTGATTTTACGGTAAGTACAAAAATCCTATTTTTTTACATGCTATCATTCCTACACGGTATCTGTGTGCTGTCTGCGTGGGTTTCTTCTGGGTGTTCTGGTTTCCTCCCTCGCTCTGACGGTATGTGCGCCTTTTGGCTCTTTGCGCAGTTTAAACATGTTCCATATGTTTATCACGCATACTATAATACTTACGCGGTATGTGTATGCAGTCTGAAACTTGTGCGATTTGATTATCCACATGCTAACATACCTACACGGTATGTGTGTGCAGTCTGCGTGGGTTTCCTCTGGTTTCCGCCCACGCTACATGACATGCCCGCCTTCGGTGCCATACACAGTATAAACATACACATTATGTTTATACACAACACTAAATAAATTTACAGTAGATGTATGTATTGTATTCTCTGGGTCTGCGTGGGGTTCCTCCGGGTACTCCGGATTCCTCCTACACGCCAACCGTGTGCGCGCCTTCGGCGCTATGCACACATAGACTTGTTCAAAATGTTTATCACACATACTAGAGTACCTACACGGTATGCGTATGCGGTCTGCGTGGGTTTCATCCGGGTGCTCCGTTTTTTCCCCGCGCTCCAATGGTGTGCGCTTTTTCAGCGCTATGCACGGAATAAACATGTGCAATTTGTTTATTCGCATGCTAACATGCCTACACGGTTGTGTACGCAGTCTGCGTGGCCGGTTTCCGCCTACGCCCCAATGATGTGCGCGCCTTCGTCGCTGGCACAGTATAAACATGTTTAATATGTTTATCCACACATACTAAACTACATACGCTGTATGTGGTTGTACTATGCTCTTTGTGGCTGAGGGGCTTTCCTCCCACGTTCTAATTGCGCGTTTTGACGCAATACACAGTATAAACTATGTGTTTGTACAATCAGCACTTATCAATGGAGCAGAAGCACTGGCTTGGACAGTGTTCGCCATGCTGAGGTTAGCGTTACGTTCGGTAATGGCTGCGTCTCTGGCGTTCCTGAAGCTCAATGACTGGGCAAAAGCCTCTGTTTCATCTATCAGTCGACCAGCAGGTGCACTGCAACTGCTTTAGCCTCTAGGGGAGTTACTGGTCCTCTGACCGAGTTTCTAGGGAATCTCTGTCAGCCGGGGCCTCCCTTCTCCGATACATTGCAGGGTCTCCTTGGGTTTATCATACCCATCCCGCTACAGGACGGTCCTGTCGGCCATGTGCATTCCAGGGGAAGGGTCCTTACGTCCGGAGGTGTTTTCACCTACTTTACCGGAGGTAGAGATTCGTGGCACGGACATCTTCCTCCAGAAAGATCTATCACCGTACCTGGAAGGCTTACATCGCTATGTGCGAGGAGCTTGATGGCATCCACGGACGTATTCCGTTCCTAAGATTTTGCTGTTCTTACAGCGTGGTGTGACCCAAAAACTGGCCTTGCGTACCATCAAGGGTCGGATTTCGGCCCGGGCTGTCTTTTTCAACGACCGCTAGCGGGCTATTCCTTGATTGGCACACTTGTGCAGGGGGTTCGCCATGTGATTCCCCCCCTGTCAAGCTTCCTCCCCCTCCTTGGGATCTGAATTTGGTGCTCTCGGTTCTCCAAGATCATCCCTTTGAAAATATCGGGGAGATTCCTCTCTTGACCTTGTCCCAGAAGGTGGCTTTCTTAGTGGCCATTACTTCTGTTCGACGGGTGTCTGAGTTGGCGGCCTTGTGCCGCAAGTCGCCTTACTTGGTCCTTCATAAGGATAAGGCGGTGTTGCGCCCACGACCGTCTTTCCTTTCAAAGGTGGTCTCGGCCTTTTACCTTAATGAGGTCATTGTTCTTCCGTCCTTGTGTCCTCACCCATCGCATCCCTGAGCGTTTGGGCTTCATACATTGGATGTGGTACGAGCCTTACAAGTGTACCTGTCTGCTACTGTTTCCATTCGGAAGTCTGACTCACTGTTTGTGTCTGTCTCTGGTCCAAAACAGGGCCAAGCGGTGTTGTCTGCCACCTTTTCTATGTGGATCAGACAGACCGTTATACAGGCCTATGCCCTTAAGGGGCGGACGCCTCCCTTTCCGGTTACGGCGCATTCCACCAGGGCAGTTGGTGCTTCCTGGGCTTTCCGACATCAAGCGTCGGTTGCACATATGTGCAAGGTGGCGACCTGGTCGTCCGTTTATACCTTCTCTAAGTTCTATAAGGTTGATGTGGCTGCATCTTCGGATGCTTCCTTCGGCCGCAAGGGTTGCAGACCGCTGTTTAAAGTTGCAACTCCTCCGTTAAGGAGTTCTGCTTGTTTGGAGTGGAGTTTGGTTTTTCCCTTACTACTGCTCCCACCCTTTTCTGATACTGCTTTGGGACGTCCCACGTGTTTCAGTATTAGAGCTGTGTCAGTCCATGGACGAAAAGAGAAAATGGGATTTTTGTACTCACCGTAAAATCCTTTTTCTCTGACGTCCATGGACTGACACAGCACCCACCCTTCTTTAAGGTTTAATGCTTTGTTACGAACTGAGGCTGCTAGCTGCAGGTAGGAGGGTTATGTCTGGAGGGACCGCCCCCCTGGGCGGGGCAGTTCAGCTCTGGTTTTTTCTAGAATGTATGTTTCTAACATCTAGCATTCTGCCTAAATCTTCTCCTGCGAGCAGGGACATATACCACGTGTTTCAGTATTAGAGCTGTGTCAGTCCATGGACGTCAGAGAAAAGGATTTTACGGTGAGTACAAAAATCCCATTTTTTTAATTTATTTTTTGGGTATATTTATTATAGCAAAAAGTAAAAAATATTGAATTTTTTTTCAAAATTGTCGCTCGCTTTTTGTTTAGAGCGCAAAAAATAAAAACCGCAGAGGTGATCAAATACCACCAAAAGAAAGAGAGAAACATGAAAGATTGCTCAAAAAGAGCAACCAATGGTCGGACTTTATAGGCAACAACACAGTGAATAAACAAAATAGAAATGTATTATATGAAAAGACAAAAAATTTACAGTTACTACAGTAGTTGAAGAGTTAAAACTGTATACAAGATGAAATGTACAGATGTGGTTCCTTGTGCGTCTACGTGTTTCGCCACGAGGCTTCTTCAGGACGAACAGAGATAGCAAGAAAGAATATAGAACTTACTATCTGCAATGAAACATGTTCCATAGTTATCATACAAATATATAAAACATAAAAGCATTGTGTTTCAAAGATAGAAAATAAGTATCTGTTCAAAAAACATATACTCAGAGGGCCAATGACCAAGAACATCACATTCTCTAAGATACCTTGGGAAAGAGGGGGTCCAATGTATATTGTCCCACAGTCAGTATTTGTACAGGTATACGAAAATCCACAAAGGTATATAATCAAGACCACACACATCTAAAACAAAAAATTTGCCAAAAATATAAAAGTTGTTATATTTAGAGAGGGTGAGAGACCCCCCCCCCCCCATTTGTGTATTCATTTGAAAACAGACAGATTATAACAGGGTATATGCTTCCCATATCTAATGCGCACATAGGTTGAATATGGTAGATGCTTCCTGTCTCGGGAGATGGCCACAGGAAATAGAAGCCGAAAACCAGAGGGAAAGGATCAGCACTTTATTGGTCAGATTTCTATATATAAAGGATAATAGAAGAAAATATAGTAGAGAGAAATCAATCAACGCCAATATGGTGTGTGTATCTCTGTAGACCTCCCATGGAAACAGAAACAATACTCACCAAAGGTAGAAAAAGTTGGTGATTAAATGTGGGCATATATATACTTCAGATAAACCAAGGCTGACAAGTACAGTGGGGCAAAAAAGTATTTAGTCAGCCACCAATTGTGCAAGTTCTCCCACTTAAAAATATGAGAGAGGCCTGTAATTGTCATCATAGGTATACCTCAACTATGAGAGACAAAATGTGGAAATAAATCCTGACAATCACATTGTCTGATTTGGAAAGATTTTTTTTGCAAATTATGGTGGAAAATACGTTTTTGGTCACCTACAAACAAGCAAGATTTCTGGCTCTCACAGACATGTATCTTCTTCTTTAAGAGGCTCCTCTGTCCTCCACTCATTACCTGTATTAATGGCACCTGTTTGAACTTGTTATCAGTATAAAATTCACCTGTCCACAACCTCACAGTCACACTCCAAACTCCACGATGGTGAAGACCAAAGAGCTGTCGAAGGACACCAGAAACAAAATTGTAGACCTGCACCAGGCTGGGAAGACTGGATCTGCAATAGGCAAGCAGCTTGGTGTGAAGAAATCAACTGTGGGAGCAATATTTAGAAAATGGAAGACATGCAAGACCACTGATAATCTCCCTCGATCTGGGGCTCCATGCAAGATCTCACCCCGTGGGGTCAAAATGATCGCAAGAACGATGAGCAAAAATCCCAGAACCACACGGGGGGACCTAGTAAATGACCTGCAGAGAGCTGGGACCAATGTAACAAAAGCTACCATCAGTAACACACTACGCTGCCAGGGACTCAGATCCTGCAGTGCCAGACGTGTCCGCCTGCTTAAGCCAGTACATATCCGGGCCCATCTGAGGTTTGCTAGAGAGCATTTGGATGATCCAGAAGAAGATTGGGAGAATGTCATATGGTCAGATGAAATCAAAGTAGAACTGTTTTGTAGAAAAACAACTCTTCGTGTTTGGAGGAGAGAGAATAGTGAGTTGCAACCAAAGAACACTATACCTACTGTGAAGCATGGGGGTGGCAACATCATGCTTTGGGGCTGTTTCTCTGCAAAGGGAACAGGACGACTGATCCGTGTACATGAAAGAATGAATAGGGCCATGTATCGTGAGATTTTGAGTGCAAACCTCCTCCCATCAGCAAAGGAATTGAAGATGAAACATGGCTGGGTCTTTCAGCATGACAATGATCCCAAACACACCGCCCGGGCAACGAAGGAGTGGCTTCGTAAGAAGCATTTCAAGGTCCTGGAGTGGCCTAGCCAGTCTCCAGATCTCAACCCCATAGAAAACCTTTGGAGGGAGTTGAAAGTCCATGTTGCCCGGCGACAGCCCCAAAACATCACTGCTCTAGAGGAGATCTGCATGGAGGAACGGGCCAACATACCAGCAACAGTGTGTGACAACCTTGTGAAGACTTACAGAAAACATTTGACCTCTGTCATTGCCAACAAAAGATATATAACAAAGTATTGAGATGAACTTTTGACATTGACCAAATACTTATTTCCCACCTTAATTTGCAAAAAAAATTCTTTCCAAATCAGACAATGTGATTGTCTGGATTTGTTTCCACATTTTGTCTCTCATAGTTGAGGTATACCTATGATGACAATTACAGGCCTCTCTCATCTTTTTAAGTGGGAGAACTTGCACAATTGGTGGCTGACTAAATACTTTTCTCTTATCGTCCATGGACTGACACAGCCTCTCTTACACTTTACACGTGGGCTATGTCCCTGCTTGCAGGAGAAGACCTAGGCAGAATGTGAAATGTTATACATACATTCTAAAAAGCCAGAGCTGAAGAGCTCCGCCCAGGGGGGCGGTCCCTCCGGACATAACCCTCCCACTGCAGTCAGCAGACCTCAGTTTTTTTCTGCCTAGCAGAAGGAGAAGACATAGCTCTCTCAGGAGCCAGTCTCCTGACCTAATTTTATTCCCTTTTGGAATTTTTTCTTATTGTATTTTTTGATACCTTCTATCAACTGTCGGCTGGGCAACAGGTTGGGTACAAGATATCCTCGTAGTCTTCCCTGTCCGACCATCAAGCGCGCTGATCCTCGCCTTGTGTGCATGAGAATCAGTTCACGACATGCCCCACGACTCCAGGGGTGGCCGGTGGGCTTTCATGCTCCGCGGTCCTCTCAAGATTGAACAGTCCTGTTTCTTTCGCAGTGGATTGGGCCGACAGCTACTCAGTACCGCACTGTGATAGTCCTGTCAGAAACACACCAGTGGGTCCCTCAGGGGACGGGTAAGTAGCCTCTCCTGCCTGCAGGTGAGTACATGCTGTGTGTTTCTCTGTGTGGGGGATTTTCCCTGTCTACCCCTGTTCTTTATTGTCACTCTCTGTCACCATTGCTGGCGCTGTGCTGTGTGGGGTGCCCTAGGGGTCATACTGTTCTGGGGGGGGGGGCTCATGGTGGTCTCCATATCGCTGGGGCTGTTTTTTGAGTGTTTGGGGGCCTGGGCGCCTGTTTGTGTGGTTACATTTACTTTGCATTGGCGGCCATCTTGCCGTGGATCGCCTGAGCACATTGCAGGGGCCATTTTCTTGAAGCCGCGCGCTTTTTAAACACTTGTTTGGCCTCTATCGCTGCTGGGAACGTCGCAAATCTCCTCACACTCTCCTCTCAGCTCACTCACGCTGATACAGCGCGGCGCAGAGAGGGACAAGGCAGCGGAACTGAGCGGTCCTGGTTGGTGAGTCCCCTGGGCATTCCCCTACTCAGTCAGCACAGCCTGTGGGTGGACTTTTTTTCTGAGGAGTCTCAGAGAGGGACAATATGGAGTCTGTGTCACCAGCTTCCCCATGCAAGTCAGAGGCAACAGGCAGTGCTCCAGCACCTGCAGTACCTATGGACCAGTTGTCGGCAGTCCTGGAATCATTTATGACCAGGATGGAAGCGGTGTGCGAGGGCAAGGGAGCAAAAAAGCGCCCTCTCCCCACATCTCCACAAGGGGAGTGCGCTGATTCAGATATGGGCCTAGCTGCTGCGGGTCAGGAACCTAGCTCTGAATATTTTGATGGTTTTGAACAGGAAATTCCTTGTGAGGAAGACTCCAGTTCTGAGTCAGTAAATGACAGGGCGCTTGTTAGTGAACTCTTTGATGCTGTGAGGGACACTCTCAAGCTTGATGCTGCGGCTGCGGAACCTCAAGCGGAGGCAGTCTCCTTTGCTTCTTTTAAGGCCAAGCCTTCTAAAAAGGTTTTTCCATATGCACCTTTCTTTGACCGGTTCATTGACCAGGTTTGAGAAAAGCCGCAGAAGACTTTTATGGTCCCGCAGCGTTTGTCTATCAGATAGCCCTTTGAAGAAGCCCTACTTAAAGTGTGCTTCTCCCCCAGTGGTCGACCCTCCGGTCGCCCGGTTAAACAAGGCCACCACTCTCCCGATGGAGGGGACTCCTGCATTTAAGGACCCCACTGACAGGAGGTCAGAAGTGGTGAGCAGAGCCATGTTTGCCTTGTTGGGATCCGCCTTACGGCCTATTGTAGCGGTGACCCTTGTGTCTCAGACACTCACGAAATGGGCAAAATTTTTGCACCAGACTGTACAGGAGCATAATCTTCCTCCACACACTATTGCTCTGGCCCACCAGATGGTGCAGGGCCTGATATATGTGAGCGACGCCACTTTAGCCACGACCCCTTTAATATCTAGGGCCTCTGTTTCTGCGGTGGTATTGCGTCGTCTTATCTGGTTGAAATGCTGGTCTGCTGACCTAGCCTCTAAGAAGCTCCTGACGGATCTACCCTTTAAAGGTGGTAGACTTTTCGGTGCTGCTCTGTCTGGATGACATCATCAAGGATGTCACGGGAGGTAAAAGCACTCTTCTTTCTCAGACTATCAAGGGTAAGGAGGCCCGCCGTAAACCAGGTCCTTCCTTTCCAGCGAAAAAAGTTTTTTTTTCGTCAGTCAGAGTCCACGAGTAAGCCCTCCCAGACTGACAACAGTGCGGCTGGTGGACACAAGCGCCCTTGGGTGCGTAAGCCGAACAAAGTGGCTCCACAGCCCGCCTCCGCGTGAAGTCTTGCCCCCGCCCATCGCTGGGGTGGGGGGACGACATCACAGGTTTAACGGATCGGGGGACCTCCCGGATCTCCGACCAGTGGGTGTGCGAGGTGGTCACCTCAGGATACAGGATAGAGTTCCGTTCCTGGCCCCCAGACAGATTCTTTCCCTCAAATCTCCCTCTCCTTCCTGCCCGTCGGGCAGCCCTCTTAGGGGCTGTACAGGATTTGATCAGGTCCGGAGTGATTGTGCCGGTTCCGTCCCAGGAGAGGTTTCAGGGGTTCTACTCAAATCTGTTTGTTGTCCCAAAAAAGGACGGGGTTCGGCCAATCCTTGATCTCAAGGCCCTGAATGCCTTTGTGAAGGTGCAAAAATTCCGCATTGAATCCATTCGCAGGGTGATCGCTACACTCCATCAAGGTTTTTTTTTGGTGTCCTTGGACATCAAGGATGCCTACTTGCATGTTCCGATCTACAAGTCATCAGAAGTTTCTGCGCTTTGCGATCGGCAAAGTCCACTATCAATTTGTGGCTCTTCCCTTCGGCCTAGCCTCAGCACCAAGGGTGTTCACCAAGGTGCTTGCTCCGGTTCAAGCTTTGCTGAGACAGCGAGGCATTGCTATCGTGGGCTATCTGGACGATCTTCTTCTAAGAGCAGACAATGGCTCAGAATTAGAAGAAAGTGTGACTATCGTCAGTCAGACCCTCAGGGACTTCGGGTGGCTCCTGAACATTCAGAAGTCGGTCCTGGTCCCGACTCAGCGTCTGGAGTATCTAGGTCTGATCCTGGACTCCTTGGAGGCTAAGGTATTCCTACCCCCGGAGAAGTTACTGACACTTCAGTCTGCAGTGCGGGTCCTGACGTCCCGAAAATTGTCGTCAATCCGTTTTTGCATGAGAGTCCTGGGACTCATGGTGGCCTCCTTCGAGGCCGTTCCGTATGCCCAATCGCACACCCGGGCATTACAGAAAGAAATCCTGTTCACTTGGGACAAATCCCCGTTGTCCTTGGATCTTCAGATCCAGGTGAGTCACACGGTCAGGGCGTTCCTGGCGTGGTGGTTGAGGTCCCCGGCTCTTCGGTCCGGGAAGTCGTTCCTCCCCATTCAATGGACGGTGATCACGACGGACACCAGCCTGACGGGCTGGGGTGGAGTCTGGGGAGTCCTGTCAGCCCAAGGGCTTTGGACTCCGGACGAAGCTCGTTTGCCCGTATTTCCAGAACATTGATCGGTAAACAGACTATGCCTCTCCTCGTGGTCGGAGAGATTACAGGGTCGCTCCCTCAGGATCCAGTCGGACAACGCCACAGCGGTGGCGTATGTCATCCATTAAGGGAGGACTCGGAGCTCAGCTGTGGCTTCTGAGGTCGCCCGCATCCTAAGGTGGGCCGAAAGAAGCGTGCCGGCTCTGTCGGCCGTCTACATTCCGGGCGTAGACAAATGGCAGGCGGACTATCTGAGTCACCAGACGCTGGACCAGGGAGAGTGGTCCTTGCACCCTGAGGTCTTTCAACTCCTTTGCCGACGGTGGGGCACGCCGGATGGGGACCTGATGGCCTCTCGACTCAATCACAAGGTGTTGAGGTTTGTGGCCAGGTCCAGAGATCCTTATGCGGATGCCTCAGATGCGTTGGTAGCCCCATGGGGTCATTATCACCTGATATATGTTTATCCTCCGCTGCAGCTGCTCTCTCGCCTGCTGTGCAGGGTGGCGTCTGAGGGGATTCCGGTGATCCTCATTGCTCCGGATTGGCCTCTGCGTCATTGGTACGTCGATCTGGTATGTCTCGTCGCGGACGTTCCTTGGCGGTTGCCAATAAGGGAGGACCTTCTGTCTCAAGGTCCTATATTTCATCCTGCTTTACAGTCTCTGGCTTTAACGGCATGGCTATTGAAAGCCAGGTGCTGAGAGACCGAGGTTTCTTGGATTCAGTCCTTTCGACCGTGTTAAGGGCACGGAAGTCTTCCTCCAGAAAGAGCTATCACCGTACCTGGAAAGCTTACATTGTCATGTGCGAAGTGCTAGACTGGCGTCCACGGACGTATTCCGTCCCCAGAATCCTGCGGTTCTTGCAGCGTGGCGTGACCCAAAAGCTTGCTTTGAGTACCATTAAGGGTCAGATTTCGGCCTTGGCCGTTTTTCTTTCAGCGACCGCTGGCGGGTCATTCCTTGGTTAGCACCTTTGTGCAGGGGTTCGCCATGTGCTCCCTCCTGTCAAGCCTCCTCTCCCTCCTTGGGATCTGAATTTGGTGCTCTCGGTTCTCCAGGAACCTCCATTTGAAAATATCAGAGATATTCCCCTCTTGATCTTGTCTCAGAAGGTAGCCTTCTTAGTGGCCATTGCTTCGGTTAGACGGGTGTCTGAGTTGGCGGCCTTGTCCTGCAAGTCGCCCTATTTGGTCATCCATAAGGATAAGGCGCTGTTGCGTCCGCGACCTTCTTTTTTGCCAAAGGTGGTCTCAGCCTTTCAGCTTAATGAGGACATTGTCCTCCCGTCTTTGTGTCCTCACCCATCGCATCCCAGAGAGTTTGCGCTTCACACATTGGATGTGGTACGAGCCTTGCTGGTGTACCTGTCCGCTACTGCTTCTTTTCGGAAGTCTGACTCACTGTTTGTGACTGTCTCTGGTCCAAAACAGGACCAAGCGGTTTCGTCTGCCACCATTTCTAGGTGGATCAGACAGACCATCATTCAGGCCTATGCGCTCAATGGGCGGGCGCCTCCCTTTCCGGTTACAGCGCATTTCACCAGGGCAATTGGTGCTTCCTGGGCTTTCCGACATCAAGTGTCGGTTGCACAAGTGTGCAAGGTGGCGACCTGGTCGTCCGTTCATACCTTTTCTAAGTTTTATAAGGTTGATGTGGCTGCATCTTCGGATTCTTCCTTCGGCCGCAAGGTGTTGCAGGCCGCTGTTTGATGTTGCAACTCCTCCGTTGAGGAGCTCTGCCTTGTTTGGAGTGAAGTTTTTGGTTTTCCATTTATACTGCTCCCATCCCTCTTGACACTGCTTTGGGACATCCCATGTGTAAAGTATAAGAGAGGCTGTGTCAGTCCATGGACGATAAGAGAAAATAGGATTTTTGTACTCACCGTAAAATCCGTTTCTCTGACGTCCATGAACTGACACAGCACCCACCCTTCTTTTTAAGGTTTGTACTGCTTTGTTACGAACTGAGGTCTGCTGATTGCAGTGGGAGGGTTATGTCCGTAGGGACCGCCCCTCTGGGCGGGGCTGTTCAGCTCTGGCTTTTTAGAATGTATGTATAACATTTCACATTCTGCCTAGGTCTTCTCCTGCAAGCAGGGACATAACCCACGAGTAAAGTGTAAGAGAGGCTGTGTCAGTCCATGGACGTCAGAGAAACTGATTTTACGGTGAGTATAAAAATCCTATTTTTTGCCCCACTGTATATGCAGCCAAACAAAGTCTGTCCAACATCCAGGACCAGCCAAACAAAGGTGGTAGTCAAATAAAGCAGCAAGTCTGCCAAGCAGTCTAGAAAGTAATGTATATTTAAAGACCATTGTAAAAAGCTACTAGAAGCTAAAGTCGAAGTATATCAGCTAGCATCAGATGGTGTACTTACAGTGGCCGCGGGATATATGGAGAAAATGCCCCCAGGAGACAGCTGAGTACTGTGCACAACGACAAGTGCTGAATGCACTGTTTAAATACCCTCAAGCCCTGGAAAATGGGAGAGCGGCGTCAGGTGTGTGACGTCATAAATGGGTGCCGCATAATATCCTGTGCAGCATTTCCCATATGCTAATTACCAGGGATCCGAGAATACGATGCGTGCAAGCCCGCTGGATGAGAGGAAGTGGCGACGTTGGAGCGCAAGTCAGGCAGGAAGTGCTGACGCCTAAAACAACATAGTGGACAGATATTGCCCGCAAAGGACAGCACATACGCCGTACAAAGAACGGCTCAAAAAGTACCGCTACTACAACTGCAGAGAAACATCCCCTAGTGGAGAAAAAAAGAGAATGCATATAGGCAGCCAGGAATATGATAGCTAATAGCCAATGACAGTATCGTATGTCTAATAGGGAACATACAGATATTACAGGTAAAAAATATAAACTATAGATGTGTGGTCTGAAGTCTGTAAAAGAAGTGAGTAGTGGTCAGAGACCCACGGAGCATGGAACAGAGACTGAGTACACATTAAAAACAACATAGAGAACTGTCAAAACATATAAGAATATAACAGATTATTTACATTGCTCAACAGAGAGCCACTGTGCAAACTTGGATATATATTATTATATAGCATCTCATATGCTTCAAATATACAAAACATCTTGATACCGTATATTAGACAGTACAGAAAAAAATGCAATATAGCATAAGGAATTGTCTACTAGTCCTTAAATAGGATATCTCGTATTAAGAGGGAATTTGAGCAGTAGAGGGTGTAGGTTTGTAGGCTAACCTCTATTGCTAAACCAAAGGAAAAGACCAATTGTAAGGCAGCTAGTGGAAAAGTAAAGAAACATTGCCAAATTTCTCATGAACAGAAGAGGATCTGTTTCCCAGAACAAGGATGAACAATGGACCCCTTGCAGGACTGTTCATAGGAAGGGCTTGAAACTAAGCATGTCGTTCAGGCCAGGGTGAATGGTGGCCCGTAGGTTGTAGACCCATTTGGTTTCGCATTGTAATACCCGCTGATCAAAGTTCCCGCCCCGGGGGTCTTCATATACCCGATCAAGGGTGGCAAATTTGAAAATGAATGGTTCGTACTTGTGTCTAAATGCCACATGATGGCCCATAGTAGTATTGAGTAGGCCACCAGTGGCATAATAGACGTGGTCCTTCATTCTCTTCCAAAAGGGTCTTATTGTTTTCCCAATGTAAAACGGTCCACATCTGCATAGTATAATATAGATCACTCCACGTGTTTGACATGTAATATGATGTTTTACATTGTGGATCTGGCCATCGGGAAGAGAGAAAGAAGGACCCTCTAGTACCAAGTCGCAGAAGTCACATTGGCCGCATTTGAATAGGCCACAGGGCTCCTGGGGCTTCGTCCCCGTTTTGCAATAGTTACTTCTCACTAGGTGATTCCTGATGGATCGGGATCGTCTGAAGGTGATTTCCGGATCTATGCTTATTAGGGCTGCAACTAACGATTATTTTCATAATCGATTAGTTGGCCGATTATTGTTTCGATTAATAGACTAATCGGTTAATAACCATAAAAAATAAATAAAAAAAAGGTAATTTATTTTTTATTTTTTATTTTTTGGGGCCAATTTGTTGTTGGGCAGATTACAAAACACAAATTGCCGCAAAAACACATTTACATGCTTTTCTGCTGCTTCTCAATTGAAGTATATTAAACCAAAAAACAAAATAGCACCGTTTTGCGTTAAAAAAAGTCCTTGCCCTTTCCAAATACGCAGCAGCTGAAAAAATCATGGATGTGAACGTGTCCCGTAGAAACCATGTAAATGAACTGTAGTGTGTTTCTGCAAAAAGCACCAAAAACACAGAGGAGTGACCCGGCCTGAGATGTTTAGTAACATAATGGGGGTCAAAAAAATAAATAATTAGTACAAAAAGAGCAAATAATCGCTACTGTAAGGGGTTCATTTTTTACTGTGGGACAGTGAAAGTAATATTTACAGTAGCAATTTGCTCTTTTTGTACTATAATGGGTTAATTTTAGTTTATTTTTAACCTCATTATGTTACTGGCCGATTAATCGATTATGAAAATTGTAATCGATTAATTTCATAATCGATTAGTTGTCGGCCCTAATGCTTATGTATTTGTTGAATATGGGGTCTGCGGATAAAATGGGCCAATGTTTCTTCATAATGGTTTGGATCGCTGCAGGTTGATCAGAGTAAGTGGTGATGAATCTTACTGTATTGGAAGTTTGTTTTTTAAGGGTTTTGGCGAGAATGCTGTTCCGAGGCTTACCTGAGGCTTTGTTAAAAGCCTTTTTAGGCAATTTTTACTATAGCCTCTATTAAGAAGGCGCTCATATAGTAAATTGGCCTCTTGTCTAAATGTAGCCTCATCAGAGCAATTGCGTCTAAGACGAAGATATTGACTGAATGGAATACTCTGAATGAGAGCTATGGGGTGGGCGCTGGCTGCATGCAGGATGGTATTCCCTGCCGTTGGTTTACGGTATAGAGAAGTGTTTAGCATGCCATTTTCAGTGATATAGATGGAAATATCCAGGTATGCAATTCTGGTTGGACTCGAGAGCATGGTAAATTTTAAGTTGTACTCGTTTCGACCTAACTTACACATAAATTCCCGTAGTGCCTCCACTAGCCCTGCCCACAAAAGTAATATGTCGTAGATGTAACAAAACCATCTTAGCACATGGGCAAAGAGGGGGCACTTCTCATTTGAGAATAGATCTCGTTCCCACCCCCCCCACGTACAGGTTCGCGTAGGAGGGTGCACAACATGTACCCATAGCGACACCCTGTACCTGGAGGAAGTGGGACCCATCAAATGAGAATACAATTTTCGTCAGGATGTGACTCAGTAGACGTAGTATGAAGTCATTGAGGTTGTGGGACTTGGGGCCTCTCTCTCTTAGAAATTTCCTAACAACCTCCATTCCGTGTATAATAGACGAGTAAAGGGCCTCAACATCAATTGATACGAGGAGGCAACCTGATGGTACACTGAGGCTGTCTCGGCTCCTTAAGAGATCAGGAGTATCCTGAATGAAGGAGGGCAGTGTGGTCTCATGCGGATGTAAATACTCGTCCACGAGTTTACTGGCTCTCTCAGTTTTGGTGCCTATGCCTGACACTATTGGGCGTCCGGGAGGGTTGTAGAAGTTTTTGTGGGTTTTAGGTAAAGAGTAAAAGTTCGGAGTTCTAGGGAAAGGAACCTGAATGCCATTGAATATATCCTTGGTGATTAAGCCATCGGCAAGGGCGAATTGAATGGTGTCATTATATTGCTGGTTGAACTTAATGACAACATCCTCGGATACGGGTTTGTACCAGTCACGGTCTTTGAGTATGTCCCAGCACATATTGCGATAGTCAAGTTCATTCATGACTACCACATTCCTGCCCTTGTCTGAGGGCTTAATCACCAGGCTGGAGTTATCACTTAGATTTTTTAAAGCCGTTCTCGGTTTGTAGCTTAGATTAGGGTTGGCTGAGATATACATAGCCGTTGGTTCAAAATCCCTAATGGTTTGGGTCAGAAAGGCCCAAACATTGGAGTTTGTGTGTAGGGATGGAAACTTGGTAGATTTCTTTTTAATAGCTGCACTCAAAGCTTTAATGTCATTTTCGTATTGTACGGTCTGATTACGTAAACCTATTTCGGCCTCGGTTTCAAAATAGGTGTCTTGATTTGCAGTGCCCTCGCTTTCAAACAAGATTTTTAAGGGCTCTGAAGTCCGCAACTGTGAAATCTTTCCAGATTTCCTGGTTGGAGACTTCTACCTGTTTACTATGCCGTTCGCTGTCGAACATAAACTTGTACGTGAGCTTCCTGGCGAAGAGATATAGATCTTTCATAAGTTCAAATCTGTTGGATGAAGCGTTGGGGCAAAAACTTAAGCCAAAACCCAAAAGTTCCAATTCTGTTGCACTAAGAGGGTAAGACGAGAGGTTAATCCCCTCCAGGTGTTGGGAATTAACATGCGGTGTAGAACCGTCCAAGTTTGTTACATCAGATTGATTAGAAGATATCTGTTGAACCAGGGCTCGACAATCCCCGGGCACCAGGTCGCAAATGCGACTAGAATTGGTGACCTGGCGCAGCACAGCTGAGGTTTCCTGTATCTCCGTGCGACCCCCCCCCATGATCGCACTATCTCGTCGGGCCGCGCCGGCCGGTAATTTAGGCCTAGGCTTCATTCTGTAATCTGGCGCCATCTTGTGGTGGCCGTTGGTATGACAAGACAACCAGCAATGCTTGCCTGTTTCACTGCCCGCCCATCTCCTTCCCTTTACTTTAGAAGTTAACCCCCAAACATTATATATATTTTTTATTCTAACACCCAAGAGAATAAAATGGCGGTCGTTGCAATACTTTCTGTCACACCGTATTTGCGAAGCGGTTTTACAAGCGCACTTTTTTGAGGAAAAAAATACACTTTTTTTAAATTTAAAAAAATAAGACAACAGTTAAGTTAGCCAATTTTTTTTTTTATATTGTGAAAGGTAATGTTACACTGAGTAAATTTGATACCCAACATGTCACGCTTCAAAATTGCGTCCGCTAGTGGAATGGCGGCAAACTTTTACCCTTTAAAATCTCCATAGGCGACATTTAAAAAATTCTACAGGTTGCATGTTTTGAGTTAGAGGATGTCTAGGGCTAGAATTATTGCTCTCGCTCTACCGATCGCGGCGATACCTCACATGTGTGGTTTAAACACTGCTTTCATATGCGGACCCTACTCATGTATGCGTTCGCTTCTGCACGCATTGGTCGTTAAAAAAAAAAAACCTGGCTCCTAACTTTTTTAGCTGGCTCCTAGATTCCAAGCAAATTTGTCAAGCCCTGTGTTGAACAATGGGGAGAGAATCAGGGAAGATATGATTGTGCATGGTGTACGAGGAAAGTATTGATCTATGCGTCATTTTTAGGGGGGTCCTTTGGAGTAGCTCCAGCAGTGGCTGTGCTACTTGGTCTTACAAGAGTCTGGGCCGATTCAATAATTGGATGTCGAATAGTATGGTCAGGTCTGGTGGTTAAAGGAGGAATAGGAAAGGTAGAGGAAAGTTCAGAAGAGACACCCAGTGTTTGATTAGGAAACATTGAGACCCCCCGATTACTTATTGGGGTGGGGTCTCTCCTTGGTGTATCGGTCATATTATTACTAGTTGACCAGTTTGTATCATCTGTTATGCCTTTCTTACTTTCAGTGCCAGTCTCATACCCACCACCATGTTGCGGTCTTTTTCTAGAGCCTCGGCCCCTTTGACGTCCTCGGACACCTGTTCTGGAGTTCTGTGAGGTATAAGAATTGGTAGAAGAGTCAGAGTCATTAGCTTGATCCGTACGTTTTTTCATGTTTTTATATTGACCCATCATTTTCCGTCCCCCTCGTTGGCCGTTACTCATTGGCCAATTGTAGGCATACTTGCCCGCAAAGGCCAATTTGTCACAGGAGTATTTTTCCTCTTTTTTTAGGAGTAAGTCCTTCGTAAAGTTCTGAAATATATTCCTTTAGTTGGGAATCAAAGGTTTTAAAGTCTGGGTTATTAAGTACTGCTTTGTTTTCGTCATAGATTCTTTTGATTTCACAATCCACTGCTTTCAGCTCTTTCATATAATACTCCACCATCAGCTCCATCATTGTTTTGGAGCAGGATTGGAGATTATGTTCCCAGCGAGCCCTGGAATCATCATCAATTGCCCATATATTGGGGAACACCTGAACCCTCAGACCTTTAGGGTTATGGTCTTCCCCTAGATACTGTTCAAAGTATCTAATATGCCAAAACAGACTAGATTTTCGCTGAAACGTATGGAGAATTTTTTGATATACAATTTCTGATTCAACATTGTAATTTTTAGCAGAGGAGCAAGATTGTTTGATACCAAGCATAAAACCCTCCCAGTCGTTGCCTGAAAAGTCCGCCATTGGTATAGTCCCACTTAAAAAAGTATAGATTTAGGCAAAAAATATTATTTAACCACTTGTCCACCGCCCACCATCAAATGACAGATGGCGGAAGACTCTATTCTGACTGGACGTCATATGACGTCGTGCTTTTAAATACCACTAGGGGGCACAACACACGCGCCCGATGCGCTTACCAGGCGGCCGCGATGGCCGCCGGGCACCCGCGATTGCCCAGAAACCAAACAGGACCATGGATCTGTGTGTGTAAACACACAGATCCACGTCCTGTCAGGGAGAGGAGACGGATGGTGTGTCCCTTGTACATAGGGACACAGATCGGTCACCTCCCCCAGTCAGTCCCCTCCCCCACAGTAATAATCACTTCCAGGGGAATACATTTTAACCCCTTCCTCGCCCCCTAGTGTTAACCCCTTCCCTTCCAGTCATGTTTATACAGTAATCAATGTATTTTTATAGCACTGATCACTGTATAAATGTGAATGGTCCCAAAAATGTGTCAAAAGTGTCCGATGTGTCCGCTGCAATATCGCAGTCATGATAAAAATCCCTAAAGAACCCCTATTTTGTATCTGCTATAACTTTTGCGCAAACCAATCAATATACGCTTATTGCGATTTTTTATATTTTTTTACCAAAAATATGTAGAAGAATACATATCGACCTAACCTGAGGAAAATGTAAATTATTTTTTTTTAAATGGATATTTATTATAGCAAAAAGTAAAAAATATATATATATTTTTTTCAAACTTGATGCTCTTCTTTTGTTTATAGCGCAAAAAATAAAAACCGCAGAGGTGACCAAATACCACCAAAAGAAAGCTTTGTGGGGAAAAAAGGACGCAAATTTAGTTTGGGTACAGCGTCGCATGACCGCGCAATTGTCATTCAAAGTGTGACAGTGCTGAAAGCTGAAAAATGGCTTGGGCAGGAAGGGGGTGAAAGTGCCCAGTAGGCAGGTGGTTAAGATGAGATCTAGAAAAAGAGGGTGGAGTGCTTTAAATAGAGCAACTCTACACCCTGGAGTGCAAAAAACAAGGAAACATGGTGTTTGCCACCCGGAATATTGAAATGTAAACAAGGGAAAGGGGAAGCACTCACAATGCCACATCCGTAGTAGTATTAGAGAAACATGAAAGATTGCTCAAAAAGAGCAACTAATGGTCGGACATTAAAGGCAACAACACAGGAATAAACAAAATAGAAACTTATTATATGAAAAGACCAAAAATTGACAGTTTCTACAGTAGTTGAAGAGTTAAAACTGTATATAAGATGGAATGTACAGATGTGGTCCCTTGTGCGTCTACGAGTTTCGCCGCAAGGCTTCTTCAGGACGAACAGAAATAGCAAGAAAGAATATAGAACTTACTATCTGCAATGAAACATGTTCCATAGTTATCATACAAATATATAAAACATAAAAGCATTGTGTTTCAAAGATAGAAAATAAGTATCTGTTCAAAAAACATATACTCAGAGGGCCAATGACCAAGAACATCACATTCTCTTAGATACCTTTGGGAAAAACCGGGTCCAATGTATATTGTCCCACAGTCAGTATTTGTACAGGTATACGAAAATCCACAAAGGTATAGAATGAAGACCACACACATCTAAAACAAAAAATGAGCCAAAAATATAAAAGTTGTTATATTTAGAGAGGGTGAGAGACCCCCCCATTTGTATATTCATTTGAAAACAGACAGATTATAACAGGGTATATGCTTCCCATATCTAATGCGCACATAGGTTGAATATGGTAGGTGCTTCCTGTCTTGGGAGATGGCCACAGGAAATAGAAGCCGAAAACCAAAGGGAAAGGATCAGCACCTTATTGGTCAGATTTCTATATATAAAGGAAAATAGAACAAAATATAATAGAGAGAAATCAATCAACGCCAATATGGTGTGTGTATCTTTGTAGACCTCCCATGGAAACAGAAACAATACTCACCAAAGGTAGAAAAAGTTGGTGATAAAATGGGGGCATATATATACTTCGGATTAACCTGAGGCTGACAAGTATATGCAGCCAAACAAAGTCTGTCCAGCATCCAGGACCAGCCAAACAAAGGCGGTAGTCAAATAAAGCAGCACGTCTGCCAAGCAGTCTAGAAAGTAATGTATATAAAAAGACCATTGTAAAAAGCTACTAGAAGCTAAAGTCTATCAACTAGCATCAGATGGTGTACTTACAGTGGCCGCGGGATATATGGAGAAAATGCCCCCAGGAGACAGCTGAGTACTGTGCACAAGGACAAGTGCTGAATGCACTGTTTAACCACCTGCCTACCGGGCACAAAAAACCCCTTCCTGCCCAAGCCATTTTTCAGCTTTCAGCGCTGTCACAATTTGAATGACAATTGCGCGGTCGTGCAACGTGGCTCCCAAACGGAATTTGCGCCCTTTTTTCCCCACAAATAGAGCTTTCTTTTGGTGGAATATGATCACCTCTGCGGTTTTTATTTTTTGCGCTATAGACAAAAGAAGCGCGTCAAGTTTGAAAAAAAACACTATTTTTTACCTTTTGCTATAATAAATATCAATTTTTTTAATATATTTTTTAAATTTTCCTCAGTTTAGGCCGATACGTATTCTTCTACATATTTTTGGTTAAAAAAAATTGCAATAAGCGTATATTGATTGGTTTGCGCAAAAGTTATAGCAGATACAAAATGGGGGATAGATTTATAGCATTTTTTTTTTTTTTACTAGTAATGGTGGCGATCTGCGATTTTTATCATGACTGCGATATTGCGGCGGACACATCGGACACTTTTGAAACATTTTTGGGACCATTCACATTTATACAGCGATCCCTGCTATAAAAATGCACTGATTACTGTATAAATGTGACTGGCAGGGAAGGGGTTAACACTAGGGGGCGAGGAAGGGGTTAAATGTGTTTCCTAGATGTGTTTTAACTGTGGGGGGAGGGGACTGACTGGGGGAGGTGACCGATGGTTGTCCCTATGTACAAGGAACACACCATCGGTCTCCTCTTCCTGACAGGACGTGGATCTGTGTGTTTACACACACAGATCCACGGTCCTGCTCGGTTACTGGGCAATCGCGGGTGCCCAAAGGCCATCGCGGCCGCCGGGCACGCGCATCGGGCCCCCAGCGACGCGTCGCGCGCGCCCCCTAGCTACTTTTAAAGCCGCAACGTCATACGACGTCTGGTCAGAACAAGAGTCTTCCGCCTGCCGTCATTTGACGGCGGGCGGTAGACAACTGGTTAAATACCGTATTTATCGGCGTATAATACGCACTTTTTTCCCCTGAAAATCAAGGGAAAATCGTGGGTGCGTTTTATACGCCGATACCCACATCCCCGGGTGGTCTACGCTGACTGTGAGCGGAACGGAGCGAGATACACATAGCCGAATGTACTCGGCTATACTCGGCTTTTCTCGGCTCCGCTCACAGTCACGCCCAGTCGGCGTGATTGTGAGCGGAGCCGAGAAAAGCCGAGTATAGCCGAGTACACTCGGCTATGTGTATCTCAGCTCCGCCCAGTCCCTGCATTCTCGGCGGCGTTCGCCCCGCTGCGCTCAGTCTCTGCGCCAATTTTAAAATCCAGCAAGGCGACACTGGGGCAAGGCTGCACGGCTACACTGGGGCAAGGCTGAAATGGACTCTGGGGCAAGGCTGCAATGGACACTGACAAGGCTGCAATGGACTCTGGGGCAAGGCTGCAATGGACTCTGGGGCAAGGCTGCAATGGACTCTGGGGCAAGGCTGAAATGGAGACTGACAAGGCTGCAATGGACATTGGGGCAAGGCTGCACTGTGATAAGGCTGCATTTAAATGTAAGTTATTTTTCCTTAAACTTCGCTCCTAAAAGTTTTTTTCCCTAAAATTCCCTCCTAAACTTGGGGTGCGTGTTATACGTCGGCGCGTGTTATACGCCGATAAATACGGTACCCTCAAGCCCGAGAAAATGGGAGAGCGGCGCCAGGTGTGTGACGTCATAAATGGGCGCCGCAAAATATCCTGTGCAGCATCTCCCATAGGCTAATTACCAGGGATCCGAGAATACGATGCGCGCTGGATGAGAGGAAGTGGTGACGTTGGAACGCAAGTCAGGCAGGAAGTGCCGACGCCTAAAACAACATAGTGGACAGATATGGCCTTCAAAGGACAGCACAACTTTTATATTTTTGCCTCATTTTTTGTTTTAGATGTGTGTGGTCTTGATTCTATACCTTTGTGGATTTTCGTATACCTGTACAAATACTGACTGTGGGACAATACACATTGGACCCTGTCTTTCCCAAGGTATCTAAGAGAATGTGATGTTCTTGGTCATTGGTCCTCTGAGTATATGTTTTTTAAACAGATACTTCTTTTCTATCTTTGAAACACAATGCTTTTATGTTGTATATATTTGTATGATAACTATAGAACATGTTTCATTGCAGATAGTAAGTTCTATATTCTTTCTTGCTATCTCTGTTGGTCCTGAAGAAGCCTTGCGGCGAAACGTGTAGACGCACAAGGGACCACATCTGTACATTTCATCTTGTATACAGTTTTAACTCTTCAACTACTGTAGTAACTGTAAATTTTTTGTCTTTTCATATAATACATTTCTATTTAGTTTATTCACTGTGTTATTGCCTTTAAAGTCCGACCATTGGTTGCTCTTTTTGAGCAATCTTTCATGTTTCTCTAAGACTACTACGGATGTGGCATTGTGAGTGCTTCCCTTTCCCTTGTTTACGGTTCACCAAAAGAAAGCTCTATTTGTGGGGAAAAAAAGACGTCAATTTTGTTTGGGAGCAGCGTCGCACGACCGCGCAATTGTCAGTTAAAGCGACGCAGTGCCGAATCGCAAAAAGTGGCCTCGTCTTTGACCAGTGAAATGGTCCGGGGCTGAAGTGGTTAAAGTGGATGTATACCCAATTCATAAAATTTGAGCTGGGCACATATATCTGCAGTATTTTGTTATCTCTCGTCAAAGAGCTAAGTCCCATAGCTCTCTCCTGACACGTTCCTCTGTTATCAGCCTGGTACTCCTGACAAATTCTAGGACACATCAGATAAAAGCAGCCTGAAATTTCTGTCCGGGAAGGTTGCTATAAATAGATTAGCAGGCAGCTGGCCCTGTTGCAAAACACCTCTGAGAGTCTCTGCCTATGATAAGAGGGGGTGTGTGCCTTTCCTCCAATCAGCAATTTTAGCTATCTTGGCTGTATGCCCAGACATCACACTCTGTGGTAAACAGGAAGAGAAAATTTCCTAATACGATCTAAACTTTCTAAACAGTATATAAATGTGAAGACAGCAGCTATGGATGTAAAACCTATGTAGGGAGATTTGTTTCATCTCAGTGTATCATCTGAAGCTGTTCACTTCACTGGGTGTATGGAGGGTTTACATCCACTTTAAGTTGAATCTGTTTGTAAGTCAGAACAGGTACATTTTTTAAGTGTAGCTCCAGCCAAAAAAATAATAATTTTTTAAGCTTTTTGGATCGCATAGGGAAGGGTTTACACCCTTGTAACCTTTGTTTTGCTGTCTGTGCCCCTGATCAGAAGATTTCACCTCACTTTCTGTCTCAATGACATTTTGGATTTTGAAAATTTTGGGTTCTGGAAACAAGCCTTGGTGATAAAGCATCAGTGGAGGTACCTTTTTCCCATAATAACGCTTATAGGAGTGAATTTCCCTTCCTAGGGATAGATTTCCTCTCAATCTATTAACCTTCTATGAGGAAATGATCTTCCTTTTCGGGGGCTCCTCCTCTTTTCTGAGTGTCCCTATAGAAAGCCGCTTGCTATGGGAGCACTCGTGCATGCTTGATCCCAAGCCAGGCTCTGAATGTCCATTGATGGACACAGCAGAGCTCTACCTGGCCTTCGCTGCCTCCTCACAAGCCATGATCATCCCTCCTCACAGGCTGTGATTGGCAGCAGCAAGAGCCAATGGCTCCCACTGCTTCCGCCATGTCCGGTTAGGAGGGGGAGAGAGAGGAGAGAGCTGCTACTAGAGCTGCACGATTCTGGCCAAAATGAGAATCACGATTTTTTTTGCTTCTAATAAAGATCACAATTCTCTTACGACTCTCGCCGTATAAAATCTTTCACATTATACAAAAAATTTGGGCTAACTTTACTGTTTTTTTAATTTTAATTATTCATTAAAGTAATTTTTTCCTAAAAAATTGCATTTGAAAGCCGCTACCCAAATACAGTGTGACATAAAACATTGCAACAACCATTTTATACTCCAGGGTCTCTACTAAAAAATTAATATATAATGTTTGGGGGGTTCTGAGTAGGGATGAGCCGAACACCCCCCTGTTTGGTTCGCACCAGAACCTGCGAACGGACCGAAAGTTTGTGTGAACTTTAGAACTCTATTAAATAAAATGGACGTGAACGTTTGAAATCAAAAGTGCTAATTATAACGGCTAATATGCAAGTTATTGTCCTAAAAGGGTTTGGGGACCCGGGTCCTGCCCCAGGGGACATGTATCAATGCAAAAAGAAGTTTTAAAAACGGCCGTTTTTTCGGGAGCAGTGATTTTAATGATGCATAAAGTGAAAAAAAAAAAAAGTGAAATATTCCTTTAAATATCGTACCTGGGGGGTGTCTAAAGTATGCCTGTGAAGTGGCACGTGTTTCCCGTGTTTAGAACTGTCCCTTCACAAAATTACATTTCTAAAGGAAAAAAAGTCATTTAAAACTGCTTGCGGCTTTAACCACTTAAGCCCCGGACCATTTGGTAGCTAGAGGACCAGAGGTGAATTCAGAATTTTGCACTGCGCTGCTTTAACTGTAAATTGTGCGGACATGCAATGTTGTACCCAAACGAAATTTGCGTCCTTTTCTTCCCACAAATAGAGCTTTCTTTTAATGGTATTTGATTGCCTCTGCGATTTTTATTTCTTGCGATATAAACGGAAAAAGACCGAAAATTTTGAAAAAAAATGATATTTTCTACTTTTTGTTATAAGAAAAATCGAATAAACTCAATTGTAGTCATACATTTAGGCCAAAATGTATTCAGCCACATGTTTTTAGTAAAAAAAATGTCAATAAGCGTATATTTATTGGTTTGCGCAAAAGTTATAGAGTTTACAAACTAGGGTACATTTTCTAAAATTTACACAGCTTTAAATTTATGACTGCCTATCTCATTTCTTGAGGTGCTAAAATGACAGGGCAGTACAAAACCCCCCCCCCAAATGACCCCATTTTGAAAGTAGACACCCCAAGGAAATTGCTGAGAGGCATGTTGAGCCCATTGATTTTTTTATTTTTTTGTCCCAAGTGATTGAATAATGACTAAAAAAAAAAAAAAAATTACAAAAAGTTGTCACTAAATGATATATTGCTCACACATGCCATGGTTATATGTGGAATTTCACCCCAAAATACATTTTGCTGCTTCTCCTGAGTACGGGGATACCACATGTGTGGGACTTTTTGGGAGCCTAGCCGCGTACGGGACCCCGAAAACCAAGCACCGCCTTCAGGATTTCTAAGGGCGCAAATTTTTGATTTCACTCCTCACTACCTATCACAGTTTCGAAGGCCATAAAATGCCAAAATAGCACAAAACCCCCCCAAATTACCCCATTTTAGAAAGTAGACACCCCAAGGAAATTGCTGAGAGGCCTGTTGAGCCCATTGAATATAATTTTTTTTGTCCCAAGTGATTGAATAATGACAAAAAAAAAAAAAAAATTACAAAAAGTTGTCACTAAATTATATATTGCTCACACATGCCATGGTTATATGTGGAATTACACCCCAAAATACATTTTTCTGCTTCTCCTGAGTACGGGGATACCACATGTGTGGGACTTTTTAGGAGCCTAGCCGCGTACGGGACCCCGAAAACCAAGCACCGCCTTCAGGATTTCTAGGCACAAATTTTTGATTTCACTCCTCACTACCTATCACAGTTTCGAAGGCCATAAAATGCCAAAATCGCACAAAACCCCCCCAAATGACCCCATTTTGGAATACAGACACCCCAAGCTATTTGCTGAGAGGAATGACGAGTATTTTACAGCTCTCATTTGTTTTTGAAAATGAAGAAAGAAAATATATATATATATATATTTTTTTTTTCAATTTTCAAAACTTTGTGACAAAAAGCGAGATCTGCAAAATACTCACAATACCTCTCAGCAAATAGCTTGGGGTGTCTACTTTCCAAAATGGGGTCATTTGGGGGGGTTTTGTGCTATCTGGGCATTCCATGGCCTCCGAAACTGTGATAGGCAGTGAGAAGTGAAATCAAAAATTTACACCCTTAGAAAGCCTGAAGGCGGTGCTTGGTTTTTGGGGTCCCGTACATGGCTAGGCTCCCAAAAAGTCTCACACATGTGGTATCCCCGTACTCAGGAGAAGCAACAGAATGTATTTTGGGGTGTAATTCCACATATGCCCATGGCATGTTTGAGCAATATATCATTTAGTGACAACTTTGTGCAAAAAAAAAAATTGTTGTTTTTCCGCAACTTGTGTCAACATATAAAATATTCCATGGACTCGACATGCCTCTCAGTATATAGCTTGGGGTGTCTACTTTCCAAAATGGGGTCATTTGGGGGGGGGTTTTGAACTGTTCTGGCATTTTATACACAACATTAGGAAGCTTACATCCACTCTTCTAACCACTTGAAGACAAAGCCCTTTTTGACACTTTTTGTTTACATGAAAAAAATTTGTTTTTTGCAAGAAAATTATGTCGAACCCCCAAACATTATATATATTTTTAAAGCAAAGGCCCTACAGATTAAAATGGTGGGTGTTGCATTTTTTTTTCTACACAGTATTTGCGCAGCGATTTTTCAAACACATTTTTTGGGTTAAAAAATACACTTTTTTTAATTTTAATGCACTAAAACACACTATATTGCCCAAATGTTTGATGAAATAAAAAAGATGATCTTAGGCCGAGTACATAGATACCAAACACGACATGCTTTAAAATTTCGCACAAACGCGCATTGGCGACAAACTACATACATTTTTAAAAGCCTTTAAAAGCCTTTACAGGTTACCCCAGTAGATTTACAGAGGAGGTCTACTGCTAAAATGATTGCCCTCGATCTGACCTTCGCGGTGATACCTCACATGCATGGTGCAATTGCTGTTTACATATGACGCCAGACCGACGCTTGCGTTCGCCATTGGGCAAGAGCAGGGCAGGACAGGGGTGCTTTTTTTTTTTTTTTTTTTTTTTTTTATTATTAATTTTGCTTTTTTATTTTATTTTTAAATTGTTCCTTCCAAGTATTTTTTTTTTATCATTTTTATTGTTATCTCAGGGAATGTAAATATCCCCTATGATAGCAATAGGTAGTGACAGGTACTCTTTTTTTGAAAAAACTGGGGTCTTCTAGACCCTAGATTTTTCCTCTGCCCTCAAAGCATCTGACCACACCAAGATCGGTGTGATAAAATGCTTTCCCAATTTCCCAATGGCGCTTTTTATATCCGGGGGGGGCATTCCCTCCCACTGCTTGTAAAAGCAGTCCAGAGGCTAATTAGCCGCTAGGATTGCTTTTACATGAAAGCCGGCCGCAGGCTGAAAAGAATGATACCAAGATGATACCTAAACCCGCAGGCATCATTCTGGTATAAACATTCAAAGTCCAGCAACATACCAGTACGTTGCTGGTCCTTGTTGGACATGTATTGTAATCTTTTTATTTCATGCAGCCAGTTGGCTGAACGAAAAAAGAGATTGATCGGTGGGTATGCCCACCATTAGAATACCGCCCTTCATCCACCCACTTCCAATGATGGGCATACACGCACCATTTATATATGCCGAAGCATGGGGGCATCCTCCCGCAAAAAAGTTATGCCGCACACACATGGTCAGACTTTTCCACGGGCAAGCCTCCGTCGGAATTTCGACCGTATGTACGCGGCATTAGGAGCAAAATCGCTCCTCCGCCCCTGCTGCCCCAATGCATTGGCATATTTGCTTTTTTTTTTTAACTGTGGTGGTGAAATCACCTCCTACAGCACTGGAGTCGCAGGGATCAGGCCTGTCTCTGCGAACGCTGCAGTTATGTGTGTTTTTGTTTTGTAAGTGACAGTGATCGATCGATACTGCACTTGGGTGGCCTGGGCTGGACGGAGGGGCAAAACGCAGGTGCCATCAGGTATCTGGGCTGATCCCGCTAACGCTGCGTTTTTGGGAACCCTAAACTGCTGGGGACGCTAGTATAGATCTGATCAGATCAGATATTGATCTGTTCAGATACTATACCAATAAGGGGGGTGTATGCTTCACGCGTGGGTGTTAGCGTTACTGGCACTAACCTGACGCTGCCTGGGGTGTGACTCAGACCCTCTCTGACGCTAAAACCTAATTGATATCACCCGCCGGGCGATCAGGGGGTTAAACCTTTATTGGGTTATATACACGGCGGGTGCCCTGACACTATAAAAAGCAAACTAACTAACCAGCGTCACCCGTAACACTTATATGGTGATCACTGGTGAAAGGGTTAACTAGGGGAAATCAGGGGGTTAAAGCCTTTATTAGATAATATATGGGGGTACCTGACGCTATAAAAACCTGTGGCGAACCTAAAAAAAATTACCAGCTACCGATCTGCATCACCGACGCTAAGACAGCGTTTAGAAAAACGATTGCTTAGCGACAGTGGTGATGGGGGTGAAAGGGTTACCTGGGGGGGCGATCAAGGGGGTTAAACCTTTATTAGATAATATATTGGGGTACCTGACGCTATAAAAACATGCGGCGAACCTAAAAAAAATTACCGGCTACCGATCTGCATCACAGACACTAAGACAGCGTTTAGAAAAACGATCGCTTAGTGACAGTGGTGATGGGGGTGAAAGGGTTACCTGGGGGGGCGATCAAGGGGGTTAAACCTTTATTAGATAATATATTGGGGTACCTGACGCTATAAAAACATGCGGCGAACCTAAAAAAAAATACTGGCTACGATCTGCATCACCGACACTAAGACAGCGTTTAGAAAAACGATCGCTTAGTGACAGTGGTGATAGGGGGTAAAAGGGTTACCTGGGGGGCGATCAAGGGGGTTAAACCTTTATTAGATAATATATTGGGGTACCTGACGCTATAAAAACCTGCGGCGAACCTAAAAAAAATTACTGGCTGCCGATCGGCATCACTGACGCTAAGACAGCGATCAGAAAAATGATCGCTAAGCGACAGTGGTGATAGGCGGTGAAAGGGTTATCTGGGGGGTGATCAGGGGGTTAAACCTTTATTAGGGGGGGTTAGGGGGCTACACTGGACCTAAGACTAAACTTTGGTGACACTTTTACAGTCACAAATGTCACTGATTGCAGTGATCACTAAATAAATGGTCACTGCAATCAGTGACACTGTGACTGGGGGCTGGGGGGGTGATCTGGGGGGTGATCTGGGGTGTCTGGGGGTGGCCTGGGGGGGCGATTTATGTCCCTATGTGTCCTGGTGTCAGTGTAGTGTTGTGTGCACTGACCTGATATCTTCTCTTGTACGGCGCTCGGTATATGTGAGCGCCGCACCAGAGATGACATCACTTCCTCCTGCTCCCTCTGTCTGACACAGACAGAGGGGGCATTTCCATTCGCCGGGAGCGATCGCGAGGGGGTGGCCAGAAACGAATGGCTGCCCCCTCATCCCGGAACGCTCCCGGACACTTAGCCACCGCTCACTGTATAGGAGGGGGGTCCGATTGGACCCCCCAACTGTACAAAGGCAATCACGTACACTCTACGTGATTGTGCCTGTCGGTGCCATTCTGCCGACGTATATATACAGTGAGCGGTCGTTAAGTGGTTAATGTAATTTTTGGTCCCGGCAATATGGATGAAAATCATTGAGAAAAATGGCATGGGTACCCCCCACCCCAACCCAGCCCACTACCAGCCCCTTTGGATCTTGTATGGATATTAGGGGGAACCCCGCACCCAAAATAAAAAAAGGCCCTATATACTCTGAACAGCAGTATACAGGCGGTGCAAACAAGACAGGAACTGTAGGTTTGTTCTTAAGTAAAATCTGTTTGTAATTTGGAACAGGTAAATTTTTAAGTGTAGCTCCAGCCAAAAAATCTATTTTTAAGCTTTTTGGAGAACATAGGGAAGGGTTATCACCCCTGTAACATTTGTTTTGCTGTCTGTGCACCTGTTCAGAACATTTCACCTCACTTTCCGTCCCAATGACAAATGTTTTTGGAAATTTGTTTTTTTTTATTGAAACAAGGATTGGTGATAAACATCAGTAGAGAGGAGACACCTTTTTCCCATATCAACTCTTACAGGACAGAATTTCCCTTCCTAGGGGTAGATTTCCTCTCACTTCCTGTTGTCTCCTTCCATTTGCAAGTAGGAGTCGTTTGTAAGTTGGATGTTTGAAAGTAGGGGCCTGCCGTAAATACTCTGCAGAAATTTGCCCCTTAGGTGTTGGTGTTGTCACCACACTGTAAGCCCTCACAGTTACTCTAGGTGGGCGCTGGAACGCCCTGCTGTGAACTATTATATCAGGAATTGTAATTACATGCCATTGTTGAACAGTGGTAGGAAAAATTGGGCCTATGGTGGTGGTGCTGGTGCCACAACACTGTAAGCCCTCACAGTTACCCGTGGTGGGCGCAGGAATGGGCCCAGCTGTGAAATATTAGATCAAGAATTTTAATTACATGCCCCTGTTGGACAGGGGCAGAAAAATTGGGCCTTTGGTGGTGGTGGTGGTGTTGCCACAACACTGTAAGCCCTCACAGTTACTCTTGGTGGGCGCAGGAATGGGCCCTGCTGTGAATTATTAGATCAAGAATTGTAAAGCAGGGGCAGAAAAATTGGGCCTTAGGCACTGGTGCTGGTGCCACAACACTGCAACGCCTCACAGATACTGTAGTTGTAGCGCAGCAATGAGCCCTGTTGCAAAGTATTGGATCAAAAATTGTAATTACACGCCCCTGTTTAACAGGGGCTGAAAAATTGAGCCTTAGCCACTGGTGGCGGTGCCCAGAACCAAAATGTTCTTTCAAGCTATCAGCATGATTATTGAGGAGGAAGAGGATAGTCACTCAGCATAACAGGATAGTCACTCTGCATCAGTATAGGCAGTCTTGAAGGGATCTGACATTTAAAAGAAAATTATTCTGTTACATCACCATCAGGTGCTTGGTAGCTGGTGGTGATCCAAGACTGATTTATTTTTATGAAGGTCAGTCGATCGACTAAGTCGGTTGACCGGCGCACCCTGTGATTGGTTACAAAGCCTGCAGCAGCACTGAATGTGCATTCCGAAAGAACGCTGGATGCAGGACAGTCCAGTAGCTCAATTGCATACTGTGCAAGCTCTGGCCAGTGATCCATCCTCAAGACCCAGTAAACCAGAGGATTTTCGGTGGGAAATGTGTCCAAGTCTGATCTTGCCCCTAGGTATTCCTGCACCATGTAAACCAGACTCTGGCGATGGTTGCTGGAACCGATCATACCTTGGGGCTGCGGACTTAAAAATTGTCTGAACACATCGGTCAGACGGCCACCTTCTCCACCGCTCCTTCTTTGACTGACCGAAGCCTCAGCAACACGTTGTCCAGGACCAGGAATTTGTAATCTCCCAGTCTCTGGGAATGTGTTGCACAGACCTTTCTGCAAGGCCTCACGAAGATGCCTCATCCTCTGCGACGGCAAGATGATGAGGTCCGCAACCTTACCCTTGTAACGTGGATCAAGGAGGGTTGCCAGCCAGTAATGATCCCTCTCCTTGATCGCACGAATACGAGGATCCTTCCGCAGGCCTTGCAGGATCAGGGAGGCCATGCAGCGTGGGTTTGCTGAGGCACTCGGTGCGGAGTCCTCTGGGTCACTAAGGATGACGACATGATCCGCAGCCACCTCCTCCCAGCCACGTACAAATCCATGGGTGTCTTGGGACTGTAATTGATCCCTTGAAGACTGCTGCTGATGCTGAGTGCTAGTCTCCACCTCCATGCTGACACAATCCTCCTCCTGCTCCTCCTCCTCTTCCTGTGTGATAGCCGGGCCAGCAGGAACACTGTCTGGATAAAGGGGGGCTTGAAAGGTAAGGAAGTCCTCCTCTTCCTGCCTCTGTTCTGCCTCAAGTGCCCTGTCCATTATTCCACGCAGCGTGTGCTCCAACAGGTGGACAAGAGGGACAGTGTCACTGATGCATGCACTGTCACTGCTCACCATCCTCGTGGCCTCCTCCAAATGGTGCCAGGACAGTGCATGCATCCCTGATCATGGCCCACTGGCGTGGGGAAAAAAATCCAAGCTCCCCTGACACTGTCCTGGTGCCATATTGCAACAGATACTCATTGATGGCCCTCTGCTGCGTGTGCAGCCGCTGCAGCATGGCCCACGTAGAGTTCCACCTGGTGGGCATGTCAGATTAGGCGGTTCTTGGGCAGGTTTTAATCCTTTTGCAGGTCAGACAGCCGATCAGTGGAATTATATGACCGGCGGAAATGCCCACAGTGTTTCCTGGCCTGCTTCAGGACCTCCTGTAAGCCCGGGTACCTGCCCAAGAACCGCTGCACTACCAAGTTAAGGACGTGAGCCAAACAGGGCACATGGGTCAGTTGTCCCTGTCGGAGGGTGGAGAGGAGGTTGGTGCCATTGTCGGAAACCACCTTTCCTGGCTTAAGCTGGCGCGGCGTCAACCACCTCTGAGCCTGCCCCTGCAGAGCTGACAGAATCTCTGCCTCAGTGTGGCTCCTGTCCCCCAAGAACACCAGCTCAAGCACCGCATGGCATCTTTTTGCCTGCGTACTTGCGTAGCCCCTTGAACGCCTACAGAGCACCGCTGGTTCCAAGGACAAATCAGCAGAGGAAGAGGCCATGGAGGAGGAAGAAGAGGAGGGGGTGGAGTAGAGAGGTGTGTCAGAATCACCCGTAGTAACATTTTAGAGGCGTGGTGGCGGAACAACCTCCAACACTACTGCACCTTGTCCTGCATCCTTCTCAGCTGCCAGCAGAGTCACCCAATGCGCCGTGAAAGATAGGTAACGTCCCTGTCCATGCCTGCTGGACAATGAGTCAGCGGTAATATGCACCTTACCGCTGACCGCTCTGTCCAGCGAGGCCAAGACATTGCCTTCCACATGCTGGTAGAGAGCCGGAATCGCCTTCCGTGAGAAAAAGTGGCATTTGGGAACCTGCCACTGAGGAACCGCACATTCCACAAACTCACGGAAGGGGGCAGAGTCTACCAACTGAAAAGGCAGCAGTTGAAGTGCTAGCAATTTAGCCAAGCTAGCATTCAACCGCTGGGCATGTGGATGGCTGGGAGCGAACTTCTTTCGGCGGTGCAGCAGCTGGGGCAGGGAACTTTTTGAACGCACACAGAGACAGCAGCGCCCTGCACATGCGGAGCTCTGTGGTGTGATGCAGTCAGTGTGCTGCCCTTAAGCTGGCTCCTGGAGGGCATCCTGCCTCGTTGGAGATGTGCCTCCTCCTCCTCCTCCTCCTCTCTCCTATCTGGCACCCACGTGGAGTCAGTGACCTCATCATCCCCTCCCTCCTCCTCACTGGAGCCATTCTGGCAGTATGCTGCAGCTGGGGGGACATGACTGCCAGATAGCTGACCTTGTTGGGCACCCCCTCTCTCTGTGCTCACGTTACTACCCCCTCTCTCTGAGCTCACGTTACTGCCTTCCTCCAGCTGGGTTCCATCATTGGAGCCTTCAAAACGCTGGACATCCTCCTGGAGCATGTACCCAACACTGTGGTCAAACAGTTCGGGGGACTCCTCAGGAGGACATGGTGGGGCTAGGGAAGGAGTGACTGATGCCATTGAGCCAATGGAAGAGGCCGCTTTGGCAGCTGCTTTGCCAGACAAAGTACCCTGAGCCTGGGTGAGAGAGGATGAGGAGGAGGAGGACGGCTTGGTCATCCACTCTACCAAGTCTTGGGCATGTTGCGGCTCAACATGTAACAACATGGCCTGGGGAATGCCCAGGGAAAAACCAAGCCTGCTTACCGACTAGCTCGCTGACAACCAATTAACCTGTCTAACAGTATGCGTTAAAAACAGGGGTTTGTCCACGACGTTTACACCAGAATAGACATGTTATATATTGATCGGCCCTCTTTGGAACTGCTGCAGCGGTCGTCCATCGGTAATATAACAATATCTGATCATGCCCCGATTATTCTCACTCTCGACTTGCCCTCAGGTGCCCACAGGACCTGGACATGGCGACTTAACGAAAATCTGTTGGACGACCCTGTAGTAGAGTCGAGGATAGCAGAAACTGTGCAACACTATTTCCTAGAAAATACCACTGCAGACCTGCAAGAGGGAACAATATGGGAATGCCACAAGGCAGTCGTAAGGGGAGCGCTGATTGCCCTGGGCACCAAAATCAAGCGGGAACGACAGGCCGATTTCGATAGAGTACTTACCGCACTCCAGCAGGCGGAACTTAAGCACAAACATAACAGCGACCTCGAGACCCTTAAAAAATTGACAGAGCTTAGGGACATATTTTCGCGTCTACTGGAAAGACAGGCACAGAAGCAGTTAAGGTACTTGTCACACAAATATTACGAACAGGGTAATAAGTGTGGCCGCATGTTAGCAAGAGCACTACGGAAAAAAAAGAGCCCAAACACAAGTACAGAAACTTTGCTCTCCCTCGGGAGACTTGGTGTACAAATCTTCCCAAATTGCTGCAGGGTTCCGTGACTATTACGCAACCTTATACAACCTAAACGCTGACGTGGCCCTGACCGACAATGCGGCCAAAGCAAGTACAATACATGAATACTTACATACTAATGGATTGCCTCCCCTGACCATAGACCGACAAACTGAACTAGATACCCCCATAACCGTTGAAGAAATAGTATCCACAATAAAGGCACTCCCCAACGGCAAAAGCCCAGGCCCGGATGGCTACACTAAGGCGTACTATAAAAAATTCTCCCAGATACTGGCTGGCCAGATGTGCAAATATTTCAATTCCCTGACAAAGGGCAACTGCATCCCCCCAGAAGCCCTGTTAGCGCATATATCGGTTATACCAAAAGAAGGGAAAGACCCAACCACCCCACAAAGCTATCGTCCCATATCATTACTAAACACTGACGTAAAAATACTGGCAAAGATTCTGGCAAACCGATTAAAACACCTTATACCTCAAGTGGTCCACTTAGACCAAACGGGATTTATCACAGGAAGAGAAGCCAGGGACAACTCCATACGAGCGATCCACCTCATTCACTGGGCCAGGAAACAGGCAAACCTCCCCCCTACTTAATTCTCTCCACGGATGCTGAGAAAGCATTTGACCGCATAGATTGGTCCTACCTGCGTTCGGTTCTCACTGCATGGGGTTTGGGCTCCAGCATGTTACATTGGATACAGGCCCTGTACACAAAACCTAGCGCACAGGTCAAAGTAAACGGCATGCTCTCATCCACATTCCCGATTAGGAATGGCACGAGACAGGGGTGCCCGCTGTCGCCCCTCCTCTTCGCACTAGCATTGGAGCCTTTGCTACGTAGAGTGAGAATGAACCCAGACATAACGGGCCTGACGGTAGGGAAGGTAGAGCATAAACTTTCTGCATATGCAGATGATGTATTATTCCACCTGACAAACCCCCTGACCTCACTACCCGCCCTGTTGAAAGAGCTCCAACACTTCGGGACGATTACGAATTTCAAAATTAATTATTCAAAGTCTGAAATTTTGCCCATACAACTGCCCCCGAACATGACTGACATACTGAAGACAAAATTTCCCTTTACATGGGCCAAGAATTCTCTTCGCTACCTAGGCATACAATTGACTGACAGCTTTGACACGCTATACACAATGAACTACCCCAAGTTGATATCGGAGGTGAAACAAGACTTGCTACACTGGACGAAAACCGCATTCACATGGCTAGGGAGAGTAAATGTGATAAAAATGAATGTTTTACCCAGAATCCTGTTCTATATGCAAATGCTCCCTATATTCCTACCCAAAACCTTCTTTAACCACATATCCCACATGCTCACTAAGTTCATATGGAACTCCCAGAAACCGCGTATAGCTATGGGGGTTCTGAGACGCCCAAGGCGCTCCGGTGGCTTGGGGGTCCCGGACCTACAGAGGTACTACCAGGCTATAATTCTCCAAAGATTGCTTAATTGGCGATTTCATGACCAAACCAAACTTTGGGTCACAATGGAGAAGTATATGGCAGGAAGGAACCTAGCCTATGCACCCTGGCTCCTGAGGGAGCACAGGGGGCTATCGGATAACACATCCCCTCTGACACTTCTGACACTCAGGGCTTGGGACAAACTTAACCGAACGAGAAGCTTAGCCCCCCCTATGTCACCTTTGGCCCCACTGGGAGGGTTCCTTTGGTTCCCCCCTGGGGAAAACGCAGATTTCTTTGGTACATGGGTCGACGATAGGAATGCTAGTTGTGGGAAACTACTGAGGAACGGCAAACTGACACCCTACGACTCCTTGACAGACAGAACGGGGAAACCACAACTGAACTTCTGGAAATATAGACAGTTGCACCACTTTTTCGGGATAAACAGTAGCTCGATGAGAGACCTCACGACACTCACACCTTTCGAGGGCCTGTTCGTAGCGGACGAGCCGGTCCCGCGGATGGTGTCGGAACTGTATCAACTGTTGGGGCCCTCGGCCCCCAAACCCGCCTGCATACGGCTATGGGAAAGAGAACTGGGGCAGGAACTCACGAGTTCCCAATTGTCATACCTGTATCAGATGACACACTCTAGCTCTGCAGACTCCAAAATGCAAGAAACAAATTACAAATTGTTATCACGCTGGTACAGAGTGCCAGCAGACTTGGCGAGAATGTACCCCAATAGCTCCGACCGGTGCTGGCGGGGATGCGGAGGCCGGGGAACCCTCCTACACATATGGTGGGACTGCCCCATGATCACTCCGTACTGGGAGGATATTCAACATCAGATTAAGGAAGTCCTGGGAGTAGATATCCCCCTCTCTCCGGTCCACTTTCTCTTGCACGTCCCTTCCATGCCCATGAGTCGTTACAAAAAAAACGCACTCCCTCACCTACTAGACGCCGCTAGACGGCTACTTCCTATTCTCTGGAAGACAACGCAGATACCAAATAGGGAGGAATGGATATGCAGGACGAATCAGATCAGGGTAGCGGAGAAATGGATTGCAACCTGTAGGGGCACTAGAGAGAAACACACGGCCAGGTGGGCTCTCTGGACAGATCACTTCTCTGCTCACAATCACGTCCCCTCCAGTCTGGATGAATCTCTTCTACGAATAGCAGATCCGGCTATGGGTCATGGTGGGACGATAAAGAATACCTGATGCTAACCCATCAAGGGGGGAGACATGGGCCACGGACAGTGAACCACTGTGCGGTGGTCCCTGCTTTTTCCACCACATGACGAACGAGCGGCTAGCGGTCCGGTGCGGGCAAGGTAGACCCTATGGGCGCAAAAAGGTGAGACACTGAATTCCCCCCTTCTCCCCATTTTCTATCCCAGTCCCCCCCCTCCTTTCCTGAGTCCACTCTAATGACGGAACCTGAGGTCCTTATCCCCTTGTCTCGGTCAACTTCTATTTTCTTTCCCCCCACTGTAATTTTTCTATCTCTTTTCTATGGTTGTCTATTACAATGATTAGGGCGGATGAGACTGATAGTAGCAGTCCGTAAACAGTTGTGGTGTCTGCTCGTGGTGTGGCCGGGCCTGTGCGCACGAGTGCCCTGGACAGTGGCACCGATGATGTGCAGTTGCGTGGTGGGGGTGGGGGGGAGTTGCGGACCCGGGCGGGGCGCCGGGGGAGGTTTGATGGAGGCCCTAAAGGGCCCCCCTCGCTCGGTGTGGCGTTCGGGGAAGGTCATCCCTGGGGTTGGCTGCCGCGGCCCCCCCCTAAATATGTAGCCGGCTCGGGCCGTCCCGCGGGCGGACGCTAACTTTTCAGGAGCAACAATTCCTTGAGCCATGACTGCTCCATCTGCAAAGAACACCCTCGCATTGTCTTGTTATACAGATAATAGTTGTTGTTGATATGAAAATACTACCTTATTGCTGTGTTACGCTTGACACAAATAAAATACTATTTACAAAAAAAAAAAAGTAATCAAGTCTGTGTTAAAACACTGCAGGGTCGCAGCTCCTGCGTCCCTTTTGGTTTCAGCAGTCACTCAGCTCCACCCAACGTGTGTCGTCACAAGTCACGGGACTTCCTCAGGGGTACCTTGCTTTGTGCACTGCTCCAAATCATTTGGTGAAAATGGCTCTTGGAGGTTGGCCGCATTTACCATATGGAAGATAGCACACTCAAGTTGACAAATAAATCTGACCTAGCTAACAAGATATGGTCCTGTTGGTTCACCTTTAAGTTCTCGGCAGCATATGCAGATATCATGGCCCAACAGGGCTAGCTGGTAAAAGTGGGTAGGTTTCTATGCGGGCACCCTGTAGGGGCTGGATAACTCCCCCTTTCCCTCCCCCCCTCCTCTTTTCCCCTTTCCCTCCCCCCCCCTCCTCTTTTCCCCTTTCCCTCTTCCCCCCTGCTTTCTCTCCTTTTTTTTCTCTTTTAGAAGTTTCATTTTTGTTGTTATTTGAAGGTACTTTTACGTTGAGGTATGTTGCTCCCAAGGGACACAAGTTTGTCACATGGCAATTCCACATTTGGGTCACAGACTTTGAGTGGATCAGATGTAATGACCGGCTTTTAATGCAGATGATCTCCTTATGTAATTTTCTTTCTCAATGTATCAGTAAATGACTCTTGCCACTTGTCATGCTGTCCTACCACCGTATACTGTTTATGGGGGGAATGTACCTCCTTTTAATGTTCTTTCATTGTAAAATGTCTAATACCTTCCAATAAAAATTTATTGAACAAAAACAGGGGTTTGTCCGCACGCATTTGCAAACGCATGCGTGAGCCACAGAGCCACGCCAAGGCCCCCTGGAGTCTGTGGTTCTACACTAACAATGAGTGTCCCCACAATGGAGGCACATGCATTCTGATGGTTAGATGAGGGCAGGTGGACTGAAGGGGAGCCACCCCTCCTTAAAGGTACAGGAGCACACCAAACACCCAGCATGTAGCACAATGGCTGCAAAGGTGCTGGTGCGTTGCTGGACCAATACAAACACCATAGGTGAAAACAAAAAACGCTGGGCATCCTCCTGGAGCATGTACCCAACACTGTGGTCAAACAGTTCGGGGGACTCCTCAGGAGGACATGATGGGGCTAGGGAAGGAGTGACTGATGCCATTGAGCCAATGGAAGAGGCCGCTTTGGCAGCTGCTTTGCCAGACAAAGTACCCTGAGCCTGGATGAGAGAGGATGAGGAGGAGGAGGACGGCTTGGTCATCCACTCTACCAAGTCTTGGGCATGTTGCGGCTCAACATGGCCAGCTGCCGAAAAGGACAAGCGTGTCCCACGGCCACGTTCTGATGAGGATGCACCGTGTCCACGACCAGCAGCACTGTTGCCTCCAGACACAGAGCCTGCTTGCCCTCTTTTATTGTCTCGGGATTGTCTGCCTCTCATTGTTTGTCTTCCAGACATACTAATGGCCTGCAGTGAGATGTAGCTGCACAAAGGTGGGATGTGTGTGTAATAATTATATATATATATATATATAGTAAGATTAGGGGTTGTTGGCTCTCGTAGTAGATGCGTTTTTTCAGTGATGCAAGCCAGTCAGGAACTCTGTTTAAGGGCATGGTAGCCCATGTTTATTTAAAAGCACAAAAGTTCACAAGTACATCTGTAGTATTCACAGGGGGGTTCCACCATTCCTGTATCTTGCATACTTAACAGTTTAGCCTTGTAGCTTTACCTTCTTGCTATCCAGGCCTTTAGCCTAGGCCTTGGGTCTGCTCCTCAGACCCAAACAGTTTCCAAGAGTTTAAGCTTTCTCCTTGCTTACCCCTGGTCAGCACCTTTGTTGCTGTATCACTAATGATGTCTGCCTCCTGCAGACATGCACCGCCTCTGACTCCACTTAGAGGATGAGAGTCCACCTGACTCCCATGCACACAGACTTCCTCTCTGTTGGGTGGAGCCCTGATCCATAGTCATGTCAGAACTAAATAGCCCAAGACACAGCTGTTCAATCTTTCTTTACCAAATCTGGCGTAAACCAACACTCTTGAAGGTCGCACAGAGTCGCACCCTCACAATATATATATATATATATATATATATATTTGTCTGTACTGATAATGCAGCTATCAGAATAAACTGCCTGCTGTGGTGTTAGTATGGGAAAAGCAGCAATTGTTTTCAGTTAGTTTTAGGTGAAAACTGTGCAGAGGACACAGTACACTGAAAATACTTGCAGCTCTCTGCTTGTGGTTTTATTATGAGAACACCACTATAATAGTCACTAACTGTATTCAGGTAAGCTTTAGGTGAACGCTATGCAAAGCACACAGTACACTAAGCGAAACACTGACTATCTGCAGCTAGCACAATCACCTGCCTGCCTGTCACAGTATAGAGACTAACTTTATTCTAGTGAGCTTTAGGTGAACGCTATGCAAAGCACACAGTAGTACACTTTGCGCTAGCTGCAGACAGTCAGTGTTTCACTATCACCTGCCTGCCCGTCACAGTATAGAGCAGGGGTACTGAATTAAAATTCACGGGGGTCCGGTCGGAAAATTTTTGTTCCAGCGGAGGTCCGAATGCCATATTGGTGCTATGACTCCACATGATGTCCTCCACTTCACAGCGCCCCCCCACCACCATACACATGCACACACCTTTACGATCCACACACATCACAATTTGTGCTTTTTTTCTTTCAACTTTATTGAAATGTCAAAATACATTTAATTCATTTTTATGCACCACAGCTCAGTTGCGGTGCATAGAAACAGTATGCATTTTGCACCACACTGCTCAGTACGCAGGGGCGCTGTTTTAGTGTGAACAGGACACATAGAAAACAATTGTTTTCTATTGCCCTTGCAGAGACATGTGTTTTGCTAGTGCAGAAATTAGACCCCCTTTTACATCAGTGTCTTCAGTCTCCCACTTCACATCACAGCCCCCCCTTTACATCAGTGTCCTCAGCCCCCACTTACGTCACATCCCCCCTGCCTCATCACAAACCCCCCATCACAGACTGACCGCCCAAATCACAGACTGACCCCCCATCACAGTCCCCTCATCACAGACTGACCCCCCATCACAGTCCCCTCATCACAGACTGACCCCCCCATCACAGTCCCCTCATCACAGACTGACCCCCCATCACAGTCCCCTCATCACAGACTGACCCCCCATCACAGTCCCCTCATCACAGACTGACCCCCCATCACAGTCCCCTCATCACAGACTGACCCTTCATCACAGTCCCCTCATCACAGACTGACCCACCATCACAGTCCCCTCATCACAGACTGACCCCCCATCACAGACTAACCCCCCATCACAGTCCCCTCATCACAGACCCCTTATCACAGTCCCCTCATCACAGAACCCTCATCACAGGCCCCTCATTATAGACTGACCCCCCATTACAGACCCCTCATCACAGACTGACCCCCCATTACAGACTGACCCCCATCACAGTCCCCTCATCACAGACTGTCCCCCCATCACAGTCCCCTCATCACAGACTGACCCCCCATCACAGACCCCTCATCACAGACTGACCCCCCATCACAGACCCCTCATTACAGACTGACCCCCCATCACAGACCCCTCATTACAGACTGACCCCCCATCACAGTCCCCTCATCAGACTGACCCCCCATCACAGACCCCTCATCACAGACTGACCCCCCATCACAGTCCCCTCATCACAGACTGACCCCCATCACAGTCCCCTCATCACAGACTGACCCCCCATCACAGACCTCTCTCGATATCAAAAACCACTGTCCTTTACAGCACAGTACAGCACAGCACAGCACTCCTCCCCTCTCCACAAAACCCTACCTTTTTCACACAGGACATGAAGCGTGGGCGCTCTGGACAATGGGCGGGACTTTTCACGTTAAAAGTGAGTGATTTATTGCTGGGACCGCCCCGCTGCCTAGCAACCAATCACCCACTTTTTAACTTAAAAGTCCCGCCCTTTGTCCAGAGCGGCCGCGCTTCATGTTTTGTGTAATTTTAGACAGGCAGTATGGGGAGGGGCAGTGCAGAGATATTAAAGAAGGCACGGACCCGCCGCGCCTGCCATGCTGTGTATATAGCAGCATCCGCAGCGGCACGCGGGCGAGCCGGGTGAGCCGACGACAGGGAGAAGACGCTACTTGGCGAGGCTGCGGTCCGGACAGAATGGCCACTGGGGCCGGATCCGGCCCGCGGTCCGCCATTTAGTGACGCCCGGTATAGAGTCTAAGAGGAACGGATCTAGCTAAACTCAATACAGTGTATAAATATACAGTATATACAACACCTAGGATGCATATATATCCTCTACACACTGTAACTGCAGCTAACTGACTTGCCTGCCTGCTCTATCTAACTCAATATAAATGACACTGTCTGTCTCTGTAAACTCTCTCTTTTCACAACTCCAACACACTACACAAGACCGCAGAGCCGGCGGCTTTATATAGTGTGGGAGCGTGTACTAAACCCTCTGAGCCATAATTGGCCAAAGCCACCCTCAATTAGACTTTGACTGGGTCATTCTAAAACATGAATATTCTTTGATCTAAACCAGGGGTCTCCAAACTGCGGCCCGGGGGCCAGATGTGGCCCTTTGGTAGTATTTATCCGGCCATTGGGGGCGCTATTCCTCCCACTCACACCAACAATGGGGCATTTTTTCTTCTATGGATACCAATGATGGGATACTATTCCTCCTACTAATAGGGGCACTACTCCTGTTGACCACCAACCCTGAGGCCATATTTATTCTCACTGATGATGGGCCCATGACATTTTCTGCCCCCCGTTGGCCTCAATCCGGCCCCCCTAAAGTCTGAAGGGAAATAAACTGGCCCTTTGTTTGAAAAGTTTGGAGACCCCTGATCTAAACCATTCCCTTGTAGCTCTGGCTTTATGTTTAAGGTCGTTGTCCTGCTGACAGGTGAACCTCCTCCCCCCGTCTTTTACAGACTCTTAACAGGTTTTCATCCAAGGTTTCCTTGTATTTGGCTCCATCCATCTTCCCTTCAACTCTGACCAGCTTCCCTGTCCCTGCTGAAGAAAAGCATCCCTACAATATGATGCTGCCACCACCACGTTTAATGGTGGGGATGGTGTGTTCAGGGTGATTTGCAGTGTTAGTTTTCCGCTATACATAGCGTTCTTCTTTTAGGCCAAAAGGTTCAATTTTGGTCTGACCAGAGCACCTTCTTCCACATGTTTGCTGTGTCCCCCACATTGCTTCTTGCAAACTGCAAATGGGACTCCTTATGGCTTTCTTTCTGCCACTATTCCATAAAGGCCGGATTTGTGGCATGCACGACTAATCGTTGTCCTGTGGACAGATTCTCCCACCTGAGCTGTGGATCTCTGCAGCTCCTCCAGTGTTGCCTTGGGCCTCTTGGCTGCTTCTCTGATTAATGCTCTACTTGCCCTGCCTATCAGTTTAGGTAGGTTTGCAGTTGTGCCATACTCTTTCCATTTTCGGATGATGGATTGAACAGTGCTTTGTGAGATGTTCAAAGCTTGGGATTTTTTTTTTATAACAACCCTGGTTTAAACTTCTCCACAACTGTATCCCTGACCTGTCTGGTGTGTTCCTTGGCCTTCATGATGCTGTTTGTTCTCTAAGGTTCTCTAAAAAAAACTGTGGGCTTCACAGAACAGCTGTATTTATACTGAGATTAAATTACACACAGGTGGACACTATTTACTAATTAAGTGACTTCTGAAGGCAGTTGGTTCCACTAGATTTTAGTTAGGGGTATCAGAGCAAAGGGGGCTGAATACAAATGCACGCCACACTTTTCACTTCACAATTATGTGCCACTTTGTGTTGGTCTATCACATAAAATACATTTTATGTTTTTGGTTGTAACATGGCAGAATGTGGAAAATTTCAAGGGGTATGAATACTTTTTCAAGGCACTGTATTCTATATAGGGAGAAAGCAAAAGGAGAAAATCATACCCACTCATAAACAGATACACTGGAGGTAAGCAGTATGAATCAAAAATTCTCCTTGTTGGCCAGGAGCTGCACCTTGCAAAATTTGTAGATTAGATGTGAAAAATGTATGTGATATGGTATAACAAAAGGGGCACAACCAAGATGACCTTATATTAAGAGAACACCAAACTGGTAGTCAAAACAGCAAGGTACATGGAAAATGACATTAAATATATACAGATATATCAAAATAGAGAAATTATTTATTAGTACAAAGAGGTTGCTTAAAACAGTAAATAACATCTATAGGGCATCAAGAAGCCCACATATGTAAAATCAAATGTAAGAGTAGCAGTCAGATGTAGCGTAGAGCTTGCCTACATGTTTTGCGGTATAGGTCGCTTCTTCAGGGCTTCAATTTCCATATCTGACTGGACATACCTAGTATGCGCGAGCAAAACAAACACAGTTAAATATATAGATAATACTCCATACATGTCCACATATAGAGAATAGCTAACGCTATCTCATGATATAGAGGGGAAACACAATTTTTTTTTAATAAAAAATGTACTAAACATTATACCTTTTGGGTACATTAAAAAAAGAACAACTCGTGATGAAACATGTAGTTGCCATCATCCCTTGTATATTCAAATTGGAAATAACCTCTTGTTTGATGGGATTTTATAGGCAACGAGTATGAAACAAATATTGCTTTCAAAAATTAGTATTTTTATTTTAGAAAAGATTACAAAACAAGTCATAATGTACACAAATTTTGTCAAAAACATGGATCATGATTGAAAACTAGACATAGAGATACTATCCATCATCAATATCATATCACCAGATCAACTGGTGATGAGCAGAGACGTGTATCCGACGCGTTTCGAATGCAGAGCATCCTTCTTCAGGGTTTATTACAGTATCACAATCTATAATAAATCAAAATGCTAATTTCTATTAAATATCAAACAAGTGGAAAAAATCACCATCCCCCGCCCATTAGGGTGTAGCAAAAATGGAGACTCACTTGTGTTCAATCATGTGCATCAAGAGATCCATGGATACATTTCCAAAGCAAAGGTACAGGCAATGGGAATTATTCCTCCCCCAATCCTACCAACTTGAAAAAACGCTGCTCCTCATCTCCACTCTCCATAAGTGTACAGGATAAAAAGATTCCAATCAAACTGGCGTTAGAAAAAGAGGGGCCACTATAAAGGCAAAAAGAAAAATGGAAAAAGGAAATGCTTAATTAGAGGGGGGGAAGGGGCTAGATCTCCGGAATATTAAGGGATAGGAACCTGTTAAGGATAACTCGCCCAAACATCCAAAGGACAGAAGCGCCTAATCCCTCAAAAAAGCCCAAGAAAATGAGCCTGCTGATCCAGGACAGTGTAAAAAGGTCCCACTGTTCACGGTCCTTCATATATGTCCCTTCCAAATTTGCTTAGGGTCCCGAATGCTTCCTGCCTCCAAAGATTGCAGGAGGAAATGACACCAATTGTTCACTTTGGCGCTCTTTTATACTTACCTGTCATCGGCTCCAAGCGATGGCAGCGCATCCCGCCATATTGCCGCGTCCGCGTGGTGAGTACGTGGCGCATGGTGGCGCGTCATCGCTGGGCGACCGACAATACGGGCCTTTTGGGTACATTAGGAAACCATTAATGACAACCTAGCTCGCTGGCATCCACTCATTGATATGGGAGAAAGCTGATGCTACCACCAGATACTATATATATATATATATATATATATATATATATATATATATATATATATTGTGACAGCAGGAAGGTAAAGTCACCTGGTTGCATCCAGGGGGGTAGATATATTTCGCCCAGATTCAGGCTTTACGCCGACTTATACAACTAGGTGGAGAGTTGTATAAGCCCAGCTGAGGCTAGTGGGCTCATGGATGACTCATACCTCTAGGGAGAGTGTGGGGCGTCGTGCAGACAGGGAGTTGATGAGACCAGCTGAAGCTTGTCAGCTCATTTAGGCCTCTATAAGAACTCCCAGCTTCATTAGGGGTTAGCTCATGCCTGGAAGCAGACCTGTGTGGACTTCCTGGAGAGAGTGAACCCTTGTGCGGTGAGACAAAGCCTGTGTGGCTATTTGCTTGGACATTTAAACCCAGGGACTTAGGGACTAGGACAGCACTAGGCTGATCCCAGTTGTTAGTTAGGAAACCTGTATGTTTAGTCAGAGGTCAAGTTGACCAGGATTTATTTTGTTTATGTTTCTTTTGCTTTGCTGTGTTTTGTCACTGTAAATAGAAAATAAACCGCACCTTTTTGATTTTGAAAACCACAAGCTCCGTCTGCTGGGCCTGTTTTTGTGTGGGGAGCCCATCCCGGGGGGTCACACACACCCGCTGCCGAGCTAACCCCCTCACAGTTGGTGGAGAACCAGTGGCAGTTTTTTTTTTAAGCCAGCATGGAGGAGATACTGAAGCAGCTGGCTCTAGCAAATGCCAATCAACAGCAGACAAATGCAGGTTTGCAAAAGAGCCTTGCAGCTCATCAACAGAGCCTTGCAGCTCAACAACAGAACTTCGCAGCCCAGCAGCAAGCTCATCAACAGAGCCTTGCAGCCCAGCAGCAGACAAACGCAACTTTGCAACAGAGTCTGGTGGCTCAGCAACGAGCCCAGCAGCAATCTGAGGCCCGCTTCATAGACCTGTTGCAGAAGCAAGAGCAGAGACTACAACAACAGATGGAAGCAGTAATGCAGCAACGTCCGCAGACCAGTGAGGAAAGCCGTCCCACTAATACCGCGTCCTTTGGGGTGAGTCGTTTATTGACAAAAATGACTGGAGAGGATGATCCAGAGGTATTTTTGACCACATTTGAAAGGACCGCTGAAAGAGAAAAGTGGCCTGAGGAGCAGTGGGCTGGACTGGTGGCTCCTCTGTTAACTGGTGAATCGCAGAAAGCTTACTATGACCTAGAGCCTAACCAAGCAAAAGACTATGTGATGCTAAAAGCTGAAATATTGGCAAGGCTGGGTGTCACCCAGGCTGTCCGGGCTCAGCGTGTGCATAACTGGACTTTCCAGCTTGGAAAACCCCCCAGGTCTCAAATGTATGATCTCATTCACCTGAGCAGAAAGTGGCTACAGCCAGAGACTTTGTCCGCACCAAAGATTGTGGAACGTGTTGTAATGGATCGGTTTTTGAGAGCTCTTCCTACTGCCATCCAAAAGTGGGTAAGCCATGGAGACCCAGAGACGGCCGATGGTCTTGTGGATCGTGTGGAGAAATACTTGGCTACAGAGAACCTGACGGCCTCTTCCAGAGACACTCGGACTTTCCACCCTAAGACCAGACCATCCCCAGGGGCGGATAAGAGGATTCCAAGGGGTGAGGGTGGAGAGAGTGAGAGGGTGGGAGCTCTACCCCAAGTTTGGCGAGAACAGCCTGGGAAATCAGCGGCTCAAGAGGCGGCAAGAAGGATCGTTTGCTACCGCTGCCGGCAAGCGGGACATATTGCAGCCAATTGCCCGGTTGTGGAGGAACCCATGCAGTGTGACTTTCTGACGGGCAGACGTCAGTCGCTGTGTGCGACAGTCGCATGCACTGCCATTCGAAGAACTGAGAAACATTTATGCAAAATGTGTGTTAATGGTAGAAATGTTGTGGTATTGCTGGATTCAGGTAGCCTTGTGACCCTGATAAAGGCTGAGTTAGTTAAAACAGAGGTCTCTGGGAATAGCAAGGTAGCTGTTGTTTGTGTGCATGGGGACACCCGAGAGTATCCAGTGACTACAGTGTGTTTCGAGACCCCCAAAGGTACCCTCTCTCATCCAGTGGGCTTAGTATCTCAGTTACCGCATGACGCCATAGTGGGAAGGGATTTTCCGAAGTTCTGGGAACTGTGGGATGATCCTGAGCCCCTCACTGGTGCCCCTATGTACCAGGAATGTGATAGCCAGAACTCCCCTGAGAGTGGTGAGGACTCTCCGGAATTTCCCTTATCAGTATTGGCAGGGGAGACTCAAGAAACTGGAGAGGAGCCCACCTCCTCAGACGAAAACCTACCGTCTGTGGAGTTTTCTGATCTTGAGGTTCACAGGGAAAACTTTGCCACAGAACAGTTGAAAGACCCCGCCCTAATAAAGGCACGGGAAAACGTAGTGAAAATAGATGGCGAGTTAGTGAACCCAGATAATACCTGCACTTACCCATACTTCAGCGTAGAGAAGGACCTACTGTATCGGGTGGCAAAAAGGGCAGAAGAAACCGTTGAGCAGCTTGTGGTGCCCAAACCTTACAGGAAGTTGGTGTTGGAGTTGGCCCATGGGCACATTCTTGGAGGTCATCTGGGGACAGAGAAAACCCGAGAGAGGGTATTACAGAGATTCTATTGGCCGGGGGTGATGAAGGACATAGAAAATTATTGTTCCTCCTGCCCTGTGTGTCAGAGGTCGGCCCCGATGCCACATTTCCGTAGCTCGCTGGTCCCTCTACCCATCATTGAGGTCCCGTTTGAGAGGATCACCATGGATTTGGTAGGTCCTATAATCAAGTCCGCTAGGGGGCACCAGTACATATTAGTTATAATGGACTATGCCACCCGTTATCCAGAAGCGATCCCTCTCCGAAATACCTCGGCCAAAACCATAGCCAAAGAGCTATCTCTTGTGTTTAGCCGGGTGGGTATTTGTAAAGAACTGCTTACGGACCAAGGTACACCCTTTATGTCCCGGGTTATGAAGGAGCTGTGTAAATTGTTCAAAGTGACGCAATTACGTACATCTGTGTATCACCCCCAAACCGATGGGCTGGTTGAAAGATTCAACAAAACCCTAAAACAAATGTTGAAGAAAGTGGTGGATAGAGATGGAAAGGATTGGGACTGTCTACTTCCTTATCTGATGTTTGCTATTAGGGAGGTGCCCCAATCCTCTACGGTATTCTCCCCCTTTGAGTTACTGTATGGGAGACACCCAAGAGGGCTGTTGGATATTGCCAAGGAAACTTGGGAAAGTGAGAGTTCTCCCCACAGGAGTGTGATTGAGCATGTCGCCCTGATGCAAGACCGAATTGCACAGGTAATGCCCATCGTGAAGGAACATTTGGCCCAAGCGCAGTTAGCACAGCAGAGAGTGTACAACCGTGGAGCCAAGACCCGTACCTTTTCCCCGGGGGATAGGATACTGGTACTTGTCCCTACGGTTGAAAGTAAATTCCTTGCCAAATGGCAAGGCCCCTACGAGATAATGGAAAAAGTGAGCGAAGTGAATTACAAGGTCAGACAACCAGGAAGGCGAAAGCCCGAACAGATCTATCACGTTAATCTGTTGAAAGCCTGGAGGGATAGAGAGTCCCTAGTCGCAGACACTTGGTCACCAGCTCAAACTGGTTGCGTGATTCCTGAGGTTGGAATAGCAGCCACCTTGTCACAACCCCAACAACAGGAGGTTAAGGAGTTTGTGCTTCGCAACAAGGAGGTATTCTCTGAGCTGCCGGGACAAACATCTGGGGTAGAGCATGACATCATTACCCCGCCCGGTGAAAGGGTGAAGTTAAAACCCTATCGGATCCCAGAGGCCCGACGGGAGGCAATACGGGAGGAAGTACAGAAAATGCTGAACTTAGGGGTGATAGAGGAGTCCCAAAGTGATTGGTCTAGTCCCATTGTGTTGGTGCCTAAACCGGATGGGAGCTGGCGATTTTGTAACGATTTTCGTCAGTTGAACAAAGTTACAAAATTTGACACCTACCCCATGCCACGTATAGATGAGTTGATCGACCGGCTGGGAACAGCCCGATACATGACGACTCTTGACCTCACAAAAGGGTATTGGCAAATCCCCCTGGCCAAGTCGGCCAAAGAGAAAACCGCATTTGTAACCCCAGACGGGGCGTTCCAATATAAAAGAATGCCGTTCGGGTTACAGAATGCGCCGGCCACATTCCAGCGGAAAATGGACCAGATGCTGAGGCCCCATCGGAAGTATGCTGCGGCTTACCTGGATGACGTAATTGTCCATAGCACAGATTGGGCCTCACATCTGCCAAAAGTGCAAGCAGTCCTGGACTCTGTTCGGGAAGCGGGGTTTACGGCTAACCCCAAGAAGTGTACCATTGGGCAGGAGGAGGCCAAATATCTTGGGTACACCATTGGGAGGGGAGTAATAAAACCCCAACTCAACAAAGTCGAGGCCATCCAGAGTTGGCCACGTCCCAACAGCAAGAAGCAGGTACGAGCCTTTCTGGGAATCGCTGGGTATTATCGGCGATTCATTCCCCACTTTGCTTCTAAGGCTGTGCCCCTAACCAACCTGACGAAGGGGAAAGGGTCGGTCATGATTAAATGGACCCCCGAGGCTGAGGCAGCATTCCAATTCTTGAAACAAGCCTTATGTAGCCAGCCAGTGTTGTACTCACCCGACTTCTCTAAAGACTTTGTCGTACAAAGTGATGCGTCAGATGTGGGGTTAGGAGCAGTATTGTCCCAGGTCTGGAACGGGGAAGAGCACCCAGTCATTTACCTCAGCAGGAAGTTGAAGTCCCATGAGGTAAATTACGCCACCGTTGAAAAGGAGTGTTTAGCGGTGAAGTGGGCTCTAGATTCCCTTCGGTACTACCTGCTAGGTAGGCACTTTGACATGGTTACGGATCACGCTCCGTTAAAGTGGATGGCTCAAAACAAGGAGACAAATAGAAGAGTAAATAGGTGGTTCCTGGCCCTACAGGAATTCAACTTCACAGTAAAGCATCGCCCTGGCGTTCAAATGGGGAATGTGGATGCTTTGTCTCGAGTACATGAATGCCTGATTGCTGGTGTTCCAACCCCAAGGTTAAAACAAGAGGGGGGGGGGGGTATGTGACAGCAGGAAGGTAAAGTCACCTGGTTGCATCCAGGGGGGTAGATATATTTTGCCCAGATTCAGGCTTTACGCCGACTTATACAACTAGGTGGAGAGTTGTATAAGCCCAGCTGAGGCTAGTGGGCTCATGGATGACTCATACCTCTAGGGAGAGTGTGGGGCGTCGTGCAGACAGGGAGTTGATGAGAACAGCTGAAGCTTGTCAGCTCATTTAGGCCTCTATAAGAACTCCCAGCTTCATTAGGGGTTAGCTCATGCCTGGAAGCAGACCTGTGTGGACTTCCTGGAGAGAGTGAACCCTTGTGCGGTGAGACAAAGCCTGTGTGGCTATTTGCTTGGACATTTAAACCCAGGGACTTAGGGACTAGGACAGCACTAGGCTGATCCCAGTTGTTAGTTAGGAAACCTGTATGTTTAGTCAGAGGTCAAGTTGACCAGGATTTATTTTGTTTATGTTTCTTTTGCTTTGCTGTGTTTTGTCAGTGTAAATAGAAAATAAACCGCACCTTTTTGATTTTGAAAACCACAAGCTCCGTCTGCTGGGCCTGTTTTTGTGTGGGGAGCCCATCCCGGGGGGTCACACACACCCGCTGCCGAGCTAACCCCCTCACAATATATATATATATATATATATATATACATATATATTCTATATAGGAACCAAGCAAAAGGATATAATCACAACCGCTCATAAATAGATACACTGGATGTAAGCGGTATGAATCAATAATGCTGCTCCAATCAGTGATTAGAACCAGTGATCATACGATACTCTAGATATCATATCAAACTGCAACTGACCTTTATGTAATAGACTGCTAAGATAATGACGGAGTAATGATCACTCCAAAGATTACAAAGAGCCAGTGAAAGCCAGGACGAAATTGTGGTCCAAACAATGTAAAACAGATGAATTAAAAAATTAAATACCAGCGTAGAAAACCATCCAGTGTTTGATCAAACCCAAGGGCCAACATGATCCTTACCAGAAGTCCTATACTGTAGATAAGAGGAACAATGGTAATCCCACATATGATTGTCCAAACTACATCATAGAAAGGGGGGGGGGGGTTCTGCAGACGTCCAGCAATGTGCCTGGGTCTCCCAAGGACCCACTGCTCCAAACGATATGTATGATCAACGGTTCTAATCGCTGATTGGAGCAGTATTATTGATTCATACCTCTTACCTCCAGCGTATCTGTTTGAGTGGTTGTAATTGTATCCTTTTGCTTTCTCCCTATATAGAATATATATGGCTTTCTCCCATTTCAGTGAGTGGATGTCAGCAAGCTAGGTTGTTAATGGTCTCCCCTTAGCCTGAGTGCACCTGATGTACCCAAAAGGTAATTTTTAGTAAAGTTTTTTTTTTTTTTTGTGTGTTTTCCCCCTCTATCATGGGTTAGGGTTAGCTATTCTCTATATGTGGACATGTATGGAATGTTATCTATATATTTACTGTGTTTTGTTTTGTTTGCGCATACTAGGTATGTCCGGTCAGATATGGAGATTGAAGCCCTGAAGAAGCAGTCTATACCGCAAAACATGTAGACAAGCTCTACGCTACATCTGACTGCTCCTCTTACATTCAATTTTACATATATTGGCTTCTTGATGCCCTATAGATGTTATTTCCTGTTTTAAGCAACCTCTTTGTACTAATATGAAGTTTTTCTATTTTGATATATCTGTGTTTGTTTAATGTGATTTTGTATAACCAGAGACCACCATCAAACGCCCATTTTTCATGTACTTTCTTGAAGATAAGATGTCCAACCCAAATAAGAGCTGACTACAAGTCATATTAACTTCGCCTAATAATGATTTATACACCATTTCGTAAATATGTCTTGCACTCATTAATGATGCTTTTTTCTATGCACTTTCCTCGTCAATACAGTAGCCTTTTTCCTGTGGTCTTATTGAAGACTAATTTGGCAAAAAAGGTATAGTCTGTGTAGTTTAGATTTCACTAACTAACTACTAGAAGAATGGGCTGGATAGATGTGTAATCTTTACTGGGCCTGGTTAGGAATTTTCTGCTAATTAAATCATTGGTGGCGCATGAAAATAGCACATTGTATGCATAGACCATTGTTTTTCATACTCTAAGCATTGAGCATAGATGAATTCATTTCTGACATTTCTCTCATACATGTAAAAATCTGCATTTTCTCTTATCGTCCATGGACTGACACAGCCTCTTCATATTGAAACACGTGGGTATATGTCCCTGCTTGCAGGAGAAGATCTAGGCAGAATGTTAGATGTTATAACATACATTCTAAAAAACCAGAGCCGAACAGCCCCGCCCAGGGGGCGGTCCCTCCGGACATAACCCTCCTACCTGCAGCCAGTAGCCCCAGTTTTTTCTGCCTAGCAGAAGAAGAAGACATGGCTCTCTCAGGAGCCAGTCTCCTGAAGATATTTTTTATTCCTTTTGTAATTTTATTATTTTATTTTTGAGATCTTCAATCAACTGTCGGCTGGGCAACAGGTTGGTTACAAGGTATCCGCGTAGTCTTCCCTGTCCGACCATCAAGCGTGCTTATCCTCGCCTTGTGTGCGTGAGACTAAGTTCACAGCATGCTCCACGACTCCAGGGGTGGCCCGTGGGCTTTTATGCTCCGCGGTCCTCACAAGATTGAACAGTGCCTGCTGTATTTTTTGCGGTGGACCGGGCCGACAGCTACTCAGTACTACTCTGTGATAGGTCTGTCAGAAACACACCAGTGGGTCCCTCTGGGACGGGTAAGTAGTCTCTCCTGCTTGCAGGTGAGTACATGCTGTGTGTTTCTCTGTATGGGGGATTTTCCCTGTCTTGTTATGCTGCTCTCTGCACCTTACTATGGCACTGTGCTGTGTGGGGGTGCCTGGGGGTCACTCTGGCCTGGCGGGGGGGCTCACGACTGCCTGCATGGAACTGGGGACTTTTTGTGTGTGTTGGGCCTGGGTGCCATTCGGCGCCTTTTCTGTAGTGTTTTACTGTGTACACGGCTGGCCATCTTGCCGCTGATCGATGGTGCAGTTACATTCGGCCGGCGGCCATATTCTTGCGCTTTTCACTTTACTTTGGCCTCTATCGCTGCTGGAGCGGCACAAATCTTTTCACACTCTCCTCACAGCTCACTCGCGCTGGTACAGCGCGGTACAGGCAGCGGAACTGAGCGGTCCTCCACGGGTTGGTGAGTCCTCTGGGTATCCCCTCCTCAGTCAGAGCAGCCAGTGGGTGGACTTTTCTTCACTTTGTGCATTAAGGTCTCAGAGGGTGGCGAGTTATGGAGTCTGGTTCACCTGCTTCCCCATTCATGTCAGAGGCAACAGGCAGTGCTCCAGCACCTGCGGTCCCTATGGATCAGTTGTCGACAGTCCTGGAGACATTTCTTGTCAGGATGGAAGCGGTGTGAGAGCGCAGGGGAGCTAAAATGCGCCCTCTCCCCACACAAGGGAGGTGCTCTGATTAAGATACGGGCCTAGATGCTGCTGCTCAGGACCCTAGCTCTGAATATTTTGATGTTTTTTTGAACAGGGCATTCCTTGTGAGGAAGACCCCAGTTCTGTGTCAATAAATGACAAAACAACAATAAAAACACAAGTGCTAAAAATGTTGGGTAAAATAAATCCAGAGGTATGGAAAAATAAGATGGGGGGGACTTAGATCCAGAGCAGCAGAAAAAATTTGTACCCGGAAGTACAAAATATACAACATTCAAACACTACAATCCTGTGCTCATGGATCATACATATTAACACATAAAAGCTCTGAATAGGGATGAAAAAACTTTATTTATTGATCGTAATAGTAGAGAATCCGATCCCAAATAGCTGAAAGATAGAGGTGATACTAAGTCTAATCACAGATTACAGCAGTCTTGCGATAGTATCCATAGAGCAAAGAGGGGTTAAAATATCACAGCATAGCTCGATAGTCCTGTAGCATGACAGCACGAGGGATGCAAAAACCGGAATCCTAACACTGCTGGGACCGGAGAACTCACACTTTCTGTTCCTCCGGATTGATGACGTCACACAGCGCCTGGAAGACTGCTGTAATCTGTGATTAGACTTGGTATCACCTCTATATTTCACCTATTTGGGATCGGATTCTCTACTATTACGATCAATAAATGAACAATGTTTTTTCATCCCTATTCAGAGTTTTTATGTGTTAATATGTATGGTCTATGAGCGCAGGATTGTAGTGTTTGACTGTGTCAATAAATGACAGGGCGCTTGTAAGTGAACTCATTGATGCTGTGAGGGACACACTCAAGCTGGATGCTGTGGCTGAGGTACCTCAGGCGGACGCTGTCTCCTTTGGTTCTTTTCAAGCTTTTCTTTTACACAGCTTCCTCACTGTTTCCTCACACACTGCGTCGAGAGCAGCATGGATGATACAGTGGTACACATTGCCCCCACCTGGTCGGTGCAGCATGGTGGGGGGGGGACTTTAATTATTTATTTCTCTAGTCCCTATGAGCTTTCTGTGTGATGTCTCTGAGGCAACAACAGGGTCTCTGCACCTGTGGTTTCCCGCCATTTCCTGGGGAACGGGAACACGAGCTCTGACAGGACCACGGTCTAAGGTGTCAGAGGTTACTTTTTACCTGCATGCTTGCTTTCAGCAGCACATTTAAGCAGGTTGGAACGATACAGAGAAGATTATGCGCCTCGGCGCCATAATTTAAACTTATCTTATAACTCTACACTGGATACATTCACAGTGTATGTATGTGTTATTAGTCTCTGTGTCTGCGTGGGTTTCCTCCCACGTTCCAATGCTGTGCCTTCGATGCCATACACGATATAAACATACACAATATGTTTATACACGACTCTAAATACATTCACAGTATATGTATGTATTATACTCTCTGGGTCGGCGTGGGTTTCCTCCGGGTGCTCCGATTTCCTCCCACACTCTCGCGGTGCTCTGCACAGTATAAACATGTCCCATATGTTTATTGCACATACTATAAATACCTACACGGTATGTGTATGCTGTCTGTGTGGGGTTCTCCAGGTATTCCGGTTTCCTTCCACGCTCCAATGGTAATGCACAGCATAAACATGTGCAAAAGGTTAATTCACATGCTATCATCCCTACACGGTATCTGTTAGAGATCGACCAATATATCGGCCGATATTTGCCCATTTTGGAGAAATCGGCATCGGCTGATTATTCTCCAAATTAGGCCGATATATCACTGACCGCAGTCACCGCACCTCTGCCTGCAGAGTGTGGAGAATCCTTCTCCCTTCTCCACACTGTTGGCAGAGCAGCACCGCGGTGTGTGAAACTGTATGTGTGAAACTGTAAGGGAGAGAGAGAGAGGGGAGCTGTCAAAAATTAGGTTGAATGTCGGGGTGGGCGGGACCCGGGGTGGACGGGACCCAGCTATCCAACACCTGCCAATGGGATGGGATCTGGGTGGGCCGCTACGTGTATGTAGCCCCGCCCCTTTCTTAAACAGCCCAACCATTGGCTGGATAGCTGCTGGGTCCCGCCAATCCCAGGTCCCGCCCACCTCCGACATCATGCTGAATGCTTCAGCTCTTCTCTCTCTCTCTCTCTCTCTCTCTCTCCATACAGTTCACACACGCGGCGCTGCAGAGAGCAGTTTCACAGTTACACTATCGGCTGTGAAGCCTGCCAGTGCCATCTGCCAATGCCTGCCAGTGCCATCTACCAATGCCAACCAGTGTCTGCTAGTGCCATCTGCCAATGCCAACCAGTGCCATCTGCCAGTGCCATCTGCCAATGCTAACCAGTGTCTGCTAGTGCCACCTGCCAATGCCAACCAGGGCCTGCTAGTGCCATCTGCCAATGCCAACCAGGGCCTGCGAGTGCCATCTGCCAGTGCCATCTGCAAATGCAATCTGCCAGTGCAATCTGCCAGTGCCAGCCAGTGCAATCTGCCAGTGCCAACCAGTGTATGCCAGTGCCATCTGCCAATGCCAACTGGTGCCATCTGCCAATGCCAACCAGTGCCACTTGCTAATGTCAACCAGTGCCACCTGCCAGTGCCAATTAGTGCCATCTTCCAATCAGTGCCACCTGCTAGTGCCAACCAGTGCCATCTGACAGTGCCACCTGCCAGTGCCAGTCAGTTTCACGTGACAGTGCCACGTTCCAGTGCCACCTGCCCAGAAAAAAAATCAGCCTAAAATATCGGCCGCAAAAATCGGCCATCGGCCGCCCTGATTTCTAAATATCGTCATCGGCCAGAGAAAAACCCATATCGGTCGACCTCTAGTATCTGTGTGCTGTCTGCGTGGGTTTCTTCCGGGTGTTCCGGTTTCAACATGTTCCATATGTTTATCACGCATACTATGATACCTACGCGGTATGTGTATGCAGTCTGTGTGGGTTTCCTCCGGGTACTCCGGTTCCCTCCCACGCTCCAATGGTATGGGCGCTTCGGCGCTATGCACAGCCTAAACCTGTGCGATTTGATTTTCACATGCTACATACCTACACGGTATGTGTGTGCAGTCTGCGTGGGTTTCCTCCGGGGCCTCCGGTTTCCGCCCGCGCAACAATGACGTGCGCGCCTTTGGTGCCATAGACAGTATAAACATACACATTAGGTTTATACACAACACTAAATACATTCACAGTATATGTATGTATTGTACTCTCTGGGTCTGCGTGGGTTCCTCCGGGTTATCCGGTTTCCTCCCACGCGCCAACGGTGTGCGCGCCTTCGGCACTATGCACACACAAACACGTTCAATATGTTTATCACACATACTAAGGTATGTATATGCAGTCTGCGTGGGTTTCATCCGGGTGCTCCGGTTTTCCCCCCCGCGCCCCAATGGTGTGCGCGCTTTCGGCGCTATGCACAGTATAAACATGTGTAATTTGTTTATTCGCATGCTAACATGCCTACACGGTTGTGTACGCTGTCTGCATGCCTAGTTTCCACCCACGCCCCAATGATGTCCGCGCCTTCGTTGCTGGCACAGTATAAACGTGTTTAATATGTTTATTCACACATACGAAACTGCGTACACCGTATGTGGTTGTACTATGCTCTTTGTGGCTGAGTGGGTTTCCTCCCACGCTCCAATTGCGCGTTTTGACGCAATACACAGTATAAACTATGTGTTTGTACCATCAGCACTTATTAATGAAGTAGTTGCTGGATGGAGCATTGTCATAAGCATCCCTGGTATCAGGGGTACCACTTTCCGGGGGGGTCACCTGCCCTTCGGTGGTGATCCGAAGCGATGGCTTGGACTGTGTTCGCCATGCTGAGGTTAGCGTTATGCCCGTTAGTGGCTGCGCCTCTGGCGTATCTGGAGCTCAATGTCTGGGCAAAAGCCTCTGCTTCATCAGTCGACCAGCAGGTGCACTGCACCTGCTTTAGCCTCTAGGGTCTCTGTGCCCGGGGTGGTTTTGCGCCACCTGTAGAGGCTGAGTTGCTGGTCCACTGACCGAGTTTCTAGGGAGGCTCTGTCAGGTTTGCCTTTCTTTGGCCAACAATCGAGGCACCCCGTAAGCCGGGGCTTCCCTTCTCTGATACATTGCAGGGCTTCTTTGGGATTATCATACCCATCCCGCTGCAGGACGGTCCTGTCGGCCGTTTGCATTCCAGGGGAAGGGTCCTTACATCCGGAGGTGTTTTCATCTCCTTTACTGGAGGTGGGGCACCGGATGTGGTCCTTCTGGCCTCTCGACTCGCTCGCAAGGTGTCGAGATTCGTGGCCAGGTCCAGGGATCCCTGGGCAGACACGTCAGACGCGTTGGTGGCCCCGTGGGGGCAGTATTGCCTGATGTATGCTTACCCTCCGCTACTGTTGTTGCCTCGCCTGCTTCGCTAAATAGGGGCCGAGGCCATTCCGGTGATCCTCATTGCTCCGAAATGGCGACATTGGTACGCCGATCTAGTGCGGCTAGTCGCAGATGTTCCTTGGCAACTACCTCTGCGGGAGGACTATCTGTCTCATGGTCCCATACTTCATCCTACTTTACAGTCCTTGGCTTTAATGGCATGGCTGTTAAAAGCCAGGCGCTGAGGGACCGGGGTCTCTCGGATTCGGTCATCTCATCTATGTTGAATGCACGGAAATCTTCCTCCAGAAAGATCCATCACCGTACCTGGAAGGCTTACATCGCTATGTGCGAGGAGCTTGATTGGCGTCCATGAACATATTCCGTTCCCAGGATTTTGCTGTTCTTACAGCATGGTGGGACCCAAAAAGCTGGCCTTGCGTACCATCAAGGGTCGGATTTCGGCCCGGGCTGTCTTTTTCAACGACCGCTAGCGGGCCTCTCCTTGATTAGCACTTTCTGCAGGGGGTTCGCCATGTGATTCCCCCCTGTCCAGCTTCCTTGGGATCTGAATTTGGGGCCGTTTATACCTTTTCTAAGTTCTATATGGTTGATGTGGCTGCATCTTCGGATGCCTTCTTCGGCCGCAAGGTGTTGCAGGCCGCTGTTTAAAGTTGCAACTCCTCCGTTGAGGAGCTCTGTTGGTTTGGAGTGAAGTTTGTTTTTTCCTTTACTACTGCTCCCACCCTCTTCTTTATACTGCTTTGGGATATCCAACGTGTTTCAGTGTGAAGAGGCTGTGTCAGTCCATGGACGATAAGAGAAAATTAGGATTTTTGTACTCACCGTAAAATCAGTTTCCTGACATCCATGGACTGACACAGCACCCACCCTTCTTTTATTTATTTATTTATTTATTTTTTAAATTCTTTTTATTAATGCTTTTTAGTGTTGTTGAGTTACAAAACAAGGCCATAGGGGCATACCCCAGCCAAACATTGCACATAACCACATGCACAACAAAAGAAAATAACATCACACCCTAACGCTAAATACGTCTAGCTTAACACAACATAAACACCTCCTCAGGTTACACATGATAGGATTTCAGCAGGAGTTATTGTTTCTTGTAGGACCTCATCTCGTTCCTAATTGTCTGTGTAGAACTGTACTGGAGCATTTAGGAGTAGGCACGATTATCTTGTTGACTATGCTTACACCTCCGTTTACCTATTCGGATTATGGACCTCAGCTCCAAGCACCCCAGGTGGGTGCCCAGGAGATCCATCTAAGTCACTCCCCCGGAGGTTGGTCATCAGTTGTGGACTCTGAGTCTGTCCACAAATGCCAGACTTTTTCATATTTTTTGGGGCATCCTCGAGACAGATATGTCGCTTTATAGAGGGTGTAACCTGGGGGGCAGGTAGCGGGTACAAAAACTCCCTGGGATGAGCAGGCACAGATACCAAGTCCATTGGATCAGTGAAAACAGTGTTGTTTATTGGTGCTATATACAAAGTCTAATGACAGGTGCTGTACAGTGTGCTGAAAACAAACAGAAGAAAAAATAGCTAAACAAAAGCCTAGCCGTGTCTCGGCTCTAACTACACAGTATGTACAGGCCCTTACTACCAGGCTGGACAAGCCTAACGCTTGTCAGCTTCCACATTCACAGAGTAACAAGTTTTACCAACCTTCTTGCTCTCACAAACCCACGTTGTCTGTGTTTCCCAGGCTGAGCAAAGGCTGTCTGCTCAGGTGAGCTTTTAATTAACCTGTGGGTGAGAACCAACACCTGAACTGGACCCTGGCTCAGAGATCCCTGAATGTATATGAGAGGAGCCTGGGAGATGTATAAACCCCGAATAGGACTTTCCCAGGCTCTCTCTGGGATGCTCTGTCACAAGGGGTATCATTGTGTTAACTAGCTGTTTCCAAGAGGTCAGGGTGGGGGGGTGGTTGACTTCCACTTTAATACTAGGGCTTTTCTTGCATAAAAGAGAAGGATACCTATAAGCGTACGTGTTGCTTTGGCTAGTGCCAGTTGCTCCACCAGGCCGAGAAGGCAGACACTAATTGTCAGGGGAATAGGAATGGTAGTTAGGCTGTGAATAAATTGAGTTACCTCCCGCCAATAGTCCTGAATCTGTGGGCAGTCCCAGAATATATGCGTGAATCCCGCAGGAGTAGCAGAGCATCTCCAGCAGCCAGCCGACAGGGCCGGGTATATGCGCTGAAGGCGTTGGGGCGTGTAATAGATCCTGTGGAGGATTTTGAATTGGATCAGTTTGTCCCTAGTAGCGACCAGCGGCTGGAATGGATAGTCCCACATGTCCTCCCAGTCTTCACTGTCCAGCTCCTGCACCTCCGCCCGCCACAGGCCGCGCAGACTATCCAGTCCAACCTGGATGGACGGTAGAAGTGCTCGATAAATTTTGGATAAAGGTTTTGGAAGCTCGGCATCGTCTAGGAGAATCTCCAAGTCATCAAGTTCCAGCCGAAGCTGAACCGACTTGAATTGCGAATTAAAGGCGTGGCGGAGCTGCAGGAACCTGAAGAAGAAAGAGTTCGAAAGCTGGAATTTGTTCTTTAGCCTATCGAATGTAAATAACCCCAACACATCGCAGATATCCCTCAAATACTTGATGCCCCTACTGGCCCACAAACCCGGGTCCTGTAGAGAGTGGAATTCCCGCAACCTTGGATTACACCAAAGTGGTGTATTAGGGGACCATCTGGCCCTTGCCGAAATAGGTTTAATCACTACTGTGTACCATGCCTTAATAATCGCTTTCATAGCTGGAGGTAAAGGTACCGGAGCGCCCCCCGGCCCCCTATAGAGTGCGTTGTGAAGGGCCTCAAAGGATCCCAAGTGTGCTGCCTCTAGGATGACTGATGCATTGGTGTCGTCTGAGATCAGCCAGTTATGTGCATGGGTGAGCATTGCCGCTAAATAGTAGGTGTGAAAGTCTGGGCAGGCAAGTCCCCCCTGTGTCCATGGTCTACGCAAGATCTTTTTACTGAATCTAGCCGGGTGTGATTGCCACAAGAAGGAAGCCACTGAGGAGTCTAGCTGCTGGAAAAGAGACTTGGGGATCCAGACCGGAGAATGCTGCAAGATATACAGCAAGACCGGGAGTAGTTTCATTTTAATTAAGTTAATTCTCCCTATAAGAGATAATGGGAGGTTCGACCAGGCCTTCAGTTTTAATTTACACCACTGCAGCACCGGGGACAAATTAAGTTTGAAAAAATCCTGGGTGTTGGGAGAGATATTAATTCCTAGGTATCTAATGGTATCTGCCCATTGTAGAGGTGAAGTAGGATCACTCAGCCTCTTTGCCCCGGGATCTATGGGTAAGATTAGGGATTTGCTCCAGTTGGTTCGGAGGCCAGAGAGAGTCGCAAAATGATCCAGAAGCCGAAGCGCCCCGGTGAGCGAGGGACCAGGGTCCCGGAGGAAGAGGATTAAATCATCGGCATACAATGCCAGCTTCTCGGTCACGAGCTGACCCGCACTCCAGACACCTCGCTCGACCTCCGCAAGGCCTCAGCTAAAGGCTCCATTACCAGGGCAAACAGCGCAGGTGATAAAGGACATCCCTGTCTTGTCCCCCTCCCAATCGGAAAGGAGGGCGAGAGCCTACCATTTAGTTTGATACGGGCAGTGGGGGCCCTATATAGTAAGCCGATCCATTTCCGGAATGTTGGGCCAAAGCCAAAACCCTCCAGAACCTGCATCATATAGGACCATCTAACTGTATCGAAAGCCTTTTCGATATCGAGAGATACCAGGACCCGGGAGGCAGTCTCCTCGGGTGGGTGCTGGAGATGGGTAAAGACTCATCTAAGGTTAATGTCCGTGGACTTGCCAGGCATGAAGCCCGTCTGATCTATATTGACAAGGGATGGTAAAACCGTCATGATTCTATTGGCTAGTACTTTGGTGAGTATTTTAAGATCGTAATTCAGTAACAAAATGGGTCTATAGGATGAGCAGCAAGTGGGGTCCTTCCCTGGTTTGGGCAGCAGCACTATATGTGCCTGATACATGCTATCTGGTAACCTATCGGATTCCAAGCAATCTGTGAACAACTGTGTTAGCTTGGGGGCCAGTAAGGCAGCGTGTGTTTTGTACCAGTCCCCAGGTAAACCATCGGGGCCCGGGGATTTATTGTTGGGCAAGGAATAGATTGCAGCTTCTATTTCTAGACGTGTCAAGGGTTTATCTAGCGCGACCCTGTCCTCCTCAGAGAGAAGAGGCAAAGTAATTCCCCCTTGTTCCTCCAACCCAGCAGCAGCTGAGCCAGAGAATGGGTCATCGTACAATTTGCTATAAAAGAGATGAAATTCCCTCAGTATACCCTCGGGGTCAGTAACTTGGCAACCAGTGGAAGTCTGAATTCTAGGGATTACTGTTTGGAGCACGGGTTCTGCCACTAGGTTGGCCATTCTTGTCCCCTGATTCGAAAAGCTTGGCTACAAACTTCCGCGTATCAGAGTGCACCAGCGAGGTGTAATGGAGCTTCAGATCTCTCCTCGCCTGGGCTAGAGCAGAATAATTTTCAGGTGTCGGATACCCCGTAAAAAATTCCAATGCCGTCCCTTCACTCTGTTCCAATTGAGCGGTCTGTGACGCAAAGCTGGATCTCACTGCCTTAATAGAGGAGATATATTCCCCTCGGGCATAAGCCTTGCCCGCCTCCCAGACCACATCAAAGGAAGCCGACCCCACATTTGTTAGCCAATAGTCTACAAGTTTGGGCTCTACCAACTCCTGGATTTGAGGATTGCCTATCCAATAGGACGCTAGCTTCCAACATCCCGGCTCGCGGGAGGTACCCAGAGTCAAGCCCAGCTCCAGCGGTGAGTGGTCTGAAAGACCTGCCGGGAGATAGGAGACCGCTCCGACCCGAGACAGAGCAGAAGCCGACCCGAATATAAAGTCTATGCGAGACCCAGACCTATGCGGTGCTGAGATGTGTGAATACGTCTTATCCTCCGGATGCTTCCACCGCCAGATTTCCTGGAGACCAAAAGTGTCCACCCAGAGGGCCAAATCAGGGGGGGCAAGTCTAAGGGGATTTGTAGTGTCTCTGTTATGATCTAGGATGGCGTTAAAGTCCCCTCCGACTAGAATATTGTGGACCTGGAGAGGGGCTATTTTTGTAAGGATGGTGTACAGGATGGAGGACCCACCCTTCTTTTAAGGTTTGTACTGCTTTGGCACAAACTGAGGCTATTGGCTGCAGGTAGGAGGGTTATGTCCGAAGGGACCGCCCCCTGGGCGGGGCTGTTCAGCTCTGTTTTTTTAGAATGTATGTTATAACATCTAACATTCTGCCTAGATCTTCTCCTGCAAGCAGGGACATATACCCACGTGTTTCAGTATGAAGAGGCTGTGTCAGTCCATGGATGTCAGAGAAATGGATTTTACGGTGAGTACAAAAATCCTATTTTTTGGAAAATTACTTAGAACCCCCAATCTTTATTTTTATATAGCAGTCGTGCCCAACAATTTTTGGCACTGTGGCAGAAAAAAGTAATTGTCTTTCTGGACAGCCGCACTCAAAACAAAAAGTTGCGTTTTATTGTAAAATCAAAGCAGCAGTGCAAATCACAGCAGACCGGACAGCTGACGCGTTTTACTCTATTCCTAGTGTTTAATCATAGCTATGACTAAACACTAGGAATAGTGTGAAACGCGTCAGCTGTCTGGTCTGCTGTGATTTGTAGTGCTGCTTTGATTTTACAATAAAGGCAACTTTTTGTTTTGAGTGCGGCTGTCCAGAAAGACATTTTCTTTTTCTGCCTTGCTTGATGCATTGCCTGCACCTGGGGTTTCTGTGAGGAAGATCATCACGAGGACATACCTCACCTGGAGCGGCTACCTTTCCTCCCCTTTTTGGCATCGGGGACAGTTTTTTTCTGAGATTGCTAATGAGAGCGGCTGTCTGGCTAGTTGAGGCTTAATTCACACTGACTTGCAATGAAATGCAGGGGAAGTGGATGTACATCTCCATCCATTTTATGCAACTTGATCTGTATTTTTGCGAACTTGTAAAATGCAGGTTAATCCATAGACTAGAGCTGCATGGTTATTCATTAAAAAAATCACGATCTTAATTTAACCTCCCTCACAATCTTAATACGGCATTTCCATGATTCAGTGTAGAGCCGTTCTCTGCTGACAGCTGTAAAAAAAAAGGCAGCCTGCCAAGTGTATCACAACATTCCTCAGCACTGAAATAAAAAGAAACATAGTATAATTTTGCTCTTTTAGATTAAACTTCGGTCTGTAAATGAGGGCAGTTTAACCACTTAAAGGATTTGTAAAGTCTCAGGATTTTTCACCTTAATGCGTTCTATGCATTAAGGTGAAAAACCTTTTGTGCTGCAGCTGCCCCCCAGAGCCCCACTTTTTCTTATGTGAACCTGATCACTCCAGCGACGAGCCCACCGGCAGCTCCAGCCGCTGTCTCGGGTCCTCATTGGATAGATTGATAGCAGCAGGAGCCATTGGCTCCCGCTGCAGTCAATCACATCCAGTGACACGGGGGTGGGGCCGAGTCCTCCTGTCTGTGTCAATGGACACAGCAGCAGGAGTGCGCCTGCACAGGTGACCCCATGGAAATCGGCTCTCTGTGGGGGCACTTGCCGAAGAGGAGGAGCCAGGAGCACTGCCGGGGGACCCCAGAAAAGGTAAGTATGACATGTTTGTTATTTAAAAAACAAAACAAAACAATCTTTACAATCACTTTAACCACTTGTCAACGCGGAAGACCCTGTTGTTCTGGGCGGACATCATATGACATTGCGCCTTCCAAAGCCACTAGGGGGACCATCGGGGACCCGATGCGCGTGCCCGGCGGCACCGATGGCTGCCGGGCACCCGCGATTGCCCAGTAACCGAGCAGGACCGTGGATCTGTGTGTGCAAACACACAGATCCACGTCCTGTCAGGGAGAGGAGACCGATGGTGTGTCCCTTGTACATAGGGACAACCATCGGTCACCTCCCCCAGTCAGTCCCCTCCCCCACAGTAAGAATCACTTCCAGGGAACACATTTAACCCTTTGATCGCCCCCTGGTGTTAACCCCTTCCCTGCCAGTCATATTTATACAGTAATCAATGCATTTTTATAGCACAGATCGCTGTATAAATGTGAATGGTCCCAAAAATGTGTCAAAAGTGTCCGATGTGTCCGCCGCAATATCGCAGTCACAATAAAAATCCCTGATCGCCGCCATTACTAGTAAAAAAAAAAAAAATTAAAAATGCTATAAATCTATCCCCTATTTTGTAGCTGCTATAACTTTTGCGCAAACCAATCAATATAAGCTTATTGCGATTTTTTTTTTTTTTTACCAAAAATATGTAGAAGAATACATATCGGCCTAAACTGAGGAAAATGTAAAAAAAAAAAAAATGGATATTTATTATAGCAAAAAGTAAAAAATATTGTGTGTTTTTTCAAACTTGTCGCTCTTCTTTTGTTTATAGCACAAAAATAAAAACCGCAGAGGTGATCAAATACCACCAAAAGAAAGCTCTATGTGTGGGAAAAAAGGACGCATATTTTGTTTGGGTACAGCATCGCACGACCGTGCAATTGTCATTCAAAGTGTGACAGCGCTGAAAGCTGAAAAATGGCTTGGGCAGGAAGGGGGTGAAAGTGCCCTGTAGGCAAGTGGTTAAAGACTAGGCCTTTTTCTGACATTTGTTGCTTACAAGTTAAAATCTGTATTTTTTGCTAGAAAATTACTTGGAAACCCCCAAACATTATATTTAATTATTATAGCAGAGACCCAATATTTTATGTCACCCTGTATTTGCGCAGTGGTCTTTCAAAAGCAATTTTTGGGGAAAAAAATACACTTCCAAGAATAAAAAAAAAAAAAACTAAACAGTAAAGTTAGCCCAATTTTTTGTATAATGTAAAAGATGATGTTACACAGAGAATCGTGATTTTTATTCTAAAAATTGTGCTTCTCATTTTATCCAGAATGGTGCAGCTCTACCATAGACACATAAAAAACAATTGTCCTGCTCACATCACAATGCTGCTTTGACCTGCGTTGCTTTAAAATGCATACATGTTGCATTTTAATGCAAAGCAGGTCAATGCAGTGTTGGCCATGACAGGTCCTCTTTTTGGAGAGATCTGGCAGTTTCCCACTGACAGGAAGGCTCATTGAACTACCGCAGCGCTGTCACAGGGAGAGAAGTCAGCAGGGAGAGGTTGCAGCAGTGGGAGCATGTTACATGTTCCACCCTACAAACGGGTGAAACATGCAACATGTTCCCAAAGGTGAATTTCCTTTAAATATTGGTGATTGGCTACTACGTAAAGCTTTATGTGGCTTGTTGCAATTATCCTCTCTTGGTAACTTTTTCGAAGCCATGGTGAAATTCATAGATTGCATTTATAAAATTTCTGACAGTGCATTAAAGTGGTTGTAAACCCAACCACACAACTTGCACCTACAGGTAAGCCTAGATCAAGGCTTACCTGTAGGTGCAAGAAATATCTCCTTAACCTATACAGTTAAGGAGATATTTGCTGTAAAACACAGCACTGATGACGTCATGCGCAGTAGCGGGCCGGCATCATTACCGGTTTTCTGAATGGGTTCTTGCTGGCCCAAGCGCGCATGTGTGTGATGTTGTGCTTATCAAGGGACAGTTTGCCCGCACAATATTAATTTTAAGTTCTTTTTAACAAAAGATATTTTTTTTAATACAAGACAACCTATATGACATAGTCTATAATGTGAAACTTATTCACGGAGACATGTGATCATACAAAATAGCTACATTTATTGGTTGACAAAAAGAAAATATGTACATGAAATTAAAATACCAATTGCGTTACATGAACGACTTCAAAATCACCCACAAAATGGGCATACAGTCCCTTAGACATAATGCTGTCATGATAAATTCTCAATAGGTTCAACAACCTTGTATAATTGACAATGAAACAGAACGTCTGTATTTCACTCCATCCAACCATTACTATACTGCAGGTAAGTAAGTGGTTAACAATGTGAAATAAATTGGACGTTTGTTTTGTCACTAAGATTGGAACTGTGCAAAAATCAAAATATAATGAAAAATTTAATCTTTACAAAAAACATCTACCAGTTGTTGGTTAATGAGAATAAATCATAATTGCAGAATATTCAATACTTCAATAATTTTTGAGAACAACAATGAATTCAAGATAATCAAAAATGGCATAAGTACCCATTCCACAATTTGAATTTCCTACTGGCAAGTGACCAGAGTTATGATGGCTGCCGTGGCTTTCAGGTATCGGGTGTCTAGGAATCTTCATGAGTGTAAAAATATGTCTTCATGCATGGTGCATGTGTGTCAGTCTGTCTGAGAGTTTGAATCTCCCAGTGTGCCCCTCAGGGTGGGTCCCTGAGTGACTGTGTTCCGAGTGTCCTCATCTAATTTTTCTTCCCTTAAATATTGTCTCTGGACAATAAGATTATAAAAATTATCCTAAGTTCTTCCCAAAGGAGGTGGGTCTTCCACTCATTGGTGGCTGCATATAGGGGAGTTACTGTCCAAAAAATCTCTGGTTTCTATAGGTTGGTAATTTAATAATAAACTGTTCTCTGGATTTTGGGATCCTCAAGTAATACCACTTTCAACCACTGAGGCATTTACTCTTTAAAGGAGTTGTAAAGGTACATTTTTTATTTTCTAAATAGGTTCCTTTAAGCTAGTGCATTGTTGCTTCACTTACCTTTTCCTTACATTTCCCTTCTAAATATTTTTTTTCTTTGTTTTCTTTGTCTGAATTTCTCACTTCCTGTTTATCCTCAGTAAGCTGTTCAGTAAGCTGTTCTGGATGACTCCACACCACTCGGATGATGGTGTGGAGTTCAGTGAGGAGAAACAGGAAGTGAGAAATTCTGACAAAGAAAACAAACCTTTAGAAGGTAAATCAAAGGAAAAGGTAAGTGAACCAACAATGCACTAGCTTAAAGGAACCTATTTAGAAAATAAAAAATGTACCTTTACAACTCCTTTAAGTTAATATATTCTATTTTCAGAATGTGTACAATTTATATATTGTTGGAAAGACTATATATGGATATTTATCTTCTGGTAATCTGGTATATATAACATACTTCTAATATACTTTTTGATTCATTCACAAAACATAATTTGTTTTATATTCCTGTCTAAAAATATATCTATAAGCTGTTTTTTCTAAACAGGGTACAGATTATATGTCAATCAATATAACACAAAAATATTTATCTATATATGTTGAATACGTGTTAATCTCTAAACGTAGGTTCCTTTATTTTCTATAATCACAATTTGACGTATTTTATGCTGCTAATTAACTCTTTAAAACACTTCTATATATAAAATCACATTGGTATCTATATTTATTCTTCTAACACAGTCCCTAGGTCAACAGATACCAAGATCATACTTTTCCCTATGACCTAAGATGTCATTTGATAATCTAAACATCATTTTTTTTTTTACATATCAATATATGTTCTTACTTTGAATATCATGCTTATTTATAATGTAACATGTATCCAGGTGTTTTCTTGAAATGTCTAAGAAGTGTCATATGCATCACTTATGGTCATATATCTATATATACAGATATATAAGAAAAATGTAAACAAAACCTGGATGTTTGGATGTTTCTCTGGTTGTTAAGATCGGATTTTGGTTGTAGAATTAACCAGCGTTTATGATGCCATTGTTTGGGGAGTAAGCTGAGTAAACTGGTTGCTTTACTTTGAGGGGCAATCTTACCCTCTGAAACAATGGGAATCTTTGCTCTAGTTTTAAACTGTTAGTCACAGGTAACTTCTCAGGCTTATCCATCTATTTGCATTGCATTTCTGAGTCCATTCAACAATGGCACATAGAAATTTTCTGGTTTCAGTGACAAGGGACACTATTGTCCAGGCAATCCCTGTCCCAACATCTGCTTGTAAAAATTACAGATAGGTGATCCATTGAACATTGGAAAAGCATGTGTTTTTGCTCTGAAAGGTTTTTCAAGTTCAATAGTTCGCTTCACCCTTGAGGCCTACTGGACTTTCAAATTTCTGCCATTAAATTTTTAAATGTATTATTATTATTATTGGAAAAAAAATATAGAAGAAACTGCGCTTAAAGTGTACGAATCAAGCTAATGAATTGCCTGAAAAAAGAAAATATTTTAGGAGAAACAGCAACTAGTCTGAAAACAATCATCAGTGGGTACAAATAAGAAAAAAATATATAGTCGCGCTAACTTATGAATTTGAACATAAGCCCATCACTGGGTAACTGAAAAAATCCAAATATCAACAGTGATAACATATAAAAAGCTAAATAAAAAGCAATGTATAATCTATGTGAACAGATAATAAACAGAAAATTAACTGTGAATAAAAAATTGGTTATTGTCCAAAAATACTGTAGAGCGGAAGAACCCCTCAAAGTTCATATTCAAAAATCCATAATGAAAACAAAAACACCCGTGAGGCGATATCCAAAATTAATAAAGAAATGAAGAAGGAAAGGATTCAGATCTTCTTAGACTTAAATTCGTGACTTTCACCACCACCAGTAAAAGATACTGCTTACCGAACAGCGATGGTCCCCTATGACGGAGGACCTCAAACAGCCTTAAGTAGTACTCAGTTAAGCCTCCAGAGTGTAGCCAGTGGTAAACCTCAGTTGTTTTAATAGCCCGACAGCTCATATAGCATCATACAGGTATTCAACGTGGACCATGAAAAAAAGGGGGGGGGGGACACTAGATAGTGTAAAATCCTTGGTGAACATTTATTAAAATAATGAAAACATACTCACAAGAGCAGTTAAAAAGACAGCTTAAAAGTATCACAGCGCCGACCGGTCAATTGGCGCTGGCACACACACGTCCGTGGAAGTCGAGCAATGGAGGGTGACGTCAGCACAAAGCTCGTATCCTGCCCTACGCGTTTCGTGAAAAATCACGTCGTCTCGGGGCACCGACGTGATTTTTCACGAAACGCGTAGGGCAGGATACGAGCTTTGTGCTGACGTCACCCTCCATTGCTCGACTTCCACGGACGTGTGTGTGCCAGCGCCAATTGACCGGTCGGCGCTGTGATACTTTTAAGCTGTCTTTTTAACTGCTCTTGTGAGTATGTTTTCATTATTTTAATAAATGTTCACCAAGGATTTTACACTATCTAGTGTCCCCCCCCTTTTTTTTCATGGTCCACGTTGAATACCTGTATGATGCTATATGAGCTGTCGGGCTATTAAAACAACTGAGGTTTACCACTGGCTACACTCTGGAGGCTTAACTGAGTACTACTTAAGGCTGTTTGAGGTCCTCCGTCATAGGGGACCATCGCTGTTCGGTAAGCAGTAACTTCTACTGGTGGTGGTGAAAGTCACGAATTTAAGTCTAAGAAGATCTGAATCCTTTCCTTCTTCATTTCTTTATTAATTTTGGATATCGCCTCACGGGTGTTTTTTTTTCATTATGGATTTTTGAATATGAACTTTGAGTGGTTCTTCCGCTCTACAGTATTTTTGGACAATAACCAATTGTTTATTCACAGTTAATTTTCTGTTTATTATCTGTTCACATAGATTATACATTGCTTTTTATTTAGCTTTTTATATGTTATCACTGTTGATATTTGGATTTTTTCAGTTACCCAGTGATGGGCTTATGTTCAAATTCATAAGTTAGCGCGACTATATATTTTTTTCTTCTTCTTATTATTATTATTTAGGAAAACCACAACAGTGACGTCATCGCCGCTTCGGCCAATCACAGCGCCGGAGCGGCGATAACAGGAAGTCACTCCGGGACAACATGTCGGCACTGGAGGGGGAGACGTGGACCGCTCCGGGGGCCTCGATCTAAGGTAAGTAATACATAATCAGCCAGTATGCAATGCATACTGGCTGATTATGCCTTTGTCTTGCAGGGTTTGTCTTTTTCACATTTTTGTTCGGAGGGTTTACTTCCTCTTTAAGCATCTTTCTATTTTCATTGTGTTTTATCTACAAGCTTTTTTTTCTGTGGTCCATAACTGGTATGCTGCTGACCTATGACCCTGCGTGCTTCATGTTAAGAGATTGTGTACTGTATATCTTACATTCTTTTCAGGTTGGTCTATAACACCACAACCAAAACTTCAGCTTCACCAGAGGGAGTTGATATAAGGGTCCCAGGCTTTGGACAGACCTATCCATTGGAATTTCTTGATCCTAGCAAAAGGAGTGTAGGTAAATAAAATAAATTGACTCTTGCCATAAACCTATGCATGATAAACTTATAAACTTTTTAGAGTCATAAGAATAAAGTTGGTCTTTCAGCATGTCTTTCAAAATCTCAGCTTTTACATTTTTGCTCACATACACAGGGCCGCCATCAGGGGGGTACAGGCAGTACACCTGTAAGGGGCCCGGAGGTCCCCAGGGGCCCGGATGGCAACCCCCCCTTTTTTTTTTTATTTCTTTTTTTTTTTTCGTAAGGGGCCCAGAGGTCCCCAGGGCCCCCGGATGGCAAATATTTTATTTTTATTTTATTTTATTTTATTTTATTTTATTTTATTTTATATTTTATATTTTTTTTTTATTTATTTTTTGTAAGAGGCCCGGAGGTCCCCAGGGGTCCGGATGGCAACCCCCCCTTTTTTTAATGTAACTTTTTTTTTTGTAAGGGGCCCAGAGGTCCCCAGGGCCCCGGATGGCAACCCCCCCTTCTTTTTCTTTTTTTTGTTCGTCTGCACCCAAACCCCCCCCCCCGACCTTAACAATTCACGGCGGCAGTAGCCCCCCCCCGGTTCTCCTCTCTGCTCCAGGGGGCCCATGCCTGAAGCTGTGTAAGGGGCCCCAAAATTCCTGATGGCGGCCTGCACATACATCATTTTTTTTTTTTTTTCTTTTTTTAATGGCTGTTTGATATGCTTGGATGGTGGGAAAGAAAAATTTTATTTCCTTGCTAGCTAGTACTTCCATGCTGTATGTTCGGGTTACAGTCAAAATCTTACCAATAAAATACAATACAGTAAAACCTTGGATTGCGAGCATAATTCGTTCTGGTCTGGAAACATGCTTGTAATCCAAAGCACTTGTATATAAAAGCAAATTTTCCCATAAGAAATAATGGAAACTCAGATGATTCGTTCCACAACCATTTATTCATAGATCTTTCAGTTTATAGTCCATATAAAAAGATTATAGCAATGTGATAGGTTGTGTAACCATAAAATGTCCATTTACAAATGGCCACCTTCACAAGGGGATTAGAAGCAAAATCCAGCAGGAGTATATAGAGAAGAGAGATGCCTCGAAGTGTAGCAATATGGTTACTTTTAATGAAGGTACAACATTTAGCAACTCACATGGTTGATGATTAAAACAGGCACATCCCTAAGTATGCAGGCATCCGGGGTAAAGCTGTCCATATAGACCATCCTCCGCACCGCAGGCTCTCACCGCTGTCAGTCTGCAATCGTGATCGGGAAGACTACCCTGCAGAAGAGCGATCTGAAAGCAAGGCTTGAGCCGCTCATGGAGCGCAGCATGGAAGGGACGATGTTGATGGCAGTGCGGAGGATGGTCTATGTGAACAGCCTTACCCCAGATGCCTGCATACTTAGATGTGCCTGTTTTTATCATCAACCATGTGAGCTACTAAATGTTGTACCTTCATTAAATGTAACCATATTGCTACACTTAGAGGTGCATCTCTTATTTTTTATACTCAGTTGTGACTTGACGCTACTCTTATATCAAGATATTGCTTGTATATCAAGTCAAAATTTATAAAAAAAAATTGCTTGTCTTGCAAAACGCTCTCAAACCAAGTAACTCTCAAACCAGGGTTTTACTGTATACAGTAAATGCCACAAGATCATGTGTTTTGACAAACTTTATTTTACCGTTCCAAAACACATCACTCTATTTTCTATATCATACATTTAGGCAAATTCTTAGACATTTTAAATTATACTGTTGCCTTCAGGAGGTTAAAACACTGTCCAAGGTTTAGTTACATTTATTTTTAAATCAGAATAGTCACATTCAGTAAGAAGTGTCACTTGTGCTGGTAGCTGCTGTTATAGTTGAAATCTACTGCTTTCTGCCCCCTTCCACAATACAGCTGCTGGACCTGTCATAGGCACTTGTCAAGAGGGCTGACCATGTTAGCCCTTTCTGCTATTCCTCCATTCGTAAAGTGGTTGTAAACCCTTGAAAAAAAACAACCTGCAAGACAAAGGCATAATAAGCTAGTATGCATAGCATACTAGCTCATTATGAATTACTTACCTTACATAGAAGCCCCCGCAGCGGTCCTCATCCCCCCCCCCTCCGGCGGCGACATGTCTCTGGTGGGTTACTTCAGGGTATCGTGGCTCCAGCACTGTGATCGGCCAGAGTCGCGGGAGCTGTGATCGGCCATGTGCGCGGGAGCCGCTGGTAACGGCACAGTCACTGAAGCAACGGCACATACATGCCATTGCTTCAGTTTGCCCCAGTGCGCATGTGCCGATGACATCAGCACATGCAGGGGACGGGATATCTCCTAAACCGTACAGGTTTAGGAGATATCCTGAATAGCTACAGGTAAGCCTTTTTATAGGCTTACATGTAGCATAAAGTGGTCTGTAAATGTTTACAATCACATTAAAAGCTGTTTTTATAACTTCCCTTAGTAAATAAGGTTGGCGGACCTTTCATTCATCCACCCGTCCTCCATTCATAGTGCATTTTTCATTGGTGGAAGATATATTACAACTTCTATAAATGGAGGAGGGGGGCTTTCTTGATGAGTCAAGCATTAAAAACCATTAAGCCCTTTACGACGGCCCTATCCCACTGTGATTATGCACAGCGGGAGCCGATTACCGCGGACTCGGTGTAAGCAAGGCAGATTGCCGTTCTGTCAGTAGGCAAGGCATGAATCATGTGTTCCTGCTGTTGTCGATTATTAAAAGCTTCTCCTATAAGCAAATAAGTTATTTGCGCTTAAAAGCCGGGAAAAGCGCGCTAGTGTATCTCCAAGTAACACAGACACAGATGCTGGTATCACGTTGAGCTTAGCAGAATCCTCCCTAGGAAAGGCAGCTCCGTTTATTTATACTGTCAACATGAATAACAACCAGAGGTGGTGGCTTCAGAATCAGCCAATCAGACATTTGTATTCTTTCAAAAGAACCAATCACACACATGCATATATTCAAATAGAATTCCAGTAGTGACGTGTGCAGATGTTTGTGTGCAGAGCAATGCGGCAGGCTTTCTGTGAGACACAAAAGGGGTTATTTACTAAAGGCAAATCCACTTTGCAAAGTGCACTTGGAAGTGCAGTCGCTGTAGATCCGAGGGAGACATGCAAGGAAAATAAAAAACAGCATTTTAGCTTGCACATGATTGGATAATAAAATCAGCAGAGCTTCCCCTAATTTCAGATCTACCCCTCTGATCTACAGCGACTACACTTCCAAGTGCACTTTCAGTGCAAATTAAAGTGCACTTTGCACTTGTAGTGCAAAGTGGATTTGCCTTTAGTAAATAATAGGGCTGTTACTGATTAAAATTTTCGTGTTCGATTAATCAAATTTTTTTTTTAATCGACTAATTTCGATTAATTATAACGCACATAGATCCAACTACTTTTAGCTGATCTCCTTGCAGGCTGATTCCCAGTGCAGCTACCAACCACTGGAAAAATCGATAGCAGGATACAAAAAACACACAAAGGCAGCGCTCGATGGGAATAGCATTAAAACTTTTATAGTCTTCAAGTAGGTAACAAAATAAATACTGCACTGGAGATAAAATTGATGTAGCTACATAAACTGTAAAAATGGTGCGAGTAATACCAAACGGTAGCAAACGCAGTCATAAAAACATGTAGCTAAGTATGATACTGGTATAAAAATGTGTACAACGATACCACTGCTGAATCCAGATGAGAAGGGGCTAACATCAGTCCGTCGGCATGTAGATGTCCCGTGAAGGGAACGATCACAACTCCCAGTGGATGGCTGTAGAATCCCAGGTTGATAGAGGCAAGTGATAGAGGGAAGTGTAACAGCCCTTGCGTGTGGCAGATAGTAAGGTCCCGCCGGCATGCAGATATGAAGGCACAGCAAAGGAGCCCTTCAGATGGACACGGCAAGCCCAAAGAATTTTGATCGATCAAAAGAATTTTGATCGATCAAAACAATGAATCGATTAATCGAGGAATTAATAGTTAATTTCCACAGCCCTAGTAAATAACCCCCAAAGTGTCTCACAATTTGAACACCACTTACATGGCTCTGAACATTTCACTGCTACCAATGACACGAGCCATACTCTATCATGGCTCAGTGGGCCATCATTTTTGTATGGTTATGCTATGGTTCCCATGTACGAAGATCTGCTTGCTTGGAGTCGTTAATGCAGTCGCCATGAGATGGCCAGTCTCTTGGTGAGGCATGAACGAACAGCCCTAAAAGAGCAAATAGATCTGCCGTGTCCACTGGAAGGTTTCCGCAGCCAATGGTCTTCCACCAACGTCTGTATGTGCGAATACGCTCACATAAGTGCATCACGGCAAAACCAGCACTGGGGGACATCTGACCACATACATTAATAAAAATGTCCACAACACTGCAAAGCAGGGACATAAATCCATGCCTTTCCCTGGTAAAAGCACCTCCCACATGTGAGTAAGCACAGGCTCGGCATACAGGTAACCCTTTGATCGCCGCTGATGTTAACCCCTTCCCAGCCAGTGTCATTAGTACAGTGACAGCGCATATTTTTAGCACTGATCACTATTAGTGTCAGTTAGTGTCCGATTTGTCTGCTGCAATATGGCAGTCCCGCTATAAGTTGCTGATCGGCACCATTACTAGTAAAAAAAAAAATAGAATTAAACATTCTATAATTATATCCCATAGTTTGTAGACACTATAACCTTTGCGCAAACCAATCAATATTAAAATATTGGGATTTTTTTTAAACAAAATTATGGAGCAGAATTTGGCTAAATTGATGAAGCAATTTTTTTTTTTCACTTTTCACCAAAAGAAAGTTCTATTTGTGGGGAAAAAAAAGGACATACATTATATTTGGGTACAGTGTCGCACGACTGTTCAATTGTTAAAGTAACGCAGTGTTCTGCTGGGTGGTAAGACTCCCCTGCTGGCAGAACACAAAAGCACTGTGGGAGGCATTCCCCCGTGAACACTGACTGTGTTGATGGGGAAATCGAGCGATTGGGTTGCAGAAAAAGAAAATCAAATTCTTTATGGCTTGCCTTAATCTTATGCCTGGTACATACAGTAAGTTTTGTTCGTTCAACCCAGCGGACTGAAGAAAAAAAAAAAAAACAGAGGAACTCGCTGTACTAACTGTGCGCCAACAAACATCAGTCAGCGCTCGCAGCCATTGGCTGCAAGCGCTGATCGGATGCTGGTTGGCTACTGTTTTTTCAGCATGTTCAACAAAAGCCGGTCATGAGATCGGACTCTGTCGGACAAGGGCCTATACACACGGGCAAAATGTCAGCCGGTTTCTACTGTACTGGCTGATTTCGGACCGAATTCAGCCCGTGTGTATGGGGCTTTACTGCCCCTCCCATTCCATAGCCCACTTCTTTCCTTATCTTAACCACTTCGCGCCTAAGGACGTCCATGGACGTCCTTGACTTTGAGCCGGGATATCTGAATGATGCCTGCAGCTACAGGCATCATTCAGATATCGTTTTTTAGAGCCGGCGATTCTCTGTACCGTAAGAACGATCATAGCGGCTGTTCCGCCGCTTGATCGTTCTTACAGGTGGCGAGAGGGGATGTCCCCCCCTCCCGCCGCCCTCCGGTGCTTCTACCGACTCACCTGAGCGATCGGTGAGTCGTGACAGGATCCGCCGGCCCCGGCTTCTTACAATAGAGATTTCCGGCGGACCAGATGGTTGCCGGAGTCTCTATGATCGTTCGGAGGCCGGGCGCGATGTTATGACGTCACGCCCGCCTCTGCATTCAAAAAAACGGCGCCGCTTCGGCTAGGAAGCGGTGATCGTTTTTTTTTATTTTTTTATTTCAGGCTTCTCAGCCTAGAGGTGAGATGTGGGGTCTTATTGACCCCATATCTCACTGTAAAGAGGACCTGTCATGCTTATTCCTATTACAAGGGATGTTTACATTCCTTGTAATAGGAATAAAAGTGATCTTTTTTTTTTTTTCTAACTGTCAAAGTAAAAAGTTAAGTGTAAAATGAACAATAAATAAAAAAGAATTGGCCCGGATGCGAAGTGGTTAATAACTGATCTGTTCATCCCTGTTTATTTATTTTTTTGTCTCACAGATAGTCCTACCTAACATTTTGCTATCAGTACTGCTTGGAGTAAGAAGAAGAGAACATCCGGAAAATGTTAATGTTAGTTAAAATAAATATAAAAATTTCATAGATTGTACTCTTGTTTCAAGTACACTAATGCCGCGTACACACGATCGGAAATTCCGACAAGAAAACCGTGGATTTTTTTCCTACGGAATTTCGGCTCAAACTTGTGTTGCATACACACGGTCACACAAATCTTGTCGGAAATTCCAAAGGTCAAGAACGCGGTGACGTACAAGACGTACGACGAGCCGAGATCAATGAAGTTCAATAGGCAGTTTGGCTCTTCTGCTTGATGCGTTTTTTTTGCGAGTCGGAATTGCATACAGACGATCGGAATTTCCGATAGGAACTTTTTCTGTCGGAAAAATTGAGAACCTGCTCTCAATCTTTTGTTAGCGGAAATTCCGACAGCAAAAGTCCGATGGAGCCTACACGGTCGGAATTTCCGACTGAAAGCTCACATCGAACTTTTCTTGTCGGAATTTCCAGTCGTGTTTTACACAGGAGGCTAAATCCTTACAAGCTGACCACCTCCTGACACAGGACATTTTAGAAGACATGGAAATAGCAGAAAAATGTCATTGAAATTGCAAGAGATAAACATTTTCTGCAAAACTTCATTACTTTGGCACCAAAGAGTACCTATTGCAAGCAGCCCAATTCTTTAGACCTCAAATATTCTGAACAGAGGGAATCTCTGTCCATACCTTTCAAATGCAACAAATGGAGGGCATCAAATACAGGTGGCCCTGACCCTGTACATTTTTAGTCATCTTCCAATACCTACTAACTAGATCAACGTGGCAGAAAAGCCCAGTGCAGTGCTCTCAAATCTTGAAAAGTCCTGGCTCCCAAATGTCCAACCCACAGCAAATAGATAAACACCACTTGCTACTTTCATCCAAAACTTCAAGTTGCCATTTCGGGTGACGCTCTACTTTTAATTTACTAATTTTACTGCTATTATTTCATAGGCTTGCAGTGATTTGTTTACCATTTTGTATCCCTTTCATGAGGGGGTTGTTGTTCCCACTGAATATGGAATATATGGAAAGGTTTTTCTACTAATAGAAAGAGGGACAAGGTTGCCCAGAACAATAATGCTCTGAAGCCTTGAGACACTTAAGCAATGCCAATACATATTGCCCCCTCAGATACAATCCCAAAGAATCTTTCAAAATGTCTTTGTTTAGTCTTATTGATGAAGGTCAGCAAATGGGACTTTTGAATACTAGGACTACTGACTTTTTAAAGGTACATAACCCCATCACTGCTGCTTTCCATTATTTGCCGCAATTGCACAAACCTCAAGTCCCTATACAGGGGCGCCCCATTGTGGTTGGTTTTGGCTCACTTTTAGAGCCTCTGGGCGCGTGTGTTGATTTCCACCTTCAGCCCCTTGTCCAGAGGCTCCCGGGTTATATCCATGACACAGGACATGTTTTGCATGAGCTCCAAAAGGCAAAGTGGAAGGATTCAGTTTGGATAACTTTGGATGTCACTGCATTGTACTCCTCCATACCCCACTCTCTGGCTTTGGAAGCTGTAAAATATCACCTCCAGAAGTATAGTTCGTACACGTTAGAACTTCTGGACTATCTTCTAAGATGCATAGATTTTCTTTTGACCCACACCTTTTTTTTCTTTTTTACAATGCCTATTATTTGCAGTTGTCTGGTGCATCGATAGGTGCAAAATTTTCTCCTTCCCTGGCAAATATTTATATGGGTTGGTGGGTGGATTTAAATTTTTTTCCCATTTTTAATCCATTTTATAGCTATTTATTTTGGTATGGCAGATTCATTGATGACCTGCTTATCATTTGGATTAAAGTGGTTGTAAACCCGGAAAAAAAAAAAACACCTGCAAGAGAAAGCCATAATGAGCTAGTATGACTAGCATACTAGCTCATTATGCATTACTTACCTTAGATCAAAGCCCTTCGAAGCCATCTCCGTCTCCCCCTCAGGCCGCAGACATCTCTCCGCAGATACCCGGAAGGTTACTTCTGGGTATTGCCGCTCCAGCGCTGTGATTGGCCGGAGCGGCGAAGACGTCACTCTGCGCAAGCGCGCGGGTGCCGTCAAATTTCAGATTTGTGAACGGGATTTACAGTGCGCCTGCACTGTTGTCTGCGGCGCGCATGCGCCGTAGACAATGTGTAATCCTATTCACAAATATCTCCTAAACCATGCAGGTTTAGGAGATATTGAAAACACCTACAGGTAAGCCTTAAGCCCCATACACATGGTCGGACTTCCATCGGACATTTCCCTGGATTTTTGTTCGAACGGAGTTGGCCGGGCACACCCATAGCATACGTACCAAAGGACTTTTCTGCAAACTTTCCCAAAACTTTTTGCAACATCACATGGTTTTTCTGCTCTTTTCTGCGCTTTACCGCCACCCTTTGGTCAACTTCTGCTATTGTTGGTTGATTTTAACATTAGTTGTTTTGTCCATCGGACAAAAGTCCTATGGTTTTCTGTACACACGGTAGGACTTTGCTCCATCGGACTTTTGTTGGGCAACAGTTTGTCCGTTTGCAGACCCAACTTTTGTCCGATGAAAACACAAAGAAAACCAAAAAAGTTTGTCCGATGGAGCATACACACGGTCGGATTGTTGGTCCAACTTGCTCAAAATGAAGTTTGTTGGTCAAAAGTCCGACCGTGTGTACGGGGCTTTAATCTAGGCTTACCTGTAGGTGAAACTTGCAAAGGAGGGTTTACAACTACTTTAAGGATAATGCTACTTTTGATATTGCACTGTTTTTGCACCACCTAAATGCTAATGATATTAATTTAGTTTACTGGTAATTGCCCTTGGTCTCACCTTGGAAGGTGATCCCTTTGCCAAAACTAAAACTTTTAGTAAACCCACCGCGGGCAATACCACTTTACTGGCCAGTAGTTATCACCCAGCCCACACTATAAAGGCCATCCCGGTAAGTGAGTTTACTAGAGAAAGATGAAACTGCTCCACTGAGGTTACTTTTAATAATGAATGTCAAGTAATTAGGAACAGGCTTGAATCCAGAAGTTATCCTCTGTGGTCCATTCAGAGAGGTTTTGAGGTTGCAGCTGTTAAACAGGGAGCGGATTTGTTATCCAGCACTTATACTGTTAGATCTAAACCCAGGAATTTGAGGAGACACGAGTTCCAAACAGCCTGTCACCTTTGTCACATCGTACTCGGTTGAATACCATCATAAAGAGGAACCTCCCTATTCCATTTTCTGATAAAACCTTATATAATGTTTTATCTAATGGTGTTCGTTTTTTCAGCCGTCACGCACCAACACTTAGGTCCCTTTTATCTCCCAGTCTTGTGTCTTTTGATAAAAAAACTTGGTTATCCTATCTGGGTTTTTATAAATGTGGACTCAAGACTTGTAGATATTGTCGCATACATACCGTGTCCAAGAGTTTTGTTTCTGCCAACACTAAGGAAGAATTCAAAATACAGGAATATATCAATTGTGGCACAACTCGTGTTTACCTAATCCAATGCACTGGGTGTAGTTTGCAGTACGTTGGTTGTATGATTCGTTCACTTTGTTCCCGCATAGCAGAACATTACTGTGATAGTTTAAATGAAAATGCTAAAAACATCTCCACCATATCCAAATACTTTAGGGATGTGCATAAAGGCAATATGAGTTCTTTCAGCTTTAGGCTATGTTCACACTGGTCCGACACGAAAGTAGTACGTCTTCCGATCCGACTTTGCCCTGAGACTTTATGTCCGACTTTCATGCGACTTCAATAAACAAGATCTGACTTTGAGATGACTGTGACTTGTCTTTTGATCAATCAAAACAATTCCTTTGCTTTTGGTATGGAGGAAACCTCACACCGAATTTTTATATATATATATATATATATATATATATATATATATATATATATATATATATATATATAAAAACGGTGTGCGGTCCCTCCCAAGTTCCCCCCTGCCAGGGTATCACCCTCCATAAAACAGGACATGCTAACAACCCTGTCGCCCATCCAGGGACCTATTTTAGTCCGTCCCAAAATTTGAGGACATGCACACTCAATGAGGAAACCCAGTCTGAAAGACCTCTATTGCTCGAAGGGACCCACGGTGCATATGACAAGTTTCGGCCCACAATCATTTTTCTGAGGGGGACCCAACGTTTAGAGGAAGCGTGAAATCTCCAGTTAATAAAATGCTGCAGTGTGACTTCTCGGTAATATTGTTGAAAATCAGGTATATCCAGACCCCCCATCAGTTTGGACCATTGCAGTAAAGCAATGGCAAGTCGTGGTCTCTTACCATTCCAGACGAACAAGGTAAAAATGCTTCGGTAAAGAAGCACCTGGGCAGTGAAACGGGTACCATCTGCAGGAGGAAAATTATACTGGGCAATATGGTCATCTTTTTTTTTAAACATTCAAAGTTTATTAGAAATCACAATAAACGTTCACAAGTTAAATTCAAGGAATACAAAAGTGTTTTATCAAAACAGGTTGGTAAGGAGATCAAAGGACTCCCAAACCTAGCATATCATTAAGTAAGTTTATAACAAACAATCTTTAGGGCTTCAAGTATTGTCTCGGATAAGTTTCACATTAAACCTTTGGATATCATATCAAGAATGACAGCAATAAAACCTTATCTTGTTGAATATGTCAGTAATCACTTTTGTTTAATTGTATTACACGAACATGTTTAGCCATAGAATAGTTAGTGCCTAGTAAAGAATTGGGTAAAGGTAGGAAAGTAAAACTAAATAAAAGTAAGAGTATATACAGTACCTCACAAAAGTGAATACACCCCTCAAATTTTTGTAAATATTTTATTCTATCTTTTCATGTGACAACACTGACGAAATAACACTTTTCTATAATGTAAAGTAGTGAGTGTACAGCTTGTATAACAGTGTAAATTTGCTGTCCCCTCAAAATAACTCAACACACAGCCATTAATGTCTAAACCGCTAGCAAAAAAAGTGGGTACACCCCTAAGTAAAAATGTCAGAATTGAGCCCAATTAGCCATTTTTTCCTCCCTGGTGCCATGTGACTCTCGTTAATGTAACAAGGTTTCAGGTATGAATGGGAAGCAGGTGTGTTAAATTTGGTTTTACTGCTCTCACTCTCTCATACTGGTCACTGGAAGTTCAACATAGCACCTCATGGCAAAGAACTCTCTGAGGATCTGAAAAAAAGAATTGTTGCGCTACATAAAGATGACCTAGGCTATAAGAAGATTGCCAAGACCCTGAAACTGAGCTGCAGCACGGTGGCCCAGACCGTACAGCAGTTTAACAGGACAGGTTCCACTCAAAACAGGCCTTGCCATGGTTGACCAAAGACGTTAAGTGCACATGCTCAGCGTCGTATCTAGAGGTTGTCTTTGGGAAATAGACGTATGAGTGCTGCAGAGGTTAAAGGGGTGGGGGGGTCAACCTGTCAGTGCTCAGACCATACGCCCCAGACTGCATCAAATTGGTCTGCATGGCTGTCATCCCAGAAGAAAGCCTCTTCTAGTGATGATGCAAAAAAAATCCACAAACAGTTTGCTGAAGACAAGCAGACTAAGGACATGGATTACTGGAACCATGTCCTGTGGTCTGATGAGACCAAGATAAACTTATTTGGTTCAGATGGTGTCAAGTGGTCTGCGAGTGCACGCGGGTCCGTTGGTCTGCGAGTGCACGCTGGTCTGCGAGTGCACGTGGGTCCGTTGGTCTGCGAGTGCACGCGGGTCCGTTGGTCTGCGAGTGCACGCTGGTCTGCGAGTGCACGCGGGTCCGTTGGTCTGCGAGTGCACGCTGGTCTGCGAGTGCACGCGGGTCCGCTGGTCTGCGAGTGCACGTGGGTCCGTTGGTCTGCGAGTGCACGTGGGTCCGTTGGTCTGCGAGTGCACGTGGGTCCGTTGGTCTGCGAGTGCACGTGGGTCCGTTGGTCTGCGAGTGCACGCGGGTCCGTTGGTCTGCGAGTGCACGCGGGTCCGTTGGTCTGCGAGTGCACGCGGGTCCGTTGGTCTGCGAGTGCACGCGGGTCCGTTGGTCTGCGAGTGCACGCGGGTCCGTTGGTCTGCGAGTGCACGCGGGTCCGTTGGTCTGCGAGTGCACGCGGGTCCGTTGGTCTGCGAGTGCACGCTGGTCTGCGAGTGCACGCGGGTCCGTTGGTCTGCGAGTGCACGCGGGTCCGCGAGTGCACGCGGGTCCGTTGGTCTGCGAGTGCACGCTGGTCTGCGAGTGCACGCGGGTCCGTTGGTCTGTGGGTGCACGTGGGTCTGCGTGGTACCTGTGTATTGTCTTGTTGAGTACCTGTGTATTGTCTTGTTGAGTACCTGTGTATTGTCTTGTTGAGTACCTGTGTAATGTCTTGTTGAGTACCTGTGTATTGTCTTGTTGAGTACCTGTGTATTGTCTTGTTGAATAGTTGGGTCAGGAAGCTAGTGTTAGGTAATTTGGACAGGGTATAATCTCGAATCCTCATTAAATTAATAGGTACGATGCCCAGCGGGTGTGGCGAGGCGACTCGGTGTACATCTTGCAGCATGTATGCGTTCCTTGATCATCTGATCGAGGGCGATTACTGCTGTGCAAAATGTAAGCACATTGTTTCCCTGGAAGCCCAGGTTCTGAATCTAGGGAAGCAACTGTCAGCACTGGGAAGTCCCTCCACACTAAAGGAGAGCTGGATACGTACCCGGCAGGTGATGGCAGGGGCCAGCACAGAGGTGGGTGGAGTCAAAGAGGTGCAGGCACTAGAAAATAGTAGATGGGTGACAGTCAGGAAGGGTAGAGGGCGAAGTGCCAGGGAGGCCGATCCAGGGCTGGAGCATCCCAATAAGTATGCTCCATTGAGTGACATAGGTGAAACCAGTCAGGGACCAGCACTGCTGGAGCTGAGGGACTCTCCTAGCTGCCAGGGGAAGAACTCCTCCAGTGAGAGTGGGGGGGAAGCGAAGGGAAAGGAAAGACAGATTCTGGTGGTAGGGGACTCAATTCTTAGAAGGACAGAGAGGGCAATCTGTAACAAAGACCTGAAGCGCCGAACTGTATGTTGTCTACCGGGCGCTCGGGTTCGGCACATCACGGATCTGGTGGACAGATTACTGGGAGGGGCTGGGGAAGACCCAGCTGTCATGGTGCACGTTGGCACCAATGACAAAGTCAGAGGCAGATGGAGTGTCCTAAAGAACGATTTTAGGGACTTGGGAGCTAAATTGAGGAAAAGGACCTCCAAGGTAGTATTCTCGGGAATACTACCGGTACATCGAGCCACACCAGAAAGGCAGAGGGAGATTAGGGAAGTGAACAAGTGGCTGAAGAGCTGGTGTAGTAAGGAGGGGTTTGGGTTCCTGGAGGACTGGGCCGACTTCTCAGTCGATAACCAGTACTATAGAAGGGACGGACTGCACCTAAATGAGGAGGGTGCAGATCAGCTGGGAATAAGGATGGCCAAAAAGTTAGAGGGGTTTTTAAACTAGGTGACAGGGGGGAGGGTCCAGAGATAGTGAGAGTCAGCGGGGAACATATTCTAAAGGGTAGTATTAGGGGCATTAGTGGTAGGGTAACCAAAGAACATAAACCCAAGGTAAGTATAGTAGCAAGTCCTAGTTGCAATCTGGGAACACCCAAGAGGATAGTATGTGACCGGTCAAATAATATTAATGCATTAAAGTGTCTGTTCACCAACGCCAGAAGTCTGCCAAGCAAAATAGGTGAGTTGGAAGCTCTGGTGCATGAGGAGAGCTATGATGTAATCGGTATTGCTGAAACTTGGCTTCATTCCTCACACGACTGGGCTATTAATATTCCTGGCTATGCACTCTTTCGGAAAGACAGGGTAAAAAGGAAGGGTGGAGGGGTCTGTCTCTATGTGAGAAGTGATCTCAAAGCGAGTGTGAAAGAGGACCTGGTGGATGGAGAGTGTGATGAGTCTGAAGCATTATGGGTAGGACTGCATACAGATGTGCGTAGTTCAAAGCTAATCATTGGAGTTTGTTATAGACCACCCAATGTTAATGAGGAGTTAGAGACTCAGCTCCTTGCACAGATGGAAAGGGCTGCAAGGGCTGGGACGGTGATAATAATGGGGGATTTTAACTACCCAGAAATTGACTGGAGTAATGGAACTGCTGGGACAGTTAAAGGGCAAAAATTTATAAACCTATTGCAGGACAATTTTATGGTCCAGTTTATTGAGGCCCCAACTAGGAATGATGCTCTGTTGGACCTGGTAATCTCAAACCATGCAGAGCGTATTACTAATGTTCAGATAAAGGAACACCTGGGTAGCAGTGACCATAACATGATTTCATTTGATGTTAGTTGTAAGCAAAAATCACATACAGGAAAGATAAAAACACTTAATTTCAAGAGAGCAAATTTTCCAAGGATGAGGGCTGCTCTCCAGGACTTAGACTGGGAAGGAATATTGGCATCCATGGGCACAGAACAGAAATGGGAATTCTTCAAAAAGACTGTTTGGGAACTCACTGCAAAGTATATTCCCATGGGCAATAAGTTTAAAAGGCTAAAAATAAAACCTATGTGGCTCACTGACAAAGTTAAAAAAGCTATAAACTATAAGAAAAGAGCTTTTAAAAAATATAAAAATGAGGGAACACTAGTGTCATTTAAATGTTACAAAGAATATAACAGGATATGTAAAAAGGAAATCAAGGATGCAAAAATTCAAAATGAACGACAGATTGCAAAAGACAGTAGGACAAACCCCAAAAAATTCTTCAAATATATTAATAGTAAAAAGGTCAAGTCTGAGCATGTAGGCCCTTTACTAAATAATCTAGAGTGGGTGACTGGGGACAAAGAGAAGGCTAATTTATTAAATACTTTCTTCAGTTCTGTGTATACAAAGGAGCATGGGGGAGCTCATGTCCAAAATGGGGGTGGTAGTGACACAGCCCCAAATCCACAATGGCTCAAAAGTGATATGGTCCAGAAATATTTAGATGGAATAAAGGTGGATAAAGCACCTGGACCAGATGGCATACACCCACGGATCCTAAAAGAATTGAGCTCTGTAATTTCAAAGCCATTGTATTTAATTTTTAGGGACTCATTAATGACAGGAATAGTACCACTGGATTGGCGCAGGGCCAATGTGGTGCCTATATTTAAAAAGGGAATTAAGTGTTTACCAAGTAACTATAGACCTGTTAGTTTAACTTCTATAGTTGGGAAAATACTGGAGAGATTAATAAAAGACCACATAGATGAGTTCTTGCTGGAAAAAAACTATTTAAGCAACAGACAGCATGGATTCATGAAAGACAGAAGTTGTCAAACAAACCTGATTTCTTTTTATGAAGAGGTAAGTAAGACCTTGGACAGAGGGGTGGCAGTGGACGTGGTATACTTGGATTTTGCAAAAGCGTTCGATACAGTTCCCCACACACGGCTCATGTGTAAGGTAAAGTCTACAGGATTGGAAATATCAGTTTGTAAATGGATAGAAAACTGGCTAAAAGACAGAATTCAGAGAGTAGTGGTTAATGATTCTTACTCTGAATGGTCCAAGGTTATCAGTGGTGTACCCCAAGGTTCAGTGCTGGGACCCTTACTTTTTAATATGTTTATAAATGATATTGGGTCTGAGATCAAAAGTAACATTTCTGTCTTTGCAGATGACACCAAGCTATGCAGTGGAATAACGTCCTTACAGGATGTCGCCAATTTACAAGCCGACCTCAATGCTCTGTCTAATTGGGCGACTATGTGGCAGATGAGGTTTAATGTTGATAAATGTAAAGTTATGCACTTGGGGGCTAATAATATAAATGCATCATACATACTAGGGGGAGTACAACTGGGGGGATCCGTAGTGGAGAAGGATCTGGGGGTTTTGGTAGATCATAAGCTCAATAATGGCATGCAATGCCAAGCTGCGGTTTCCAAAGCGAGCAAAGTCCTTTCTTGTATTAAGAGAGGTATGGTCTCCAGAGAGAGAGATATCATTTTGCCCCTGTTCAAATCATTAGTAAGACCTCATCTGGAATATGCAGTTCAGTTTTGGGCCCCAGTTCTCAAAAAGGATATTGGGGAACTGGAGAAAGTGTAGAGAAGGGCAACCAAACTGATAAGAGGCATGGAGGAGCTCAGCTATGAGGAGAGATTAGAGGAACTGAATTTATTCTCTCTTGAGAAGAGGAGATTAAGGGGGGATATGATCAACATGTACAAATATATAAGGGGTCCATATAGTGAACTTGGTGTTCAGTTATTCACTTTACGGTCAACACAAAGGACAAGGGGGCACTCTTTGCGTCTAGAGGAAAAGAGATTTCACCTCCAAATACGGAAAGGTTTTTTCACAGTAAGAGCTGTGAAAATGTGGAATAGACTCCCTGCAGAGGTGGTTCTGGCCAGCTCAGTAGATTGCTTTAAGAAGGGCCTGGATTCTTTCTTAAATGTACATAATATAACTGGGTACTGACATTTATAGGTAAAGTTGATCCAGGGAATATCCGATTGCCTCTCGGGGGATCAGGAAGGAATTTTTTCCCCTGCTGTAGCAAATTGGATAATGCTCTTCTGGGTTTTTTTGCCTTCCTCTGGATCAACTGTGGGTATAGAATTGGGTATATGGGATTGTACGATATATGTTTATTTTTATTTTTTTATTTTTATTTTTTACGGTTGAACTGGATGGACTTGTGTCTTTTTTCAACCTGACTAACTATGTAACTATGTAAGTGTGTGTGGCGGCAACCAGGTGAGGAGTGCAAAGACAAGTGTGTCTTGCCTACAGTCAAGCATGGTGGTGGGAGTGTCATGGTCTGGGGCTGCATGAGTGCTGCCGACACTGGGGAGCTACAGTTCATTGAGGGAACTATGAATGCCAACATGTACTATGACATACTGAAGCAGAGCATGATCCCCTCCCTTCAGAGACTGTGCTGCAGGGCAGTATTCCAACATAACAACCCCAAACACACCTCCAATGTGACCACTGCCTTGCTAAAGAAGCTGAGGGTAAAGGTGGTCGACTGGCCAAGCATGTCTCCAGACCTAAACCCTATTAAGCATCTGTGGTGCATCCTTAAATGGAAGGTGGAGGAGCGCAAGGTCTCTACCATCCACCAGCTCTGTCGTGTCGTCATAGAGGAGTGGAAGAGGACTCCAATGGCAACCTGTGAAGTTCTGGTGAACTTCATGCTCAAGAGGGTTAAGGCAGTGCTGGAAAATAAGGGTGGCCACACAAAATATTGACACTTTGGGCCCAATTTGGACATTTTCACTTAGGGGTGTACTCACTTTTGTTGCCAGCGATTTAAACATTAATGGCTGTGTGTTGAGTTATTTTGAGGGGACAGCAAATTTACAATGTTTTATACAAGCTGTACACTCACTATTTTACATTGTAGCAAAGTGTAATTTCTTCAGTGTTGTCACATGAAAAGTTATATTAAAATATTTACAAAAATGTGAGGGTGTACTCACTTTTGTGAGATGCTGCAAGTCAGTCATCATAGGGAAATACTTCTATAAATGGGTAATGCAGCTACAAAACAAGAGATCCCATAAAATTATGAGTCAATATGTGGTCATCTTTATAATGTTCGTGCGGCCAACCCATGTGGAAGACGCGCGATCCCAGGACTGTAGATCCCTGTGAATCGCCCTAAGGGGGGCCTAGTTACAAGTGTACAATTAATCCAGACGATCAGTGAGTTGAATGCCTAGATACCTCATTGAGGCGGATGCCAAGGTGAAGGAGAAAGTGCCCCTCAAGGCAGTACAAGACCTGCTGTGTGTAAACAAATGGCAGTCTCAGCCTGGACCCCCGCCAGGCCATGCTCAAACGTGCTTCACTCTGCCTACTGGAGCTTACTAATGGAAATGGAGTTTCCTGTTGGAGGGGGCGGTTTATATGCATCATCGGCCACCACTAAGTTGGTAATGTGGGCCTCTTGGTGGTGGCCGATGATGCATATAAACCGCCCCCTCCAACAGGAGACTCCATCCCCATGAGTAAGCTCCAGTGGGCAGACTGAATAGCTCTGGGGGCATGGCCTGGCGGGGGTCCAGGCTGAGACTGCCACTTGTTAGTGAGGAGGTGGAGACTCAGCTCCTTGCACAGATGGAAAGGGCTGGGACGGTGATAATACCCAGAAATTGACTGGAGTAATGGCACTGCTGGGACAGTTAAAGGGCAAACATTTATAAACCTATTGCAGGACAATTTTGTGGTCCAGTTTATTGAGGCCCCAACTAGGAATGATGCTCTGTTGGACCTGGTAATCTCAAACCATGCAGAGCGTATTACTAATGTTCAGATAAAGGAACACCTGGGTAGCAGTGACCATAACATGATTTCATTTGATGTTAGCTGTAAGCAAAAATCACATACGGGAAAGATAAAAACACTTAATTTCAAGAGAGCAAATTTTCCAAGGATGAGGGCTGCTCTCCAGGACTTAGACTGGGAGGGAATATTGGCATCAATGGGCACAGAACAGAAATGGGAATTCTTCAAAAAGACTGTTTGTGAACTCACTGCAAAGTATATTCCCATGGGCAATAAGTTTAAAAGGCTAAAAATAAAACCTATGTGGCTCAAGGCCAAAGTTAAAAATGAGGGAACACTAGTGTCATTTAAATGTTACAAAGAATATAACAGGATATGTAAAAAGGAAATCAAGGATACAAAAATTCAAAACGAACGACAGATTGCAAAAGATAGTAGGACAAACCCCCAAATTTTTTTCAAATATATTAATAGTAAAAAGGTCAAGTCTGAGCATGTAGGCCCTTTACTAAATAATCTAGATTGGGTGACTGGGGACAAAGAGAAGGCTAATTTATTAAATACTTTCTTCAGCTCTGTGTATACAAAGGAGCATGGGGGAGCTCGTGTCCAAAATGGGGGTGGTAGTGACACAACCCCAAATCCACAATGGCTCAAAAGTAATATGGTCCAGAAATATTTAGACAGAATAAAGGTGGATAAAGCACCTGGACCAGATGGCATACACCCACGGATCCTAAAAGAATTGAGCTCTGTAATTTCAAAGCCATTTTATCTAATTTTTAGGGACTCATTAATGACAGGAATAGTACCACTGGATTGGCACAGTGCAAATGTGGTGCCTCTATTTACAAAGGGAACAAAGTCTTTACCAAGTAACTATAGATCTGTTTAGTTTAACTTCTATAGTTGGGAAGATACTGGAGATATTAATAAAAGACCACATAGATGAGTTCTTGCTGGAAAAAAATATTTTAAGCAACAGACAGCATGGATTCATGAAAGACAGAAGTTGTCAGACAAACCTGATTTCTTTTTATGAAGCAATAAGTAAAACCTTGGACAGAGGGATGGCGGTGGACGTGGTATACTTGGATTTTGCAAAAATGTTCGATACAGTTCCCCACACACGGCTCATGTGCAAGGTAAAGTCTACAGGCTTGGAAATATCAGTTTATAAATGGATAGAAAACTGGCTAAAAGACAGAATTCAGAGAGTAGTCGTTAATGATTCTTACTCTGAATGGTCTAAGGTTATCAGTGGTGTACCCCAAGGTTCAGTGTTGGGACCCTTACTTTTTAATATCTTTATAAATGATATTGGGTCTGAGATCAAAAGTAACATTTTTGTCTTTGCAGATGACACTAAGCTATGCAGTGGAATAACGTCCTTACAGGATGTCGCCTATTTACAAGCCAACCTCAATGCTCTGTCTAATTGGGCGACTATGTGGCAGATGAGGTTTAATGTTGATAAATGTAAAGTTATGCACTTGGGGGCTAAGAATATGAATGCATCATACATACTAGGGGGAGTACAACTGGGGGGATCCGTTGTGGTGAAGGATCTGGGGGTTTTGGTAGATCATAAGCTTAATAATGGCATGCAATGCCAAGCTGCGGTTTCCAAAGCGAGCAAAGTCCTTTCTTGTATTAAGAGAGGTATGGACTCCAGAGAGAGAGATATTATTTTGCCCCTGTACAAATCATTAGTAAGACCTCATCTGGAATACGCAGTTCAGTTTTGGGCCCCAGTCTCAAAAAGGATATTGGGAAAAATTGAGAAAGTGCAGAGAAGGGCAACCAAACTGATAAGAGGCATGGAGGAGCTCAGTTATGAGGAAAGATTAGAGGAACTGAATTTATTCACTCTTGAGAAGAGGAGATTAAGGGGGATATGATCAACATGTACAAATTTATAAGGGGTCCATATAGTGAACTTGGTGTTGAATTATTCACTTTATGGTCAACACAAAGGACAAGGGGGCACTCTTTACGTCTAGAGGAAAAGAGATTTCACTTCCAAATACAGAAAGGTTTCTTCACAGTAAAGCCTCGTACACACGACCGATTTTCTCGTCTTAAAAAACACGTCGTTTTTTTCGACGAGATTCTTAAGCTTGTCGATTTTCTCGTCAAGCTTTCCATGCGTACACACTGACATTTCCCAATTTCCTCGTTGTTCTCCGCGCTCACGTCCAGCACGTACGACGGCACTATAAAGGGGAAGATCTTTTTTCTTGGCGCCACCCCTTGGGCTGCTTTTGCTGATTTCGTGTTACCGCGTGTGAAGTAAAAGTTTGGGAAGAGACGATTCGCGCTTTTCAGTCTTCGTACTTTTCAGATCGTTTTCTGCGGTTCAGTTTGTGCTTGTGGGTTCGTATCTTGACTTTCAGGGCGTCTAGGCAGGTCGTATCTGTTTTACAGTGCGTTCTTGCCTGTTCGTTTCTGATTTTCAGTTCGTTATTCATAGGCCTTGCTGTTCTAAAGTGCGTTCTGTTCTGTACGTTCTGATAAGACGACCGTTTCTTAGCCATGTCGCCTGGACGTTCTCGTCGTCGAGTTCGTGCTGTGCGTGCGCTTGGTGTTGGTCTGCTTGTTTTGGACCAAGACCAGTCCATGAATGGTGTGAGGGAGTTCATGGACCAAGAATTGGTTGCTCCAGCGGGACCAATTCTGCCATATGCCTCTGCTGCGGGAGATCGTCGAGAATAATCCTGAGGACTGCAGGAATTTTCTGCGGATGTCTGACCCCGTTTTTCAGGAACTGTTGGCTTTGGTGTCCCCCTATATTACCAGGAAGGACACCGTTATGCGGGAAGCCATCAGTGCTGAGCAGAGGCTCATCGTCACGTTGCGTTACCTGGCGACAGGGAGAAGTCTTCAGGACTTGAAGTTCACCACAGGCATCTCCCCCCAGGCTCTGGGCCTCATAATCCCAGACACCTGTTCTGCCATTATACAAGTCCTGCAGGAGGACTATATTAGGGTAAGTTTTCTCCCTTAACATCACATTTTATGTATTACATGTATGCTAATGTATTGTATTTCTTTCATCCTTCCCTAATTACCATGATTGTAATATGCTGAGAATGTCCCCTTTGTCCCCATGCATGCTGGAAGCTTTAGATTGCCCCTTTTTTCTCCTCCATAAATATTTCCCTTCACTAACTTTTCCAGCAGGGGCGCCTGTTGCTCCAAATGTTTGGGGGTTCAAACACCAATTTAGGAAATAAACTTCCTCCTTTTTTGCTCTGGTGCCTATTAAACGCCCCCAGTTGTCCCCTCTAATGCAGCCATTTTGTTCCCTCCAATGCAGCCATTTAGTCCCCTCTAATGCAGCCAGTTTCCCCCCAGCCCTGCACTTACCTTCTTGTGGTCAGCGCCATCCTTCTTCTGTCCTTGATGTGTTCTCCTTCCCTTGATGTTGCATCAGCCAATCATGTTACCATTAAACAGACTTGGTGAACATGATTGGCAGAGCAGCCTGCCAGTGTTTCCCCAAGGAATGCCCCCCCCTGCGTCCACTATTTTACTTTTAGGAAGCCAATTACATCCCTCAGGTTGTAATGTGCAAGACTATTTTACTACCTGTTTCTGCTATGCAATTTGAACCCCCTAAATGCCGCAATTATTCATATGTCGGTCGCTTTACAAGAGGCCATCCACCTGAATAGTGGGCGGCATAGACAATACATAGGTTAATGCAACGCATGAACCTATGTATTGTTCTGAGTGATGGGCACAGGAGAGAGGGGGCAGTGCTCCAGCGCCCACTCTGGACGCACCGCCACTGCAATGCTATCCTGTGGCCAAACACATCCCCCCCCCCAAAATAATTTAGTAATGGCCCATCAGAGGGGGTGATGAATATGATAAATGAGCCTTCCATTATACTTATTTTAAACACCTTAATAAATGTAGAATTTGATTGATGTTGGCCTCTAATTTTTTTTGATAGAATTTCCTTCTAATGTATGACTTTTGTATTCTAATATTATTTCATCTTGTTTCACTCCACAGCTTCCTTCCACGCCACAGGAATGGCAGACTGTGGCATCAGAGTTTGCCACGCGGTGGGACTTCCCCAACTGCGGTGGTGCCATAGACGGGGAGCACGTCCGCATCGTGCCGCCACCCCGTTCTGGGTCCTACTACTACAATTACAAGGGGTTTCATAGCATTGTGCTGATGGCGGTGGTGTCAGCACGGTATGAATTCCTCTATGTTGATGTAGGGAAGAATGGGCGGATGTCCGATGGGGGATCCTTCATCCAGACGGAGTTTGCCCTCCGTCTCCAGAGTGACGACCTTGCATTGCCACCGGATGCAGGGAATATTGAAGGACTCCCCTTTGTTTTTTTGGCTGATGAAGCCTTCGGACTCGGACGGCATCTTATGAGGCCATTTCCACAGAGGACCCTGACCCCAGAGAAGAGGGTGTTCAATTACCAGCTGGCCAGGGGCCGAAGAGTTGTCGAAAATGCCTTTGGCATAATGGCCAGCCGGTTCCGCCTTTTTATGACTTCAATACACTTGGCGGACTGCAAAATAAACTATGTCGTATTATGCTGCTGTGTGCTACACAACTTTCTGAGCCAAAAATCTAATTCCTATATGGCCTCAGTTTTGCCAGAGGCTGGACTTTCCCCTGCAAATCAAATCCCCTGCCGGGCCTGGAATCTGCCCGTCCTGGCTTGCCCTCCCAAAATGCCCGTGAGGTTCGGGACAAATACATGGAGTATTTCACGGGTAGGGGGGCAATTCCTATGCCAGCCTATGTCTAAGGATCCAAATAAAAAGCTTGTTTAAACTTGTTTATTTGTTCTTTCCTGTTCATTTGTAGTGCCAAGTGTATTTTACTTTAGTAACTAACAACCATTTCACTATGTAACCTTACAAAATAACCAAATAAGCTTAGAGGGTATTATAAAAAGAAGCTACACGTTGTTTGTGGTCAAATATTTTACTCTGTGCACATTCTCACCATTTTTAGTTTTTTCTTGTTTTTTGGGTTGGCCTGGCCCCAACCCGGCAATTTTTTGCTTATGAAAATACAAAAATAACAGTTGCATTCCAAAAATTACAACATTGGATACCTCTGAGCAATCTGAGACGTTCACTTACACAAACTATGTCTCTATGTGCCCGTCCTAATATGGGGTCCTGCCACCCCTTGCCCAGCCAAAAATTGAATATGCACACATTTGGGATTTTTTTCATCTAGGAAGTTTACAATCCTGATCCCTATTGTCAACATGTGCTATCTGCCATCAGGGGTGATCAATGGACGTGTTTTGGGGGTGCAACCCCTTCCTCAGTTCACCGACTTTAGATACGAGGAAGGGGTTGCACCCCCAAAAGACGTACATGGATATCCCCTGATGGCAGATAGCACATGTTGACACACTGTGTGCAGATTCAATTTTTGGCTGGTTTGATTGTCAAAAATATTCGAAAAGGTGCAAAAACAAACATGTAAAAACAAATGTGTTTGGATGGCTTATTGAATTCTCCCCAAAACATCGAGAATGTCTTTAAATGTTTGTTCCATCACATGGATTCTTTGTTTAATTAGGTCCAGTTCCGTGCTACATTCCATCACTTGCTGGATGAGGCGGAGGGCACTGTCAGCAGAGAACCGTGTACTATCCTTCACAACATTTATATCCCCTAAAAAAAAAAAAAAAAAAAGGTATTATAACTCTGCAGGCCTACATCTCTTACCTGAAGCTGTGGTGACAGATACTGACCTGTTGTGGTGACCAGATCCACAACGTCATCCACCTCTCCTTCCTGCACTTCTCCTTCCTCCACCTCAACTTCCTGCACATCTTTCGGTTGTGGGTCTTTGGGAGTTTGGGGTTGTTTGGAAGTTGTGGGGTGCATGTGCTCCCTGGAGTGTCCTCCTCCCAGTCTTCTCTCCCCTATGAGAATCAAACAAAAGGTCTATTTATCACACTGTAAATCTCAATGTTAAAATAAAAACAGGCTAAATTGCTTGGAAGTGTGGTACAAGTGTGTGTTTGGGCGGAATTTAAAGAAGAATGCATTATTTATGACCAAGAATATGTTTAGTATTCACCTTTGGATGTAATTTATTTGACATGGAGGCACCACAAAAATTCTATGATGCACCTGTGTGGGACACCCAAAAAAGGCGGGTCTGGTGGCCCACACTATAGTGCTCCAAAGTACAGATGTGGAAGCAGCTGCTGAGTGTCCTCTCCTTTACACTGATAAAAGTTTGCATTTCATTCTCTTTACAAACACATTATCTAGACTAAAAATTTCGCCACAATATTTGAGCAAAAATGGCAGATGTCTAATTACTTTTGTGGCTCTAAAATAAGCCAAAACCGCAGATAGTGGCCGAACGAAGTGTCGGTAACGTAACGAACGATTACTGTGCCCAACCAAGTTCAAAATATTACATTTTGGAAGGGAGTCCAATATGAGAAACCAAAATAAAGAGCAACATGTCAGTTTAGAAAAAGATTAATAGCAGAAAAGTCTAAATTTTACTTACTTTTAGCGAGCATTCTCTTTATGCTCCTCAACTGGTCTGGCTCCCTCAGTTTGAGGTCTGACCACCTCTTTCTGAGCTGCTCATTTGAGCGTTTCACCCCGAAATTCGCCTTCAGACTCTTCACGACTTTAGTGAGGATTTTGGCCTTCCTTCTATTTGGTTTGCTATACGGCCCATGCTTGGCATCATAATCAGACTTTAGCAAGATGTCCACCATCTCCGCAAAAGACATGTTCGATGCCTTGAATCTCCTCCTTGATCGTGACGTTTCCTCGGTCTCCGGGCTTGTCTCCTCCTCGTTAGTTGCAGAATTATCAGACACCTGCTGTAACTCCGCCATATCTGTCTGCGCGCCGAAAGAGAAGGGGCGGGGAAAAGATGTTAGTTAGAACGTCATGGGCGGGCGACGTGTGCGGAGCGACGTGTTCGTATTTTGACGCATGCGTGGTGTGTATATAGCAAACACACATGTGACTATAGTACGTTCGGTGTGCGGAGAGAGGAGTTCAAGTGACGGACGTGCGAACGAAGGTATGTGATTTTGTGACTTGTACAAATTGTTGGCCTATACTGTCTTGAGAATGTTGGAGGATATATATGGTGACTAGGATGTTAAGGAGGTTAGACTGTTTGCCTCACATTAGTTATATATAATTTATTTAACTTGCAGATACAATATGAATGTCTTTATAAGCGACAAGGATTTCCTGGCGGAATTTATTGACCGGGTAAGGGAGCTGCCGGCTCTGTGGGAGACGAAAAACCCCATCTACAAAAAAAAAAGGGGTGAGAAAAGCAGCGCTGGAGAAGCTGCTCCCATTTGTGCATACCAAGGTGCCCACAGCCACAGCAAAACAAGTGGACACTAAAATTGGGAGCTTGAGAGGTACCTACAGGACTGAACGCTCTAAGGTGCTGGCTTCTCAGAGGTCAGGAGCAGCAGCAGGTGATGTTTATGTCCCGATTTTGTGGTACTACAACAGGATGTCCTTCCTGGATGACCACATTGAGACAAGGCCATCACTCTCCACTCTTCCCCCCAGACTTCCCTGCAGCCAACCTGAGCCTTCTCTGGAGCAAGAGGAGGCAGCCATCCTGGATGATCCTTATTTGGCCATCTGGAGCCAGGTATAGTATTAACTGAAAATGTATTGGGATAAACTTAATGTTTGACAAATATGTCAAGATGACAAACATAAAATATTTTGGATTCCACAAGTGAAATCAAGATCTGTAGACATTATTCTGCACTTAATTGGGTGCTAAATAGTCAATCTGATGTAGTGGTAAATTTAAAGCAAGGATTTATGGATTTACATTCTAATTGCTTCAATCAGGATTACAAAGTTTGATGCAAAGATTAAACCAACATATTAAACTATGTCCCTTTTTCATACACAGGATGAAATCAGCCAGGAGGAGGGTCTGGAAACTGTCAGGCAGCAGGAGGAAGGGCCCAGTGGCAGCCAGGAGGTGGCAGGGCCCAGTGGCAGACAGGAGGTGGCAGGGCCCAGTGGCAGACAGGAGGTGGCAGGGCCCAGTGGCAGACAGGAGGTGGCAGGGCAAAGGAGAAGCACCAGATCCCAGGTGCCTCCCATCCGGCTTCACAAAAGAGGCAGGAGGGACAGGAGCACGAGTGAGGCAGCAATGGCCCTTATTCGTGAGGCCCATGCCACCCTCCAGGAGCCCACATCCCCTGAAGAGGCCATTGCCGGCCTAGTGGAGGCTAAGTTCAAGGTGATGAGCATGGAGCAACGCCTCCTATGCGAGCCCCTGCTCATCACCTTGCTCAACAAGGGGGTGATGGAGAAAATTACCCCCAATACCGCCATATGTGAGGTGGCACAACTGACCCAACCTCAACCTCCACCTTCTTCTTCTGCCCCACCCCCTTCTGCTACACCTCCACCTTCTTCTGCCCCACCCCCTTCTGCTACACCTCCACCTTCTTCTTCTGCCCCACCCCCTTCTGCTACACCTCCCCCTTCTTCTGCCCCACCCCCTTCTGCTACACCTCCACCTTCTTCTTCTGCCCCACCCCCTTCTGCTACACCTCCACCTTCTTCTTCTGCCCCACCCCGTTCTGCTACACCTCCACCTTCTTCTTCTGCCCCACCCCCTTCTGCTACACTTCCCCCTTCTTCTTCTGCCCCACCCCCTTCTGCTACACCTCCACCTTCTTCTTCTGCCCCACCCCCTTCTGCTACACCTCCACCTTCTTCTGCCCCACCCCCTTCTGCTACACCTCCACCTTCTTCTTCTGCCCCACCCCCTTCTGCTACATCTCCTCCTCCTCCTCCTGACAGGAGTACCCCTCCAGTGGCCTAGCCTCCAGCCAAACGAAGAAGGAAGGCTGCAGGGAAGGCTTCAGGGAAGGTTGCCAGGAAGAAGAGGAAGTGATGGCCTTGCTTCATTGTGGTCGGACAGAAGGCAGCCTGTTGTAGTACCACACACTTGGGACATATATATCACCTGCTGCTGTTCCTGACCTCTGGGAGGCCAGCATCAGATTGTGTTCAGAAATGTTGGCCTTCTCAAGCTCCCAATTTTAGTGTCCACACAGGGTTGCTGTGTGCTCTGGGGTCCCTGGGATGCACAAATGGCAGCAGGTTCTCCAGCGCTGCCTTCTCTTTATTTTATTTCGAAACATGAATAAATGTGATTTTTGTTTAAGTTCATACTTGACTATGTGTATTTGTAAAAATTAAAAATCTAGCTTTGGAGTAAGCAGATACATTTGACTGACAAAAAAAGGGACAGATATCACCCCCCCAAAAGAATAACTAAATCTGATTTGCAAAAAAACATGGGGGGAAATTTAACTAATATAGATTCCAAAATTAAATGGGAGATCACTATCAAAACATTGCGAAATTATAATTAACATCATTTTTAAAAATATAACCATTTAAATTATTCCTAAAAACTTGCACGATATAATACACATAAATTTTCTTAAGAGCAGCATGAAAAAGGTTAAAAAAAAAAGTCATAACTCTGTGTGAATATCAGCAGCAAAAGAAGGTCACTCGTTTTGATTAATGTAACATTCTAACGAAGATTTCAATGCAGAACATTTAAACGATGCAATATTTTTGAGTGTGACGAATGTGCTCTCTCCATTACGAAGGCTTGTTTTACCAGAAGATGCGCTCCCGTCTCATAGTTGCTTGTGAGCATGCGCGCTTTTGGAAGAGTCGTAAAAGCATACACACGAACCATTTTCTCGTCACAAAACAGCCCGACGAGAAACACGACGAGGAAATCTGGAATCCTGACGAGAAAATAGAGAGCAGGTTCTCTATTTTCTCGTCGAGATTCTCTGCAATTTTCTCGTCGTAAAACCATGCACACGAACGTTTTTCTTGACAAAAAAGCTCTCGCGGCACTTTTCTTGACGGTTTTGGACGAGAAAATCGGTCGTGTGTACGAGGCCTCAGAGCTGTGAAAATGTGGAATAGACTCCCTGCAGAGGTGGTTCTGGCCAGCTCAGTAGATTGCTTTAAGAAAGGCCTGGATTCTTTCTTAAATGTACATAATATAACTGGGTACTAACATTTATAGGTAAAGTTGATTCAGGGAATATCCGATTGCCTCTTGGGGGATCAGGAAGGAATTTTTTCCCCTGCTGTAGCAAATTGGATCGTGCTCTGCTGGGGTTTTTTGCCTTTCTCTGGATCAACTGTGGGTATAGAATTAAGTATATGGGATTATATGATATTATTTAATTTTTTTTATGGTTGAACTGGATGGACTTGTGTCTTTTTTCAACCTGACTATGTAACTTGTCTACACACAGCATGTCTTGTTCTGACGTGCGGCTCCAAGGATTTTCTGCTCTTATCTGTCACTACTCACAGCAGCAGGCACAGGAATACATTTCCTAGCAGCCTGAGCAGCATACATTCACCTCAAGGCAGTAGCAAGAATCGGAGGGATGGTGATATGCAGGATTTTAGATTTTGCATAATTGATCTGAAAGTTGGACACCTGGCTATAATCAGATAGACGACGACGTGTAGGAACACGAAACGTACGTCGGGAGGTGTGCGTGCTGACGTCATCACTACGGGACAGGTACGGCGGACCGGCCGGTTGTTATGTTCTTTAAATTGTACATTGTGTAAGTGTTTTTAAACCCGTTTTAAAAACAAATTTTACATTGGGTAATGCACTATTGAGCCTCCTCTCTCTCCTTGGGAAATCTTTGCTGTATCCACTGCCTATCAAGTGACGTTGGAACTCTGCGAAGTTTATCTGGATTTCTCTGGATCTCCCCCTGGGATTGCTGATGGGCTTATTTGTTTCTTACCTCTGGTAAGCAGCTTGATTGTTGGTGGTGGACACGGGTGTGCATGCACCGAATTTCAAACTTTTTGCGGTTCACCTCTTCACGGCTTCCCTTCATTGCTGATTTTTGATGGGACTTATTTAGGATATATTCATTTTTACAGGACACATTCATTGTTATCACTGTTGGACTTTATTTATTCAATATATGTGTGGATTCAATAATTTTTGATTATTAGTCAATTCACATTAGCGCACTTGTTCTTTTTTATTCTTTTGTATAATCAGATAGTTCCTTCATCAGGTTAGGCAATGAGATAAGAGGGTCAGTGACATGGAAAAGTATATTGTCAGCATACCCTGATGCATTAGTTTATATTCTGCAGAGCCTACTAAGACTCCCCCCCCAATATTTGGATTGGCTCAAGTTTTCCGAAGCAGCAGTTCTAAGATCAGTGCGAACAACAGGGGCGAGAGTGGACAGCCCTGTCTTGTGCCATTCCAGGTGAGGAACTCAGATGAAAGGAAGCTGTTCACCCTAACCTGAGCATTAGGGGAAGTGCAGAGCTCAGAAATCCAACGTTACATGTAAGGTCCCAGGCTTTATCATGGGACGTGAGGCTAAGGATAACTCCATTAGGGCCCCCCAGCTTCTCAATTGGGACCCGTACTCACAACCATTTACTTCCATATTTGATATTTAAGGATTGACCAAGTAAAAAAATTGGCAGACTTTGCGGGCACACAATGAGAGGGAGAATCAGTAAAAAAGTATAAATGTCTGATTCTCCCTCTCATTGTGTGCCCACAAAGTCCACTAATTTTTTGACTTGGTCAATCCATAAATAAATATTTTGGATGTTGGCATGGTGAGGGTCTTCCCTACTTCCATATTTGATACAATCCACCGACGCTGAGAAAGCATCCGATCAGGTTGATTGGGACTTTCTCAAAGCTTTTCTCGTGAGTCTGGGTCTTTACAGGTAACGTCGGGATAGATTATTGAGGGGAGTGTTTTAACCGATTGGCGAGAATGTTGGTAAATATCTTTAAGTTGGTGTTTAATAGGGAAATTGGATGATAGTTTTGGGGAAGGGTGTGGTCTTTTGCCTCTTTTGTGAGAACCGTAATGTGAGTTAGTAAAGCTCCTTGAGGGAATTGGCCCTTGAAGGCGAGGGAGTTAAAATATGCGCACATATGGGTCTAAAGCTGGGTGAAAAACTTCAGCTAATAAGCCTTCGTAAAGCCGTCGGGCCCTGGACTCTTCCCATTCGGCAGGGACTTCAAGATGGCCAATAACTCCATCGGAGATATAGGTTGTTCCAGGTCAGCCCATTGTTTGGGGGACAAGGTGGGTAAGCCAGAAGAGGAAAGATAAGCCTCAATGCAGTACTGCTTCTGTGCAACATCTATATGGGAGGAGGCAGATATAGGTTGTACAGAGCTGCATAGTAATCACAGAACAAAGAAGCAATTGAAATTTTAGAAGTACGCTGTACCATCGTCCCCGTAGGGGAATGCAGTTTATGAACGTAGGTAGAAGTCCGTTGTTTGTGAAGTACCCTCGTTAGCATCCTGACGCACTTATTGCCATGTTCCTAATTCTTGTGCGCAACATAATGCATTCGCCGACAAATACGTTGGTCTAAGAGTTTAGAGAAGAGAGCGCATAGTTCCACCAGGTGGCAGTGTGCTTCAGGATCAGCCTGCTGCTTGTATTGTAGCTTAGCCTGCTGCAAAGCTGATAGGACTCAATGGAAGTCTGCCTACTTCTTCTTTAGTTTCGTTCCCAAAGCAATAAAGGTGCCTTGCACCACGGCCTTATAAACCCTTCCAGAGAGTTCCATCGCTGACCTCCCCAGTGTTATTCTCCACACAGTAATGTGATAGGGTCTCCGTCACACCTGCAACCACCCCTACATTGTCTAAGAGATTTTCATTTAGCCTCCATGACCAGGTGCTAGCCGCAGTATGAGGCAACTAGAGCGAAATTGTTATTGGAGCATGGTCAGAGATGGTTATCTGCTCAATGATGGAATCAGACAGGAGGTCCAGAGTCTCTACAAACAACAAGTCAGTTCTAGTATATACATCGTGAACCTTGGAGTAGTAGCTGTAGTGCCCTCTAGCAGTCCACCAGGGCATGATTTTTTAAATGATTTACAAAAATGTTTAAAAAAAGCATATGAGTGTGTAGAGCGACTCACAGAAGTATCCAGAGAGGGGACGGAACTTACATTGAAGTCCCCACCCAGGATCAGCTTACCCTCTCTGAAATCAGCTGGGCGGTCTAAAACTGAATCAACAAAAGAAAGCTGTTGGGAATTGGGGACAAAGAGGTTTTGTGAATGTGTACATTTGGCCCCTAATAGAGCCTTTCAGAAACATAACGGCCCAGAGTAATGGTCGCTGGGCTGGAACGGACAGCTCTTGTGGATAGCAATCAATAGCTGTGCCATAGGACTTTGTTTTTGTGGAATTACTCAGCTACCAGTGGTGGAAAAAGGAAAGTAGGAAGTTTGGGAACTGAGGTGTTGGTGAAGTGTGTCTCCTGCAAGAATAAGACCTGTGCCCCTAGCTGCTTCAGCTCCAGCCATAACCTGTTGCGTTTGTTACATAGTTAGATTGAAAAAAAGGCACAAGTCTATCAAGTGAACCTATAAAAGGGAAAAAATTAATAAAAATTACAATAGCATATACACGATCCTATACCCACAGTTGATCCAGAGGAAGGTAAAAAACCCCAGCAAAGCACGATCCAATTTGCTTCAGCAGGGGAAAAAAATCCTTCCTGATCCCTTGAGAAGCAATCGGATATTCCCCCTGGATCAACTTTACCTATAAATGTTACTATCCAGTTATATTATGTACTTTTAGGAAAGAATCCAGTCCTTTCTTAACCACTTAACCCCAGAAGATTTGGCTGCTCAATGACCGGGTAATGTTTTGCGATACGGCACTGCGTTGCATTAACCGACAATTGCGCGGTCGTGCGATGTTGTACCCAAACAAAATTGACGTCCTTTTTTTCCCAAAAATAGAACTTTCTTTTGGTGGTATTTGTTCACCTCTGCAGTTTTTTGTTTTTTTCGCAGTATAAACTAAAAAAGAGCGACAATTTTGAAAAAAACACTATCTCTTACTTTTTGCTATAGTAAATATCCCAATTTAAAAATAAATAAATAACATTTTCTCAGTTTAGGCCGATATGTATTCTACATATTTTTGGTAAAAAAAAAAAAATGCAATAAGCGTATATTGATTGGTTGGCGCAAAAGTTATAGCGTCTACAAACTGGAAAAGATTTATGGCGATTCTATTATTATTATTATTATTATTATTATTATTATTATTATTATATTTTTTTTCTTTTACTAGTAATGGCGGGGATCTGCGTTTTTTCTTTTTTTTTTTTTTGCAGTATTGCGGCGGACAGGTCGGATTGATGACACATTTTTGGGACCATTCACATTTACAGAGCGATCAGTGCTATAAATATGTAAATGTCACTGGCAGGGAAGGGGTTAACACTAGGGGGCAATCAAGGGGTTAACTGTGTTCCCTTTTTTGTGTTCTAACTGTGGGGGGAAGGGGAGTCACTATAAGGAGATGACAGATCGTGGTTTCTACTTTGTAGAAACCACAATCTGTCTTCTCTCCTCTGATAGCACGGGGATTTGTGTGTTTACACACACAAACCCCCGTGCTGCCGCTCGTGCCTGTGATCGCATGTGTCCGATGACAATCACGCCCGCCGGCCATGCTCGTCGGTTTCCCGCCACGCGCCTCCGGCAGGACTCGCGCACCCTCTAATGGCTCTCCTGGACGAAGCCGTATATGTACGGGATTTCGCCCAGGAAAGCCATTCTGCCGCAGTATATCTGCGTGAGACGATCGGGAACCGGTTAAAGCAATCTACTGAGCTGGTCAGAACCAGCTCTTGAGGGAGTCTATTTCACATTTTCACAGCTCTTACTGTGAAGAAACCTTTCCATATTTGGAGATTAAATCTCTTTTCCTCTAGATGTAAAAAGTGTCCGCTTGTTCTCTGTGATGACCTTAAAGTGAATAACACCAAGTTCACTATATGGATGCCTTATGTATTTATTCATGTTGATCATATCCCCCTTTAATCTCCTCTTCTCAAGAGACAATACATTTAGTTCCTCTAATCTTTCCTCATAGTTGAACTCCTCCATGACTCTCATCAGTTTGGTTGCTCTTCTCTGCACCTTTCCAGTTCCCCGTTATCCTTTTGTGCCCAAAACTGAACTATCTATTCTAGATGAGGTCATACTAATGATTTGTACAGGGGCAAAATGATATCTTTCTCTCTGTAGTCTATACCTTGCTTAATACAAGAAATTACTTTGCTTGCTTTGGAAACTGCAGCTTGGCATTGCATGCTATTATAAAGCTTATGAACTACCAAAACACCCAGATCCTTCTCCACCATTAATTCCCCCAGTTGTACTTCCCCCTAGTATGTATGATGCATGGATATTCTTAGCCCCAAGTGCATAACTTTACATTTATTAACATTAAACTTAATTTCCTACATAGATGCCCAATTAAACAACGCATTGAAGTTGGCTTGTAAGTTGGAGACATCCTGTAAAGATGTTATTCCACTGCATAGCTTGGTGTCATCTGCAAAGACTGAAATGGTACTTATAATCCCAGTCCCTGTATAATTTATAAATATATTAAAAAGTATGAGTCCCAACACTGAACCTTGGGGTACACCACTGATAACCTTAGATCATTCAGAGTATGAATCATTAACCACTACATTCTGAATGCGGTCTTTTAGCCAGTTTCCTATCCATTTACAAACTGATTTTTCCGGTCCTGTAGACTTAAAGTGATTGCAAAGTCTAATTTTTTTTCTATTAAAATAACAAACATGTTATATTTACCTGCTCTGTGCAGGGGTTTTGCAAAGAGCAGCCCAGATCCTCCTCTTCTCGGGTCCATGGCTGGAGCTCCTGGCTCCTCCCTCCTGTCAAATGCCCTCACAGCAAGCAGCTGCCGAGCTGCAGCTCCGCTTATCTATTCAGACACGGAGCTGCAGTTCGACCCAGCCCCCTCTCTCTCCTGAATGGCTAAGTTTGATTGACAGCAGCGGGAGCCAATGGCGCCTCTGCTGTGTCTCAGCCAATCAAGAGGGAGAGTCCCGGGCGGCCGATTCACTCATGGACATCACTGGATCTCTATGGGGCTCAGGTAAGTATTGGGCTGGAGGGGGCTGATGCACACAAAAGGCTTTTTATATTAATGCATAGAATGTATTAAAGTGATATTAAAGTTTTTTTTTTTTTTTTCTTTAAAATAACAAACATGTCATTCTTGCCTCCACTGTGCAATTTGTTTTGTACAGAGTGGCCCCGATCGTCCCCTTCTGGGGTCCCACGGCAGCTCTCGTGGCTTCTCCCGGCAATAGATAACTCCCTCTGGGAAGCTCTCTCCCGAGGGGGTTACCTTGCGGGCGCGCTCCCGTGTCATACACTCAGCGTCTATTGCCGCAGAGTGTATGACTCGGCCACGTCATTGGATTTGATTGACAGCAGCGGGAGCCAATGGCTGTGCTGCTATCAATCTATCCAATGAAGAGCCAAAAAGCCATGGAGAGAGCAACGCGAGATTGCGCCCATGGAAGTTCGGGGCTCAGGTAAGTAAAACAGCGGGGCTGGGGGGTCGGACAATGCAAGGTGTTTTTTCACCTTAATGCATAGGATGCATTAAAGTGAAAAAACACAAAGGTTTACAACCTCTTTAAGATAAAAAACTTTCTGACTTTACAATCACTTTAACCTTACACATTAGCCGTGTGTGGGGAACTGTGTCAAACGCTTTTGCAAAATCCAAGTATACTACGTCCACAGCCACCCCTCTCTCCAAGGGTTTACTTCCCACCTCATAAAATGAAATCAGACAACTTCTGTCTTTCATGAATCCATGCTGTCTGTTGCTTGAAATACGTTTTTCCAGCAAGAACTTAAACAGTATCTTCCCAACTATAGAAGTTAAACTAACAGGTCTATAGTTACTTGGTAAAGACTTTGGCCCCTTCTTAAATATAGGCACCACGTTGGTCTTATGCTAATCCAGTGGTACAATTTCATAGTTACATAGGTATAGTTGTGCTCATAAGTTTACATACCCTGACAGAATTTTTGCCCTTTTTTCAGAGAATATGAATGATAACACAAAAACTTTTCTTTCACTCATGGTTAGTGTTTGGCTAAAGCCATTTATTATCAATCAACTGTGATTACTCTTTTTAAATCCTAATCACAACAGTAACTACCCAAATGAAAATTTTACATAAACTGGTGATTTTGGCCTGATAACATGCACACAAGTTGACACAAAGGAGTTTGAATGGCTATTAACCACTTAACGACCGCTCACTGTATATATACGTTGGCAAAATGGCACGGACAGGTACAATCACGTACCTGTACGTACCTGCCTTCGTATGGGTGGGGGGTCCGATCGGACCCCCCTCCGGTACAGTGAGCGGTCGGTATCGCTCCAGGAGCGTTCCGTGATGAGGGGGCGGCCATTGGTTTCTGGCCACCCCCTCGCGATCGCTCCCGGCGAATCAAATGCTTCCTCTGCCTGTGTAATGTATACACAGGCAGAAGGAAGTGATGACATCTCTCCTGCGGCGCTCACATAGACCGGAGCGCCGTGGAGAGAAGACATCAAGTAAGTGCACAAACAGTACACTGACACATAGGCACACGATCGCCCCCCCCAGATCAGCCCCCCAGTCACAGTGTCACTGATTGCAGTGATCAGTAAATAAATGATCACTGCAAACGGTGACATTTGTGACTGTAAAAGTGTCAGGGCAGTTAGTTTTAGGTCCAGGGTAGCCCCCTAATAAAGGTTTAACCCCTTGATCGCCCCCCATGTAACCCTTTCACCCCCTTTTGCCAGTGTCACTAAGCGATCATTTTTCTGATCGCTGTATTAGTTATGCTGGTGCCGCTAGGTAGTCAGTTATTTTTTTAGGTTTGCCGCCAGGTTTTTATAGCGTCAGGTACCCCCATATATTATCTAATAAAGGTTTTAACCCCCTGATTGCACCTAGAGTTAACCCTTTCACCAGTGATCACCGTATAAGTGTCACTGGTGACACTGGTTAGCCAGTTAGTTATTTTGTTATTTAGGTTCCCCGTCAGGTTTTTATATAGCGTCAGGTACCCCCATATATTACCTAATAAAGGTTTTAACCCCCTGATTGCCCCTAGTTAACCCTTTCACCAGTGATCACCGTATAAGTGTTACGGGTGACGCTGGTTAGTTTGCTTTTTATAGTGTCAGGGCACCCGCCGTATATAACCCAATAAAGGTTTAACCCACTGATCGCCCGGCGGGTGATATCAATTAGGTTTTAGCATCAGAGAGGGTCTGCGTCACACCCCAGGCAGCGTCAGGTTAGTGCCAGTAGCTCTAACACCCACGCGTGAAGCATACACCGCCCTTAGTGGTATAGTATCTGAACAGATCGATATATGATCAGATCTATACTAGCGTCCCCAGCAGTTTAGGGTTCCCAAAAACGCAGTGTTAGCGGGATCAGCCCAGATACCTGCTAGCACCTGTGTTTTGCCCCTCCGTCTAGCCCAGGCCACCCAAGTGCAGTATCGATCGATCACTGTCACTTACAAACACAACAAACATAACTGCAGCGTTCGCAGAGACAGGCCTGATTCCTGCGACTCCAGTGCTGTAGGAGGTGATTTCACCACCACAGTAAGGCCCCTTTCACACTGAGGCGCTTTGCAGGCGCTATTGCGCTCTAAATAGCGCCTGCAATGCGCCCCAAAAAAGCCTCTCAATACTATCCAATGTGAAAGCCCGAGGGCTTTCACACTGGAGCGTTGCGCTTGCAGGAGGCTCAAAAAACTCCTGCAAGCCGCATCTTTTGAGGCGCAATAGGAGCGCTAAAAATAGCGCTCCTATAGCGCCCCTGCCCATTGAAATCAATGGGGTAGCACCTCTAATACGCCCGCAAAACGCCTCAAAGAGGTGTTATTGCGGGCGTTTTTAATCCTTTTTCGGCCGCTAGCGGGGGTTAAAATACCCCCGCTAGCGCCCGCAAATCGCGGCCAAAAAATGGTATAGCGATGCTAAAAATAGCGCCACTATACCGCCAGCGCATGCAGCGCCTCAGTGTGAAAGTAGCCTTAAAAAAAGAGCATATATGCCGAAGCATGGGGGCAGCAGGGGCGGAGGAGCGATTTTGCTCCTAATGCCGCGTACATACGGTCGAAATTCCGATGGAGGCTTGCCTGTGGAAAAGTCTGACCGTGTGTACGCGGCATAACTTTTGCGGGAGGATGCCCCCATGCTTCGGCATATATAAATGGTGCATGTATGCCCATCATTAGAAGTGGGTGAATGAAGGGAGTAGGGCTGCAACTAACGATTATTTTCATAATCGATTAGTTGGCCGATTATTGTTTCGACTAATCGGTTAATAAACGTAAAAAAAAAGGTAATTTTGCTGCGATTTGCATTTTTATTTTTTTTGCCCAATATGTTGTTGGGCAGATTACAAAACACAAATTGCCGCAAAAACACATTACATGCTTTTCTGCAGCTTCTCCATTGAAGTATATTAAACAAAAAAAACAAAAAAATAGCACCGTTTTGCGTTAAAAAAAAGTCTTTGCCCTTTCCAAATACGCAGCAGCTGAAAAAATCATGGATGTGAACGTGTCCCATAGGAAACCATGTAAATGAACTGTAGTGTGTTTCTGAAAAAAGCACCAAAAAACACAGAGGAGTGACCCAGGCCTGAGAGGTTTAGTAACATAATAGGGTTAAAAAAAACTAAAATTAGTACAAAAAGAGCAAATAATCGCTACTGAAAGGGGTTAATTTTTTACTGTGGGACAGTGAAAGTAATATTTACAGTAGCGATTTGCTCTTTTTGTACTATAAAGGGCTATTTATTTTTATTTTTTTAACCCCATTATGTTACTGGGTTAATTTCATAATCGATTAGTTGTCGATTAATCGATTAGTTGTTTCGGCCCTAGAAGGGAGATATTCTAATGGTGGGCATACCCACCGATCAATCTCTTTTTTTCGTTCAGCCAATAGGCTGCATGAAAAAAAAGATTACAATACATGTCCAACAAGGACCAGCAACATACTGGTATGTTGCTGGACTTTGAATGGTTATACCAGAATGATGCCTGCGGGTTTAGGTATCATCTTGGTATCATTCTTTTCAGCCAGCAGTCGGCTTTCATGTAAAAGCAATCCTAGCGGCTAATTAGCCTCTGGACTGCTTTTACAAGCAGTGGGAGGGAATGTCCCCCCCCCCCGGATATAAAAAGCACCATTGGGAAATTGGGAAAGCATTTTATCACATCGATGTTGGTGTGGTCAGATGCTTTGAGGGCAGAGGAAGGATCTAGGGTCTAATAGACCCCAGTTTTTTTCAAAAAAGAGTACCTGTCACTACCTATTGCTATCATAGGGGATATTTACATTCCCTGAGATAACAAAAAAATGATAAAAAAAAATAAATGGAAGGAACAGTTTAAAAATAAAATAAAAAAGCAAAATTAATAATAATCAAAAGAAAAAAAAGCACCCCTGCTCTTGCGCAAAGGCGAACGCAAGCGTCGGTCTGGCGTCATATGTAAACAGCAATTGTATCATGCATGTGAGGTATCACCGCGAAGGTCAGATCGAGGGCAGTAATTTTAGCTAGGCTTGTGCAATTCGTTTCGTAACGAATCGAAATTCGTCCGAATTTAGCAACTTTCGGACATTCGGAAGCATTCGAATTTCCGAACAAAGCAATTACGAATAAAACCGAATCCGAAATAAATTATATCGCAAATAGCGAATGCCCGAATGTCTTCGGCATAATTCGTTATGAAAAAAGTTGCGAATGTACGAATCCATTCGAAGCACAATAACACTCTGGTCTGCTCTCTGCTTCTCCCTCTCCGTGCTGAGCTCCCTCTCAAAATGGTGTACAGGGGCGGAGGCTATAGCCGCATGTAAAAAACAAAAGTAAAATACGAGATTTCGAATCGTTACAAATAACCACAATGTATTTAGAAAAGTACAAATCTATTCGAAGCACATTAGGCATAATAGGCAGCGTCGTTGTGAGAGAGACACGGAAAATTACGAATCAACGAACCCAAAAAAAGTTACGAAAGTAGGAGTTGTGTCCAGAATCAACGAAAAACAATGTACTCTACCGAAAGTACGAATTATAAATCAACTAAAAATAAGGCTTACATTAATACGAATCATTCCGATTCAACGAAAAATGCCGCTTGCGAAAATACGAATTAGTCCGAACACGAAAAATCCCGTCTAGCAAAATTACGAACGATTACGAATCAACAGGACCGAAAAGAAACGAACCGAAACTAAACAAATTTTTCCGTTGTGCACAAGTCTAATTTTAGCAGTAGACCTCCTCTGTAAATCTAATGTGGTAACCTGTAAAGGCTTTTAAAAATGTATGTAGTTTGTCGCCACTGCGTGTTTGTGCAAAATTTTAAAGCATGTCAGGTTTGATATCCATGTACTCGGCCTAAGATCATCTTCTTTATTTCATCAAACATTTGGGCAATATAGTATGTTTTAGTGCATTAAAATTAAAAAAAGTGTATTTTTTCCCAAAAAAATGCGTTTGAAAAATCGCTGCGCAAATACTGTGTGGGAAAAAAAAATGCAGCACCCACCATTTTAATCTGTAGGGCCTTTGCTTTAAAAAAATATATAATGTTTGGGGGTTCAACGTAATTTTCTTGCAAAAAAAAAAATGTTTTCATGTAAACAAAAAGTGTCAGAAAGGGCTTTGTCTTCAAGTGGTTAGAAGAAGAGTGGATGATGTGTGACATAAGCTTCCTAATGTTGTGTATAAAATGCCAGGACAGTTCAAAACCCCCTCAAATAACCCCATTTTGTAGTAGACACCCCAAGCTATTTGCTGAAAGGTATGTTGAGTCCATGGAATATTTTATATGTTGACACAAGTTGCGGAAAAAATATTTTATTTTTTATTGTTTTTGCACAAAGTTGTCACTAAATGATATATTGCTCAAACATGCCATGGGCATATGTGGAATTACACCCTAAAATACTATCTGTTGCTTCTCCTGAGTATGGGGATACCACATGTGTGAGACTTTTTGGGAGCCTAGCCGCGTACAGGACCCCAAAAACCAAGCACCGCCTTCAGGCTTTCTAAGGGTGTAAATTTTTGATTTCACTCCTCACTGCCTATCACAGTTTCGGAGGCCATGGAATGCCCAGATGGTACAAAACCCCCCCAAATGACCCCATTTTGGAAAGTAGACACCCCATGCTATTTGCTGAGAGGTATGGTGAGTATTTTGCAGATCTCGCTTTTTGTCACAAAGTTTTAAAAATTGAAAAAAAATAAAATAATTTCTTTCTTCATTTCAAAAACAAATGAGCGCTCTAAAATACTCACCAGGCCTCTCAGCAAATAGCTTGGGGTGTCTACTTTCCGAAATGGGGTCATTTGGGGGGGAGGGGGTTGTGCTATTTTGGCATTTTATGGCCTTCGAAACTGTGATAGGTAGTGAGGAGTGAAATCAAAAATTTGCGCCCTTAGAAATCCTGAAGGTGGTGCTTGGTTTTCGGGGTCCCGTACGTGGCTAGGTTCCTAAAAAGTCCCACACATGTGGTATCCCCATACTCAGGAGAAGCAGCAAAATGTATTTTGGGGTGCAACTCCACATATAACCATGGCATGTGTGAGCAATATATCATTTAGTGACAACTTTTTGGATTTTTTATATTTTTTTTGTCATTATTCAATCACTTGGGACAAAAAAAAATATTCAATGGGCTCAACATGCCTCTCAGCAATTTCCTTTGGGTGTCTACTTTCCAAAATGGGGTCATTTGGTGGGAGGTTTTGTGCTATTTTGGCATTTTATGGCCCTCGAAACTGTGATAGGTAGTGAGGAGTGAAATCAAAAATTTGCGCCCTTAGAAATCCTGAAGGCGGTGCTTGGTTTTCGGGGTCCCGTGCGCGGCTATACTCCTAAAAAGTCCCACACATGTGGTATCCCCATACTCAGGAGAAGCAGCAAAATGTATTTGGGGTGCAATTCCACATATAACCATGGCATGTGCGAGCAATATATCATTTAGTGACAACTTTTTGGATTTTTTATTTTTTTTTGTCATTATTCAATCACTTGGGACAAAAAAAAAATATTCAATGGGCTCAACATGCCTCCCAGCAATTTTCTTGGGGTGTCTACTTTCCAAAATGGGGTCATTTGGGGGGGGTTTTGTACTGCCCTGCCATTTTAGCACCTCAAGAAATGAGATAGGCAGTCATAAATTAAAAGCTGTGTAAATTCCAGAAAATGTACCCTAGTTTGTAGACGCTATAACTTTTGCACAAACCAATAAATATACACTTATTGACATTTTTTTACTAAAGACATGTGGCTGAATACATTTTGGCCCAAATGTATGTCTAAAATTTCGTTTATTCAATTTTTCTTATAACAAAAAGTAGAAAATATCATTTTTTTTCAATATTTTCTGTCTTTTTCCGTTTATATCGCAAAAAAAAGAAATCGCAGAGGCAATCAAATACCATTAAAAGAAAGCTCTATTTGTGGGAAGAAAAGGACGCAAATTTTGTTTGGGTACAACATTGCATGTCCGCACAATTTCCAGTTAAAGCAGCGCAGTGCCAAATTGTAAAATCAGCTCTGGTCTTTATGCTGCGTATTGGTCTGGGGCTTAAGTGGTTAAAAGGTAACCATCCTGCTTTTTTTTTTTTTTCCCCCGGCAGTTTTCCTGTGGGAAAAAGTCTGATGGAGCATACACATGGTCGTAATTCCCGGCCAAAAGCTCTCATCGCAGTTTTTCCCAAGGGAAAACTGGTCGTGTGTACGAGGCATGAGTCATGGGGAAAGCAAAAGAATTGTCAAAGGATCTGCGGGAAAAGGTAGTTGAACTGTATAAACCAGGAAAGGGATATAAAAATCCAAGGAATTGAGAATGTCAATCAGCAGTGTTCAAACTCTAATCAAGAAGTGGAAAATTAGGGGTTCTGTTGAAACTAAACAACAGTCAGGTAGACCAACTAAAATTTCAGCCACAACTGCCAGGAAAATTGTTCGAGATGCAAAGAAAAACCCACATATAAATTCAGGTGAAATGTAGGACTCTGAAAACATGTGGTGTGTCAAGATGCAAAATAAGGAGGCACTTAAAGTGATACTAAAGGTTCATTTTTTATTTTCTAAATATGTTCCTTTAACCCCTTCCATACCAAGCCATTGTAAAATGACGCCGGCATGGACCCTTTCTCCCTCCGGGCAGACGTCATATGACGTCCTGCCCTTCTCGCCGCTACTGCGGGTCCCTGGGGGCCCGTATCGCGGCGATCGGTGACGAGGCGTGTCCCTCGGACACAGCCCGTCCCCGATCAGGGTAAAGAGCCAATAAAATTTGGCTCTTTACTACGTGACCGGCTGTTTCCAATCACAGCCGGTCACTTTACATTGGTCCGGCGTGCACGCCGCTCGTGGGGGGGCGCGCAGTGCGGCGATCGGGGACGAGGCTCGTCCCTTGGACAATGCCCACCCCCGATCTGGGTAAAGAGCCAATGAAATTTGGCTCTTTACTACGTGACCGGCTGTGTCCAATCACAGCCGGTCACAAGTGTAAACAAAGAGGACTCTAACGGCTGTCTCTGGGTTCTCCTCCTCACACACCGATCCTGTGTGAGAAGGAGAAATCCGAACAGTGAATTAGTGTCAGTGAGTTACAGTGTCTGTCAGTACTGTGCCCAGATTGCCCCCCCTCGAATAAAGAGTACCTGTCACCCCCCCATCAAAAGTACCTGAGTACCTGTCACCCCCCCATCAAGAGTACCTGTCACCCCCCATCAAGAGTACCCGTCACCCCCCATCAAAAGTACCCGGGTACCTGTCACCCCCATCAAAAGTACCTGAGTACCCGTCACCCCCACCAGGAGTACCTGTCGCCACCATCAGGAGTACCTGAGTACCCGTCACCCCCCATCAAGAGTACCTGAGTACCCGTCAGCCCCCATCAAGAGTACCTGAGTACCCGTCACCCCCACCAGGAGTACCTGTCGCCTCCATCAGGAGTACCTGAGTACCTGTCACCCCCCATCAAAAGTACCTGAGTACCCGTCACCCCCCATCAAGAGTACCTGAGTACCCGTCACCCCCACCAGGAGTACCTGAGTACCCGTCACCTCCATCAGGAGTACCCGTCACCTCCATCAGGAGTACTGTCACCTCCACCAGGAGTACCTGAGTTTCAGTCACCCCCCATCAAGAGTACCTGTCGCCTCCATCAGGAGTACCTGAGTACCCGTCACCTCCATCAGGAGTACCCGTCACCTCAATCAGGAGTACCTGTCCCGTGAGCCCAGCAGTGCCTGACGCGCAGCCAATTTCTAGCTGACGTACAGCCAATTAGTCCCTGTCGTGCAGCCCTGTAATACAGCCACCATGTCCAGAAGATTATACACCCCAGAAGAGGCATACCAAATGCTAACCCAGAGCGATGAGAGCAGCAGGGAGCTCTCACCGCCCCATTACAGTTCTGATTCCGATTCGCAATACGAGCCCCCCAAAAGCAGTACATCCGAATCGGAGGAGAAAGTAGTCCGGCCAAAAAGAAGACGGTCTGAACTCCAGGCAGCTACCAGCAGCGCCGAACACCCCAATGGCCAATCAGCAAATGCCAACGGCGCTAGACCCCAGGAGGAGAGGCCCAGTATAAGCGCTGCTAGACCCCAGGAGGAAAGGCCCAGTATAAGCGCTGCTAGACCCCAGGAGCAAAGGCCCGGTACAAGCTCTGGAATTCCACGCTGAGGAAGAAGGGCCCAAACCCATCTTCCGGACGCCTTGGCCAACCCATTGTGGCTGCCTTCTAGCACAGGGTCAGCCACAATCCCCCCTTTCACAGAACAGCCAGGTGTGCAGGCCAACACCGAAGGTTTCTCTGAAATCGATTTTTTTAATTTATTTTTCCCTGATGAGTTCCTTCAAAGCATCTTAGACCAAACAAATCTTTTTGTTCGTCATTACATACAAAACAACCCCAACTCATGCTATGCCTGCCCTTTCGAATGGAGACCCCTAACAATGGAGGAGCTTAGATTGTTTTTAGGCCTTACACTGAACATAGGGCTTACAAAAAAAAATGAACTTCATTCATATTGGTCTAAAAAGCCCATCATCCATATGCCAATTTTTTCAGCTGTGATGTCCAGGTCCCGCTTTGACATGATCATGCGGTTCCTGCATTTCAGTGACAACTCTCAGTGCCCCCCCCCCCGAAATCATCTGGACTTTGATAAATTGTTTAAAATTTGCCCCCAATAAGATTTTTTTAATAAGAGGTTTGCCGAACTTTACATCCCAGAACAGAACATCTCTGTGGACGAATCCCTGGTCCGTTTCACAGGCCGGCTGGGAATCAAGCAGTATATTCCCAGTAAGAGGGCGAGGTACGGCTTGAAGCTCAACAAGCTCTGTGAGAGCTCCTCCGGATATGTGAATGCCTTTTGTGTGTACGAAGGCAAAGACTCCCAGCTCCAGCCCCCTGAGTGTCCATCGTATATGGGAATAAGTGGGAAAATTGTATGGGAGTTGGCATTCCCACTCCTCCAAAAGGGGTATCATATATACATGGACAATTACTATACTAGTTTGCCTTTTTTTCGCCACCTATTCCTGAAGGACACTTTGGCCTGTGGTACTTCAAGAAAAAACAGGAAAGGCTTCCCACAGAGTTTAGTCACCACAAGGCTACAAAGGGGAATAAGCAAGCCTGAGGAACGAGGAAGTGTTGGGCGTGAAGTGGAGGGATAAGAAAGATGTTTACATCATGTCCACTATCCACAATGACACCTCGGTGGAACTTCACAGAAGACGCGGTACCGTTAAAAAGCCTTACTGTATCAACGAATACAATAAGTTCATGGGGGGGGGGTGGATTTAAACGATTAAATGCTGCAGCCCTATCTTTCAACACGAAAGTCTATATTCTGGTACAAAAAAGTTGCAATATACTTCTTCCATATGGCCCTTTATAATGCATACGTCACTTATCAAAAATCAACAGAAATGCCCATCCCCTTTATCAGATTTATCGAAAATTTTGTCACTGCCCTGATCTATCAGCAAGGCTCCGCCCCACAAAGCATTCGCTCCGATTGTGTCAGCAGACTGCATGAGCACCATTTTCTTGACCATATCCCACCATCAGCAACCGGAAGAAGACGCCAAAAAAAATGTCGGGTGTGCAGCAAAAGTGGAATAAGGAAAGACACCAGTTACCATTGTCCCGACTGTCCCTCCCAACCTGGCCTATGTATCGGACAATGCTACAAGCGATATCACACTCTCGAAAATTATTAGCCAAAATTTCTATAAGACTGCCACTTCCCCGGTTTCAATTTCTGTGCTGATTATTTCCCTGCTGCCTCAACCAACCAACCTAGTGCCTCAACTCATCTGACCCTGGCCTGTTTATCGACTATGCCTCTGCCTGCCGTCTGCATTGTTTATCCGCCATGTTTCTGCCTTTCACATGAACTGACCCTGGACTGTATCGACTATGCCTCTGCCTACCGTCTATTTCTGCCTTTTACCTGCACTGACCTTCGGCTTGTTGACCATGTTTTTGCCTGCCCCTTGGACTGATCTTTCACCCTGCTGCACAGGGGTCTCACATATGTGAGGGGCTCCAGAATAGTGTTCTGAGTTGAGAAAACCAGTTTTTGGTTTTCTGTGTTCCCAGAACAGGGTCTGGTTGCCCGGAGGCTTCAAAGCGATTTGGGTGGGAAAAGCCTCTACCCCTGTCCCCATTCTTTCCTGACCGAGGCCCTAAACTTGATGGTCCTGCCTGCTGCCTGGACCAATACTCTGGCTGAACTAACCATATCTCTGCCTGCAGCATGTACTATGGACAGTATTCCTGCCTGCTGCATGTACTATGGACAGTATTCCTGCCTGCTGCATGGACGATCCTTTCGCTGCTGCTGACCACATCCGCCTGCTACCTGGACCGATGCTCTCCTCCTATGGACCACTGCACTACTAAAACCGCAGGTAATCTTTTCTTTACTCTTTGCTCAGAAGAATGTATTTTGGTTTGTAATTGGTATGTACAGTACATGCTATGGGTTAGAAATATGAAGGGCCTTCAACAATGTGATAGGTTGGCAGGAATTTGCGTGTGAAATTTATGCTCCTAGAATGCCTGGAGGTGCTACTTGGATGTTGGACTTCTGTATGTAGTCAGGCTGTGTAAAAGTCTCACACATGTGGTATTGCCATACTCAAGAGGAGTAGCAGAACGTATTTTGGGGTGTAATTTTTGCTATGTACATGCTTTGTGTTAGAAATATCTTATAAATCGACAACTTTGTGTAAAAAAAATGTGTTTTTCATATTTTTTCCATATTTTCCAAAAACTTCTGGAAAAAAATGAACCATTCAAAAGACTCATTATGCCTCATAGATTGTACATTGGGGTGTTAGCTTTTCAAAATGGGGTCATTTTGTGGGCGTTTCCATTGTCCTGGTGCTCCAGGGCCTTCAAAAATGTGATAGGTTGTCATCTAATAAGATGTGTAATTTCTGCTCCTAGAATGCCTGGAGGTGCTACTTACATGTTGGGCCTCTGTATGTGGCCAGGGTGTGTAAAGGTCTCACACATGTGGTATCGCCATACTCAGGAGGAGCAGCAGAATGTATTTTGGGGTGTCATTGTAAGTATGCATGTGCTGTGTGAGAGAACTAACTTGTTATTATGACAATTTTGTGTAAAAATAAAAAGAAATTAAAAAGTTCAAAATTTTCCCAAGAATTGTGGGAAAAAATTACAACTTCCAAAAATTCACCATGCCTCTTACTAAATACCTTGGAATGTCTACTTTCCAAAAAGGGGTCATTTGGGGGGTATTTGTACTTTCCTGGCTTGTTAGGGTCTCAAGAAATGAGATAGGCCGTCAGTACATCAGGTGTGATCAGATGTGATCAATTTTCAATGATTGGCACCATAGCCTGTAGCCTCTATAACGTTCACAGAGACCAAATAATATACACTAATTTTGGTTATTTTTTACTAAAGATATGTAGCAGTATACATTTTGGCCCAAATTTATGAAGAAAAATTATTTCTTTGCAAAATTTTAAGATAGAAGCTAAGAAAAAGTGTTTTTTTTTTTTCAAAATGTTCTCTTTTTTTGCTTATATTGCAAAAAAAAACCTAGCAGTGATTAAATTCCACCAAACGAAAGCTCTGTTTGTGAGAACAAAATGATAAAAATTTTGTTTGGATACAACGTAGCATGATTGAGTAATTGTCATTCAAAGTTTGAGAGCGCTGAAAGCTGAAAATTGGTCTGGGCAGAAAGAGTGTATAAATGCCCTGTATTGAAGTGGTTAAGCAAGTGTATTGTTGATTCACTAACCTTTCCCTTTCGTTTTCCCTTGTAAATTCTTTTTTTCCTTGAGTGAAGTTGTTGCTTCCTGGTCCTCCTCTGTAAGCTTGCCCCATCATCCCAGCCGTTATGGCTGGGGGTTACTAGGCGTACTCGCCCCCTCCCTTGGGACTACATCCCTGCGGGGAGACGCTGTGTGCGTTCACAGGCAGGGGAGCCGCGGGCGTGTCTAAGACGCTGTAGCTCCGCCTCCCATGCCTTGTTATTGTATTGAGTGATCATCTCATCAGCACAGCGGCGCCTTAACTCCGCCCCCTTGTTTGCTGAATCGAAAATGGGACTCATGTTCGTCGGCTAGGCTCACTCTTGTTATGTGACACGGCGAAAAAGCTGCACTTCCACTAAGCCTCAAGGGAATTGTAGTTCCTTTGATGCCGTGATGTAGCTGAAGTGAACGTGCTCGAAAACCCAGAAGTTTTGGAGAGAATACAGAGAGGAAACGAAGTGGTGAAAAAGCATACTTATCTAACAGGTTACTATATCATGTAGGCAGAAATAACAACTATATTCACAATTTATAGAGCACAGAGATCACATATTGGCAAAAAAATGTTTACCTTTACAACCCCTTTAAAGAAAGGTGGGCTGCATGGTCGAGTCGCCAGAGGAAAGCAATTACTACGCAAATGCCACAAAGAATCCCACTTACAATACGCCAAACGGCACAGAGACAAGCCTCAAACCTACTGACACAAAGTCATTTGGAGTGATAAGACCAAAATTACGATTTTTGCCCACAACCATAAATGCTTCATTTGGAGAGGAGTCAACAAGGCCTATGATGAAAGGTACACCATTCCGACTGTGAAACACAGAGGTGTATCGCTGATGTTTTGGGGATGTGTGAGCTACAAAGGAACAGGGAATTAGGTCAAGATTGATGGCAAGATGAATGCAGTATGTTATCAAAAAATACTGGAGGAACATTTGCATTCATCAGCCAGGAAGCTGCGCATGGGACCTACTTGGACATTCCAACATGACAATGATCCAAAACACAAGGCCAAGTCGACCTGTCCTTGGCTACAACAGAATAAAGTGAAGGTTCTGGAGTAGCCATCTCAGTCTCCTGACCTCAATATTATTGAGCCACTCTGGGGAGATCTCAAACGTGGAGTTCATGCCAGACAGCCCAAGAATTTACAGGAACTGGAGGCTTATTGCCAAAAGGAATGGGCAGCTTTACCATCTGAGAAGATAAAGAGCCTCATCCACAAATACCACAAAAGACTTCAAGCTGTATTAAGAACTGGGGTATGTAAACTTTTGATCATGGTCATTTGGGTAGTTTCCGTTGCCATTATGATTTATAAAGAGTAAACACAGTTGATTGATAATAAATGGCTTCAGCCAAACACTTACCACGAGTGAAAGAAACGTTTTTGTGTTATCATTCATATTCTCTCAAAAATGGCTAAGAAATCATACATTTTGATATGGTACGTAAACTTAGGAGCACAGAACTGTACATAGTCAGGTTGAAAAAAGGACACAAGTCCATCTAGTTCAACCAAAAAAGAAATACTGTATTTATCGGCATATAACACGCACCTACATTTTAAGAGGGAAGTTTCAGGATTTTTTTTTTTTTTTTTATATATATTAACAACTTTGAATTAAAATAAGGGTCAGTGCCCATCAATGCAGTCTGTTTAGTGCCCATCTGCAGCCTCAATGCAGCCTGATCAATGCCCATCTGCAGCACATCTCACCAATGCAGCCTGATCAATGCCCCTTTTTAGCCTCAATGTTCATCTGCAACCTCCCCATTAATGCAGCCTGGACAATGCATGAAATCACCAAGCCATCATCTCCTGTTCGGCTCTCACTCGGCAGTCACACACACACACACACACAGTCCCGCCTCCGCCATCGGCATTGGACCAGCTCCTGTGATAGACAGAACACTGGTCCAATGCCAGTGGCGGAGGCGGGACTGTGTGTGTGACGTGGGAGCCGAACAGGAGATGACGGCTCGTTTATTCCGGCTGAGTTCGTCCCCCTTCTTCCCTTCCAAGGTACACTATTGGCGTATAACACGCACCCGCGATTTGCCCCCTATTTTCAGAGGTAAATACAATCCCATATACACAATCCTTTACCCACAGTTGATCCAGAGGAAGGCAAAAAACCCCAGCAAAGCATGCTACAATTTGCAACAGCAGGGAAAAAAATTCTTTCCTGATCCCCCGAGGATTTTCCCTGGATCAACTTTACCTATAAATGTTAGTACCCAGTTATATTATGTACATTTAGGAAAGAATCCAGGCCTTTTTTAACTCCTTCGCATCCGCACTATAGCCGAATGATGGCTACAGAGCAGACCTACTTTGCTGGGAGTACCCGTCAGCTCCATCAGGAGTACCCGTCACCTCCATCAGGAGTACCCGTCACCTCCATCAGGAGTACCTGTCCCGTGAGCCCAGCAGTGCCTGACGCGCAGCCAATTTCTAGCTGATGTACAGCCAATTAGTCCCTGTCGTGCAGCTCTGTAATACAGCCACCATGTCCAGAAGATTATACACCCCAGAAGAGGCATACCAAATGCTAACCCAGAGCGATGAGAGCAGCAGGGAGCTCTCACCGCCCCATTACAGTTCTGATTCCGATTCGCAATACGAGCCCCCCAAAAGCAGTACATCCGAATCGGAGGAGAAAGTAGTCCGGCCAAAAAGAAGACGGTCTGAACTCCAGGCAGCTACCAGCAGCGCCGAACACCCCAATGGCCAATCAGCAAATGCCAACGGCGCTAGACCCCAGGAGGAGAGGCCCAGTATAAGCGCTGCTAGACCCCAGGAGGAAAGGCCCAGTATAAGCGCTGCTAGACCCCAGGAGCAAAGGCCCGGTACAAGCTCTGGAATTCCACGCTGAGGAAGAAGGGCCCAAACCCATCTTCCGGACGCCTTGGCCAACCCATTGTGGCTGCCTTCTAGCACAGGGTCAGCCACAATCCCCCCTTTCACAGAACAGCCAGGTGTGCAGGCCAACACCGAAGGTTTCTCTGAAATCGATTTTTTTAATTTATTTTTCCCTGATGAGTTCCTTCAAAGCATCTTAGACCAAACAAATCTTTTTGCTCGTCATTACATACAAAACAACCCCAACTCATGCTATGCCTGCCCTTTCGAATGGAGACCCCTAACAATGGAGGAGCTTAGATTGTTTTTAGGCCTTACACTGAACATAGGGCTTCCAAAAAAAAATTAACTTCATTCATATTGGTCTTAAAAGCCCATCATCCATATGCCAATATTTTCAGCTGTGATGTCCAGGTCCCGCTTTGACATGATCATGCGGTTCCTGCATTTCAGTGAACCAACTCTCAGTGCCCCCCCCCCCCGAAATCATCCGGACTTTGATAAATTGTTTAAAATTCGCCCCCCAATAGATTTTTTTAATAAGAGGTTTGCCGAACTTTACATCCCGGAACAGAACATCTCTGTGGACGAATCCCTGGTCCATTTCACAGGCCGGCTGGGAATCAAGCAGTATATTCCCAGTAAGAGGGCGAGGTACGGCTTGAAGCTCAACAAGCTCTGTGAGAGCTCCTCCGGATATGTGAATGCCTTTTGTGTGTACGAAGGCAAAGACTCCCAGCTCCAGCCCCCTGAGTGTCCATCGTATATGGGAATAAGTGGGAAAATTGTATGGGAGTTGGCATTCCCACTCCTCCAAAAGGGGTATCATACATGGACAATTACTATACTAGTTTGCCCCTTTTTCGCCACCTATTCCTGAAGGACACTTTGGCCTGTGGTACTTCAAGAAAAAACAGGAAAGGCTTCCCACAGAGTTTAGTCACCACAAGGCTACAAAGGGGAATAAGCAAGCCTGAGGAACGAGGAAGTGTTGGGCGTGAAGTGGAGGGATAAGAAAGATGTTTACATCATGTCCACTATCCACAATGACACCTCGGTGGAACTTCACAGAAGACGCGGTACCGTTAAAAAGCCTTGCTGTATCAACGAATACAATAAGTTCATGGGGGGGGGGGGGTGGATTTAAACGATCAAATGCTGCAGCCCTATCTTTCAACACGAAAGTCTATATTCTGGTACAAAAAAGTTGCAATATACTTCTTCCATATGGCCCTTTATAATGCATACGTCACTTATCAAAAATCAACAGAAATGCCCATCCCCTTTATCAGATTTATCGAAAATGTTGTCACTGCCCTGATCTATCAGCAAGGCTCCGCCCCACAAAGCATTCGCTCCAATTGTGTCAGCAGACTGCATGAGCACCATTTTCTTGACCATATCCCACCATCAGCAACCGGAAGAAGACGCCAAAAAAAATGTCGGGTGTGCAGCAAAAGTGGAATTAGGAAAGACACCAGTTACCATTGTCCCGACTGTCCCTCCCAACCTGGCCTATGTATCGGACAATGCTACAAGCGATATCACACTCTCGAAAATTATTAGCCAAAATTTCTATAAGACTGCCACTTCCCCGGTTTCAATTTCTGTGCTGATTATTTCCCTGCTGCCTCAACCAACCAACCTAGTGCCTCAACTCATCTGACCCTGGCCTGTTTATCGACTATGCCTCTGTCTGCCGTCTGCATTGTTTATCCGCCATGTTTCTGCCTTTCACATGAACTGACCCTGGACTGTATCGACTATGCCTCTGCCTACCGTCTATTTCTGCCTTTTACCTGCACTGACCTTCAGCTTGTTGACCATGTTTTTGCCTGCCCCTTGGACTGATCTTTCACCCTGCTGCACAGGGGTCTCACATATGTGAGGGGCTCCAGAATAGTGCTCTGAGTTGAGAAAACCAGTTTTTGGTTTTCTGTGTTCCCAGAACAGGGTCTGGTTGCCCGGAGGCTTCAAAGCGATTTGGGTGGGAAAAGCCTCTACCCCTGTCCCCATTCTTTCCTGACCGAGGCCCTAAACTTGATGGTCCTGCCTGCTGCCTGGACCAATACTCTGGCTGAACTAACCATATCTCTGCCTGCAGCATGTACTATGGACAGTATTCCTGCCTGCTGCATGTACTATGGACAGTATTCCTGCCTGCTGCATGGACGATCCTTTCGCTGCTGCTGACCACATCCGCCTGCTACCTGGACCGATGCTCTCCTCCTATGGACCACTGCACTACTAAAACCGCAGGTAATCTTTTCTTTACTCTTTGCTCAGAAGAATGTATTTTGGTTTGTAATTGGTATGTACAGTACATGCTATGGGTTAGAAATATGAAGGGCCTTCAACAATGTGATAGGTTGGCAGGAATTTGCGTGTGAAATTTATGCTCCTAGAATGCCTGGAGGTGCTACTTGGATGTTGGACTTCTGTATGTAGTCAGGTTGTGTAAAAGTCTCACACATGTGGTATTGCCATACTCAAGAGGAGTAGCAGAACGTATTTTGGGGTGTCATTTTTGCTATGTATAGGTATAAAAAGTATTTTCGCGCTACTATGTATGAAACAAAGGGATTATTACAACTGCTTCAAGGCACTGAAAGGTACTGAAACCATAACCTGGATAGAATGTGTATAGTGAAGTAATGCCGAGCTGTTGGAATTTGCCTATCTAATTCCCTGAAAAAATGGGAGATCTTGAAGGGTGCTAGAATAACATTTGTATTCTTAACAAATAAAAACCACAATAACTAAAACAAATATTAAAATGTAAAAGAATGTGTAAAATATGACATAAATCTTAGAAAAAAGTGCATAAAACCATTTAACCATATAATAGTATCCAATAGCTGTGCTGCAATAAGTCTAACCGTGACTTATAAAATCATAAATAATGATGCTTGAACAAAGGTGGTGCAAAGGTTAAATTCATAGATAATAGTCTTAAGTAGTGCAAAAGTGCAAACAAAACGTGTTGTTTTGCGATAAGTAAACAAAGGCTGAAGTGCTGGGTGATGTTGTGATTTCCACACTGTGCTTGTTGTTAATGAGTGACTTCTTGGTGTGTTATCTTGTGACTCCCACGCTGTGCTTTTAAAGAAGGGTGGCCCCTTACCTCACTGCTGTGAGGTTACAGCATATAGTATAAGCCCTCTGTTGTTCCTGCTGCCTCTTATCCGGATGCTATCTGGAACATGGGGATGTGTAAATGCCTGGCGGGGGTTAATCCTCTGGCCATGGAGTCTCCGGGGTGGTGTGCATATGTAGGGGTTAAAATATGGAGGCAAGAAATGGCCCAATATAGTGTAGTAATTTTGCTATAAAGGTTTATTTTTCGTAGATACAAGTATAAAGTACTCACATTTATAATTGCAAAAAGGGTATGTAAAATACGAGCGCCGAGCTCGTCCGCGTCACCTCCGGTGCTTGCTACGTGCCTACGCGTATCGTCAACCACGTGACTTCATCCCCTGATCCAGGTCCAGGTCCAGTGGCGGAGGCGGGACTGTGTGTGTGACGTGAGAGCCGAAAAGGAGATGACGGCTCGTGAATTCTGGCTGAGTTCGTCCCCCTTCTTCCCTTCCAAGGTACACTATCGGCGTATAACACGCACCCACGATTTGCCCCCTATTTTCAGAGGTAAATACAATCCCATATACACAATCCTTTACCCACAGTTGATCCAGAGGAAGGCAGAAAACCCCAGCAAAGCATGCTACAATTTGATACAGCAGGGAAAAAAATTATTTCCTGATCCCCTGAGGATTTTCCCTGGATCAACTTTACCTATAAATATTAGTACCCAGTTATATTATGTACATTTAGGAAAGAATCCAGGCCTTTTCTAACTCCTTTACATCCGCACTATAGCCGAATGATGGCTACAGAGCGGACCTACTTTGCTGGGAGGTCCTCATATGATGTCCTCCCCTTTGCACGACCCCTCAGGTCGCACGCGGCACGCTCCGTGATCCCGACCCCTTACCACATGATCAGCTGTCAGCCAATGACGGCTCATCACGTGATGTAAACAACATCTGTAAAAAAAAGCAGATCACCAGCACAGCCACATAAACTGTGCCCACCGGTGCCACCTGCCAGTGCATATCCGTGACAGCTATCAATGCCCACCATGCCACCTATCAATGCCCACCAGTGGTACCAATCAGTGCCTCATCATCAGTGCCGCCTAGCAGTGCTGCCTATCGGTGTCCCCTACCAGTGTCCATCGCTGCCACCCATCAGTGCTACCTATTAGTGCCACCCATCAATGCTCTTCAGTGCCGCACACCAGTGCCACCCATCAGTGCCCACCAGTGCTGCCTCACCAGTGTCGCCCATCAGTGTCCACCAGTGCCGCCTTATCAGTGCCCATCAGTGCAGCCTCATCAGCTTACATCAATGAAGGAAAAAAATTACCTGTTTGCAAAATGTTATAACAAAATAGAAAAAGAAAGCTCTATTTGTGGGAAAAAAATAAAAAAAATTAATTTGGGTACAGTGTTGTATGACCGCGCAATTGTCATTCAAATTGTGACAGTGCTGAAAGATGAAAATTGGTCTGGGCAGGAAGGGGATTTAAGTGCCCAGTATGCAAGTGGTTAAAGCAATCTACTGAGCTTACCAGAACCACCTTTGGAGGGAGTCTATTCCACATTTTCACAGCTCTTACTTTGAAGAAACCTTATCCAGTCATTAAAGAGTCTCTAAAAATTAGAAACAATGGCTTTGAAATGAAAGAGCTCAATTCTTTTAGAATTAGTGGGTGTATGCCATCTGGTCCAGGTGCTTTTATCCACATTTATTTGGTCTAAATATTTCTGGACCTTATCACTTTTGAGCCACTGTGTGTCATTTGGGGCTGTGTCAATACCATCCCCATTATGGCCATGAGCTCCCCCATGCTCCTTTGTATACACAGAGCTGAAGAAGGTATTTTAATACATTTGCCTTCTCTTTGTCCCCAGTCACCAACTCTAGATTGTTTTGTAAAGGGCCTAAATGCGCAGACCTGACCCTTTTACTATTGATATAATTGAAGAATTTTTGGGGGTTTGTCCCACTATCTTTTTCAATCTGTCATTCATTTTGAATTTTTGCATCCTTGATTTCCTTTTTACAAATTCCGTTATGTTCTTTGTAACATTTAGACGACGACAGTGTTCCTTCTTTTTATTTATTTTTTAAAGCTCTTTTCTTGTTATTAATAGATTTTTTAACTTTAGGTTTTATTTTTAGCCTTTTAAACTTATTGCCCATGGGAATATACTTTGCAGTGAGTTCACATACAGTCTTTTTGAAAAATTCCCTTTTCTGTTCTGTGTTCATCTATGCCAATTTTCCTTCCCAGTCTAAGGCCTCGTATACACGCACGGTTTTCACGGCAAGAAACGACAAGAAAACTGCTGGCAGAGCTTTCTTGCCGAGAAAACCGTGCGTGTGTACGAGGCTTTCAGGTTTCTCGTCAAGAAAACTGCCCAGAATCTCGATGAGAAAAATAGAGATAAAAATGATAAAGCTGCGCAACGTTTAAATTAAACACCAAACTTGCATGAACATAAGGTGTGACCAAAAATAACTCCTATACAAAAATGTTTCAACCACCAATGATGGTGAATTAAATAAAATAACAAATCCCAACCAATAAAAAATCACAACCAATAAAATTGATTGATAACTAATCGAAAAAAGCTGAAAAATGCTAAAAAAAAAAGGGAGAAAAAGAAAGTTCAGTCCTGTGGATAATTATTGCAATCAATATAGTATAAAGATCGTGTAAGCAAAGGACAGCAAACAGGGGTCTTCTCACTCCACCACTGGTGACTTCAAACTCTAAAAACACCCTTGGAATAGTGCCTGGTATTCGATAGACAGAGATTCCACCACCACTAGTAATCGCTGCCGCTTACCAGAGCAAAGGATCTGTGCACAGATCAATATCAACAGATGGCTAATTCCCTGCCAGGGTCTCTTTAATGATGATTACTTCCCCTCCTCTGGATTCCACGCCACTTCTCTCCAGATACCACCATAGATCTCCATTTCCTGAACGTTCAGAGCCGTGCCACGGTCAGACTTCTGCCGAAAACTGCGCAACTTCTGAAAAACTTCTCGCTGTCCGCCAGCTTCCGCTCCTCGCCTGTCACTCGGCGTTCTGAGCCTTGGCGTGGTGTCCCCAGGGCTGAGAGATACGAGGACTGCGACCCTCCCCACCAAACTAGTCCTGAACCCGAGAGAGAGAGAGAAAGGAAAGTTTCCTTTCTCTCTCTCTCTCTCTCTCTCTCGGGTTCAGGACTAGTTTGGTGGGGAGGGTCGCAGTCCTCGTATCTCTCAGCCCTGGGGACACCACGCCAAGGCTCAGAACGCCAAGTGACAGGCGAGGAGCGGAAGCTGGCGGACAGCGAGAAGTTTTTCAGAAGTTGCGCAGTTTTCGGCAGAAGTCTGACCGTGGCACGGCTCTGAACGTTCAGGAAATGGAGATCTATGGTGGTATCTAGAGAGAAGTGGCGTGGAATCCAGAGGAGGGGAAGTAATCATCATTAAAGAGACCCTGGCAGGGAATTAGCCATCTGTTGATATTGATCTGTGCACAGATCCTTTGCTCTGGTAAGCGGCAGCGATTACTAGTGGTGGTGGAATCTCTGTCTATCGAATACCAGGCACTATTCCAAGGGTGTTTTTAGAGTTTGAAGTCACCAGTGGTGGAGTGAGAAGACCCCTGTTTGCTGTCCTTTGCTTACACGATCTTTATACTCTATTGATTGCAATAATTATCCACAGGACTGAACTTTCTTTTTCTCCCTTTTTTTTTAGCATTTTTCAGCTTTTTTCGATTAGTTATCAATCAATTTTATTGGTTGTGATTTTTTATTGGTTGGGATTTGTTATTTTATTTAATTCACCATCATTGGTGGTTGAAACATTTTTGTATAGGAGTTATTTTTGGTCACACCTTATGTTCATGCAAGTTTGGTGTTTAATTTAAACGTTGCGCAGCTTTATCATTTTTATTATTGTTTACTGTGTGTGTCTCACTTTTAAGTTGCAGCATTTGTAGGGATTTTTAGATTACATTTACGTTTTATTATGTGGAATTAGATCTACACATAGACAGCGCAGTATATTATAATTTTTTATGAGAAAAATAGAGAACCTGCTCTCTATTTTCTCATCGGATTCTTGTCGGCCTGTTTCCCGACGAGAAACCAGAGAGTGTGTATACATACCTGTCGGCGTGGAAACCCGCGCATGCTCGAAATGACTTCGCCGCATGCGCGGTAGCTTCCTAGGCATAGGTAGGGTGTAGCAAGATGGTGGCGACTGCATTGAATGCGACGAGCGTATGCTCGTCGTAGTCGATGACGTCACTGAGTTCGTTCCATTCAAAAGAACGGTGGTTCTTTGGAATGGAGTGTGTGTACACTCAGCCGGCACAAGATTCTTGTCAAGAATCTCGTCAGGAAAAACTACAGGTTTTTTCCTGACGAGATTCTCGGCCGTGTGTACAGGGCTTACGTCTTGGAGAGCAGCCCTCCCAGCCCTCCAAATTTTCTCTCTTAAAGTTGTGTTTTTATATTTCCAGGATGAACTTGTTGCTTACAGCTAACATTAAGACCTCAGCAAACGTCTCCTCTCACTCCTGATCAGTCAATCTGATAGTCAGTGTTTACCATATGGAAAGAAGGAAGCGGACATAGCGTGACCCCGTTTTTAAAACTTTAATTAACCAGAACACAAAAACCATCCAGATGTAAACTCACATGAAACAAAAAACAATCAGGCATTGTTCACAGTAATCTAGCGCCAGCCCAGTGACAGTGATAGCTCGGCGTCTCCTACCGCACACTGTTATCCGTACTGCGGGGATAGTTGCCTTCACTCCTGGCTCTGAAAGCAACTATCCCCACAGTACGGATAACAGTGTGTGGTAGGAGACGCCGAGCTATCACTGTCACTGGGCTGGCGCTAGATTACTGTGAACAATGCCTGATTGTTTTTTGTTTCATGTGAGTTTACATCTGGATGGTCTTTGTGTTCTGGTTAATTAAAGTTTTAAAACGGGGTCACGCTATGTCCGCTTCCTTCTTTCCATATGGTAAACACTGACTATCAGATTGACTGATCAGGAGTGAGAGGAGACGTTTGCTGAGATCACCTTCAATTGATGATTTACATGCTGAATTGTGAGCACTCTGCGGTAAGAGTCCACTCCAGAGGGGGCCTCTATCCACACACCCCCTCTTTCTCTTTACAGTGCACATGTGAAGGTGCTATCTTCTGTCAGCAAGTTTTTTTTCCATCTGCCTGGATTTGAACGGACTATACCTCTGTTGTATTATTTTGTTTTCCATCTCATTTCTCCATCTAAGTGTGATTTCACAATATGGACATTGACTATTCAGAGTTATATGTGTCTTGAAACACATATTATTAGTACTACCTGGTTCTATACATTTTATATACCGTATATTTATATTTATTTATAAGCACCCGTTTATATATGTTGACTGTTTTTTTAAAGCCTGTTTTTCAAGGTAGCAGCTGCAGCCATTAATGTTGGCAAGTCCATCTCATCTGGTCTATTAACCCATTAGCTCTTGTTTTGTCTTTTGAGATTAGCCCTACTCTCAATAAAATTTTTTGGTTTAACATTAAGACCCCTTTTTACACTGAGGTGCTTTTCAGGCGCTTTCACTGCAAAAAAATTGCCTGAAAACTACTTCCCATTAATATCAATGGATCCTTTCACACTGGGGCGGTGCGCTGGTGGGGCGGTGAAAAAAGTCCTGCAAGCAACATCTCTGGAGCATTTTTAGAGCACTTAAAAAACGCCCTTGTCCATTGCAATGAATGAGAAACGTTTCAAAAGCGCTACATAAATGGTTCTTTTGAGTCACGTGACCTTAAAAAAAGCATGCCGCAAAAACGCCTGACGTTTTATGGGCAGTTTTCGAGCGCCTCAGTGTGAAAGGGGTGAAATCATGTTATGGTCACTGCTACCCAGATGTTCTTTTATATGACCATTAGTAATATGCTCTGCATGGTTTGAGATTACCAGGTCCAACAGAGCATCAATCCTATAAACTGTACCATAAAATTGTCTTGTAATAGGGTTATACATTTTTGCCCTTTAACTGTTCTAGCAGTGTAATTTTTCCAGTCAATCTCTAGGTAGTTAAATTCCCCCATTACTATCACTGTCCCAGCCCTTGCAGCCCTTTCTATCTGTGCAAGGAGTCGAGTCTCCACCTCCTCATTAAAAAGATTGTAAAGGCAGAAGGTTTTTTTATCTTAATGCATTCTATGTATGTCTGCTGCCTTTCTTCAGAAAGGGGGCCTAGCCGGGCCACAGCTCCATTTCTGAATGGGCAAAGGAAGCTGTGGCTTGGCTCGGGTGCCCCCATAGCAAGCTGTTTTCTGTGGGGGCACTCAACAGGAGGAAGGGGCCAGGATTACCAAACAGGGACCCGAGAAGAGGAGGATCTGGGCTGCTCTGTGCAAAACCACTGCACAGGGCAGGTAAGTATAACATGCTTGCTATGTTTAACTAAAAAAAAACCAAGACTTTACAATCACTTTAACACTGGGTGGCCTATAACAAACTTCAATAAATACTTTTGAAGTACGTACACCCATATGCAGTTCCACCCATAATGCTTCAGTTGGAAGCTTTGGTGCATGAAGAGAACTATGACTTAATTGCTATTGTTGAATCTTGGTTTCATTCTTCACATGACTGGGCTATTAATATTCCTGGCTGTGCTCTCTTTTGGAAAGACAGGGTAAAACGAAGTGGTGGTGGTGTCTGTCTCTATGTGAGAAGTGATCTCAAAGCGAGTGTGAAAGAGGACCTAGTTGATGGAGAGTGTGCCACAGGTGAAAGATAATTAACCTTTCAGCCTTTCCCTTAGCAACTAGACATATACAACTACTTTGGAGAGGAATGTCTTTTCCCCCCACAGACAACATGGACGAGTTTATAGTATGTAAAGATGTTGTGTTATTTTTACGTAAAGTCTTCTCAAAAACCCTGTAAAATCAAAAAGAACCCCAAAATCATAACCAACAGACTGAGAATGATAATTGAGTGGCCCTGGAAACTTTTGTTTTGTTACTAGAAGATAATGAAGGGAAAGCAATTATCCCCTACCATCTCGAGGAGACAGGCAGACTTGAAAGTAAAATCAATTAAAATGCCACAATTTTGTAAAAATAAATGGCTAAGCCTCTTCCTCAACATGGTCCAAATGGATTTAAAATCAATAGATTGGACTAGGGCTATAAAAGATAACCTTACCAGAGAGGAACGACATGCTTTAAGTGAACTCAGAGGCAAAAAAATAATAATAAAGAGGAGTGATAAGGGGGTAGTCCTACTTAATGAAAGTGACTACGAGGGCGAGGTTAAAGGACAACTTGGGACGAAACCACCTACAAACAGCTAGAGAATAATCCATTCCTGGTACTAGTGGAAAATCTCAATGAGAAACTGAATTTGGCAAAAGAAGTTGGACTACTAACCAATCGTGAATTTTAATATATCTAAAGGTCACTGATTTCAATATGCTGACCTTCTACATAATATCAAAAATTCATAAGAATTTAGACAGAGCACCTGGTAGACCGATAGTCTGTGCAGTGGGAGGACCTTTGGAAAGAATCGGTAGATACCTGGACATTCTCCTTAAAGATATGGTAACTAAGCTAAAGTTATATGTAAAAGACACTTGTGATGTCTTACAAAAAATTGACAACTTGAAAATTGAGGGGGACCTGTGGCTAGTGGGGATAGATGTGGAGTCCCTTTACACATCTATCCCACACCCCTGAGGATTACAAGCGATTGCATTCTTTCTGGAACATCACTACCCAGAAATGGGCCCACAGAATGAATTCCTTCTGGAGATACTGTCATTCGCTTTGGAGAATAATTTCTTCCGATTTGCAGGTCGAAATTATCTATGCCCTTAAAGTCCCCCCTAGAAGGGGTGACTTTGATAAAGTCCTTAAAAAGGAGAAATGGTGGATTTACAAGCTCAGGGCTTTGGCACCTCTAGGGTTAAACACCAAACTAAATTGTCAGGTGTTTTTAGAAGAATGAGAATATAGAATATAGGATTTCTGTCTCTCCTGGTCTATTTTTAATATGTAATTTGTTTTATTGCAATTCTTGTTGGTATAAGGCTTAGGGTAACTTACTTCTAAAAGATATTGACATAGCAAGTCTCAAGTATAAACAAAGTTAAGGAATGCAGAAATTTGTAGCCAACCCAGTTACGGAGGATGGATACCGTAAATCTTTTTTAAATACAGTGTCACTTTAAGAGAAATTAAAATATGACCCCCTGTAAGACTGCTCCATACTTGAGGAGAGCAGGGGAGGCACGTAATCCTGACAAAGCTACGCTTGGACATAGCGAAACGCTTTGACGTCACAGCTACGTCATCGGACCTTCTGAATTGGATGCCCCTGGCGGTTATGCACACAGCTAGGGAGTTCCATGGAATCCCCTACGACGGCACCTTATGACACACGGCTAGACGCCAACGAGCCTGCATAAGATTGCTGAGGACTGTTATAGAGAACCCATTTCCAACACCCCCTACATACGCAGCAGATGTATCTGTATAGCAATCTGGGGCTTCACTGAGGCCACGTGGCTATTAGGAGCTGAAATCGAGACAGAGAAGGACGACTACTATGACAGCAGGGTGAATGCAGTTTGGCAAGCCCTGGAGGATCTGTCAAGGCAGGGTAGGACCGCTCGCTCCAAATACAAACAGTCATGCTGCCTTTCTGAGATTGCCTTGTGTATTTGAACTTCACAGCCATGCTATAGGGGAAAACATCGACTTTGAGCCCCCCCCCCCCAAGATGCTGTACTATGAACACCTAGAAGAAATCTGTGCACATTAAATCATGTTTATTACTGCTAATGCATTGACACTACTCCATGACCAACCCATTTTCAGATTTTCAGCCTATATATAAGATCCCATGTATCTCATGCAAAATCTATTCCACAGCTTAAAGGAGGGTCTTGAGATGATTTACGGGGAGCCCCGGGGCCTATGGGAGCTGCAGTTACCGATGTCTCAAATAAAGAATCCTTCTTTCCTATACCCCATGCGAGAAATGACACTGGTACATGCAGCACACATACAGTGCCTTGAAAAAGTATTCATACCCCTTTGACATTTTCCACATTTTGTCATGTTACAACCAAGAACGTAAATGTATTTTATTGGGATTTGATGTGATAGACCAACACAAAGGTGCACATAATTGTGAAGTGGAAGGAAAATGATAAATGGTTTTCAACATTTTTTACAAATTAATATCTGAAAAGTGTGGCATGCATTTGTATTCAGCCCCCCTCAGTCAATATTTTGTAGAACCACCTTTCACTGCAATTACAGCTGCAAGTCTTTTTGGGTATGTCTCTAACAGCTTTGCACATGTACAGAGCAAAATTTTTGCCCAATCTTCTTTGCAAAATAGCTCAAGCTCTGTCAGATTGGATGGAGAGCACCTGTGAACAGCAATTTTCAAGTCTTGCCACAGATTCTCAGTTGGATTTAGGTATGGACTTTGACTGGGCCATTCTAACACATGAATATGCTTTGATCTAAACCATTCCATTGTAGCTCTGGATGTATGTTTAGAGTCATTGTCCTGCTGGAAGGTAAACCTCCTCCTAGTCTCAAGTCTTTTGCAGACTCTAATGCCGCGTACACACGATCGGTTTTTCTGATGAAAAAAGACCAATGGACTTTTTTCATCGGACAAACCGATCGTGTGTGGGCCCCATCTGTCTTTTTTCCATCGGTATAAAAAAATAGAACATGTTTTAAATTTTACCAATGGAAAAAAAACGATAGCAAATTCCGGTCGTCTGTGGGGAACTCCATCGGAGAAAAAACCCACGCATGCTCAGAATCAAGTCGACGCATGCTCAGAAGCATTTAACTTAATTTTTCTTGGCTCTTCGGAGTGTTTTACGTCACAGCGTTTGGGACGGTCGGATTTTTGACTGATGGTGTGTAGGCAAAACTGATGGAAGTCAGCTTCATCAGATTTGGCTCCATCTATCTTCCCATCAACTCTGACCAGCTTCCCTGTCCCTGCTGAAGAAAAGCATCCCCACAACATGATACTGCCACCACCATGTTACAAAGTGGGGTCAGTGTGTTCAGGATGATGTGCAGTGTTGGTTTTCTGCCACACATAGCGTTTCACTTTTAGGCCAAAAAGTTAAATTTTTGTCTCATCTGACCAGAGCATCTTCTTCCACATGTTGGCTGTGTCCCCCACATGGCTTCTCGCAGACTGCAAACGGGACTTCTTATGGCTTACTTTCAAAAATGGCTTTCTTCTTGCCATTATTCCATAAAGGCTAGATCTGTAGAGTGCACGACTAATAGTTACCCTGTGGACAGATTCTCCTACCTGAGCTGTGGATCTCTGCAGCTACTCCAGAGTTACCATGGACCTCTTGGCTGCTTCTCTGAATAATGCTGTCCCGGCCTGTCAGTTTAGGTGGACGGCCATGTCTTGGTAGGTTTGCAGTTGTGCCATACTCTTTCCATTTTCGGATGGTGGATTTAACAGTGCTCTGAGAGATGTTCAAAGCTTGGGATATTTTTTTTATAACCTAACCCTGCTTTAACCACTTGCCTACCAGGCTAATTCTGACATTTCCAAATCATAATCTTTTTGCTAGAAAATTACATAGAACCTCCAAACATTATATATGTTTTTTAGCAGAGACCTTAGAGAATAAAATGGCGGTCGTTGCAACTTTTTATCTTGCACGGTATTTGCGCAGCAATTTTTTAAACGTGTTTTTTGGGGGAAAAAAACTTTCATGCATAAAAAAAAAGTTAGCCCAAATTTTTTGCATAATGTGCATAAAGATGATGTTACGCTGAGTAAATAGAGACCTAACATGTCACGCTTCAAAATTGCACACGATCGTGGAATGGTACTTAAAAATCCCCATAGGCTTTAAATAAAAATTGAGTTACAGAGGAGGTCTAGGGCTAGAATTATTGTTCTTGCTCTAACATTCGCGGCGATATTTCACATGTGTGGTTTGAACACCGTTTACATATGTGGGTGCGACTTATGTATGCGTTTGCTTCTGCGTGCGAGCACATGGGGCCCTTTAAAAAAAAATGTGTGAGGCCTCGTACACACGGCCGAGATTCTCGTCGAAAAAAACATGTCGTTTTTTTCGACGAGATTCTTGGACAAGAAAATTGTCCCGGCCGAGTGTACACACGCTCGATTCAAAGAACCCGCGGTTCTTTGAATGGAGCGTACGCGGTGACGTCATCGACTACGATGAGCATGCGCTCGTCACATTCGATGCCGTCGCCGCACATTCGTATGCCTAGGAAGCTACCGCGCATGCGTCAAATTCATTTCGAACATGCGCGGGCTTCCGGGAGGACAGGTAAGTGTACACACACTCACTTTTCTCGTCGAGAAACATGCCGACGAGAATCTCGACGAGAAAATAGAGAGCAGGTTCTCTATTTTCTCGTCGAGGTTACTTGTCGGTTTTCTCGACGAGAAACCATACACACGAACGAGTTTCTCGGCAAGACATCTCTGCCAGCAAGTTTCTTGCTGGTTCTTGCCGAGAAACTCGGTCGTGTGTACGAGGCCTTACTTTTATTTTTCTAGTTTGACACTTTCTTTTTACATTTTTTTGATCAGTTTTATTCCTATTACAAGGAATGTTAAACATCCCTTGTAATAAGAGAATAAACATGATAGGTCCTCTTTACAGTGAGATATGGGGTCAATAAGTTCCCACATCTCACCTCTAGGCTGGAAAGCCTGAAATAAAAAAAAAGATCTCAGCTTCCCAGCCGAGTTGGCGCCATTTTTTCAAATGCAGGGGCCAGGCGTGACGTCAAAAAAAATCGCGCCCGGGCTCCGTACGATCACAGAAACTTCAAGGATCATCTGGTCTGCCGGAAACCTCTATGGTCAGCATCTGGCACCAGCGGTTCCCTTCTCCGACTCACTGATCACAGGGGTGAGTTGGTAGAAACACCGGAGGGCGGCAGGAGGGCGCCTGTAAGAATGATTAAGTGGCTGAACAGTCGCTATGATCATTCTTATGGTGTAGGGAATCACCAGCGCTAAAAGAAAATATCTGAATGATGTCTGTAGCTGCAGGCATCAGTCAGATATCACGCTCAAACCCTACGACGTCATGACGTCGTAGGGTTGCTACACTCTGCACTCCACGAGCGGTTCAATCCTCGCTCTCAGATTGTTCTACTGCAGGGTAGTCTTCCTGGGCACCATTGCAGACTGACAGCGATGAGAGCCGGCGGTGCGGAGGATGGTCTGTGGACAGCTTTACCCTGGATGCCTGCATTCTTAGATGTGCCACTTTTAATCATCAACCATGTGAGTTGCTAAATGTTGTACCTTCATTAAATGTAACCATATTGCTACACTTAGAGGCGCCTCTCTTCTCTTTTATAATCTGTATCTCCTGATGGATTTTGCTTCTAATCCCCTTGTGGAGGTGGCCATTTGTGGATGGACATTTTATGGTTACACAACCTATCACATTGCTATAATCTTTTTATATGCACTATAAACTGAAGGACCTATGAATAAATGGTTGTGGAACTAATCATTTGAGTTTCCATTATTTCTTATGGGGAAATTTGCTTTGAAATACAAGTGCTTTGGAAGCATGTTTCTGGAACAAATTACGCTTGCAATCCAAGGTTTTACTGTACTGTGATTCTGTACTTGCCAAATATGCTGCAGAAATCTCCCTCCACTGAGTCTGGTTGCATCCATTTTAACTGTGGGCAGCTGAAGCTGCAACCTGTTCACTTCATGGATCTACACAGACACTCACAGAGGTACACCTCCAGCTCTGCAGCCCTGCAGCTCTTATGGCCCTCTTATGACTCGTCCCCCCTAACTTCCTGGCAAACTCTGTCCTAAGCCTAGGTTTTTTACCAGACAAGAAACAGGAAGTGGGCTGTAAAGGTATTTACTGGCAGAATTTTTTTTTTTTTTTTACTATCCAAAGTTAAAACAACAAGGCAACAACGACAGAAGATTTAGTAGTTGGAAGGATGAAAAAACGACTGAAGGTCCCCTTTAAATTGAATTCATATACTCTTATTAGAACTTTTTGATACAATAAAATGCATGCTTTTAACACAATCCAAGTCCAGTTTCTGCCTAATTAACCGCTTGGTTACCTATTGTGGGAGCTTCACTCCCATTTAGGATTAACCGCCTCTTTTCTTTTTTACTTTAACCATAGCCATGGCTGGTCAGAGTCGTTGTCCAGGCGAAATGTCTGAAGTCGGTAGCTGCAGGCATCATTCAGACGTCATGACGTGCGGCGGGCAGGAAGCCGTCAAACTTCTCCACAACTTTATCCCTGAACTGTCTGGTGTGTTACTTGGCCTTAATGATGCTGTTTGTTCACTAAGGTTCTCTAACAAACCTCTGAGGGCTTTACAGAACAGCTGTATTTTTATGGAGAATAAATTACACATAGGTGGACTCTATATACTAATTAGGTGACTTCTGAAGCAATTGGTTCCACTACATTTTACAGTATCTCACAAAAGTGAGTACACCCCCTATTATAACTTTTAATGTGACAACACTGAAGAAATTACACTTTGCTACAATGTAAAGTAGTTGGTGTACGGCTTGTATAACAGTGTAAATTTGCTGCCCCCTCAAAATAATTCAACACAAACATTAATGTCTAAACCGCTGGCAACAAAAGTGAGTACACCCCTAAGTGAAATTGTCCAAATTTGGGCCCAAAGTGCCAATATTTTGTGCGGCCAATATTCTTTTCCAGCACTGTCTTAACCCTCTTGTGCATTGAGTTCAACAGAGCTTCAAATGCTGCCACTGGAGTCCTCTTCCACTCCCCCATGATGACATCACAGAGCTGGTGGATGTTGGAGACCTTGCGCTCCTCCACCTTCTGTTTGAGGATGCCGCACAGAGGCTCAATAGGGTTTAGATCTGGAGACATGCTTGGCCATCCATCACCTTTACCCTCAGCTTCTTTAGCAAGGCAATGGTCGTCTTGGAGGTGTGTTTGGGGTCATTATCATGTTGGAATACTTCCCTGCAGCCCAGTCTCCGAAGGGAGGGGATCATGCTCTGCTTCAGTATGTCACAGTACATGGCACTGGGGAACTGTAGCTCCCCAGTTCCGGTGTTCTGTTGATATGTGCCCGCCGTCGAAAAGTTCCTGCGCATGCGCAGAACGGAAGGACACGCCAGCTGAGTTGCCAATCAGCTGGAGTGACGTCCCATAGCGCATGCGCACAGCCCTGCAGGCTTACAGCGAGGAACAATCTGACATCTACGGTGTCCCTCCGTTCTTTGGCCGTGAAATGGTATCTCCTGTACAAAAAAACTCCTACAATGTGCGTATGCGCTATGGTGACGTCACTTCAGCTGATCGGCAACTCAGCTGGAGTGCCCTTCTGTTCTGCGCATGCATGGGCACTTTTCAACAGAGGGCACATATGGGTAGAACACCAGCAACACTCATGCAGCCCCAGACCATGATACTCCCACCACCATGCTTGACTGTAGGCAAGACACACTTGTCTTTGTACTCCTCACCTGGTTGTCGCCACACACGCTTAACACCATTTGAACTAAATAAGTTTATCTTGGTCTCAGACCAAAGGACATGGTTACAGTAATCCTTGTCCTTAGTCTGCTTATCTTCAGCAAACTGTTTGTGGGCTTTCTTGTGCATCATCTTTAGAAGAGGCTTCTTTCTGGGAGTACAGCCATGCAGACCAATTTGATTCAGTGTGCAGCGTATGGTCTGAGCACTGACAAGCTGAGCCCCCACCCCTTCAACCTCTGCAGCAATTCTGACAGCATTCAAATATCTATTTCCCAAAGACAACCTCTGGATATGACGCTGAGCATGTGCACTTCTTTGGTCGACCATGGCGGGGCCTGTTCTGAGTGGAACCTGTCCTTTTAAACCACTGTATGGTCTTGGCCACCATGCTGCAGCTCAGTTTTAGGGGCTTGCCAGTCTTCTTATAGCCTAGGCCGTCTTTATGTAGAGAAACAATTCTTTTTTTCATATCCTCAGAGAGTTCTTTGCCATGAGGTGCCATGTTGAACTTCCAGTGACCAGTATGAGAGAGTGAGAGCACCAAATTTTTTTAAACCATAAAGCTTTTATTAATGCTTAATAATAACATTTGTACATAAGTATCATATAAAAGTATAACATTATATAATTGAGTTCAATAGTAGAGTATTTTAATAATAAAACCATTGAAGTGGCTTCGTAATTAACCGATCATTGCATCGATAGTCTATTTAGAAATACTCTGAATATTTGTAGAAAAAAATGATTATTTAATCTCAAAAAGAAAGGAACAAAAGTAAAACTTTGTGGACCTCGGGGAGAAGCCCGTAGAAGACGGTATAATGATAGAAATGAAAGGGAATAGAAGGAAGGGAAATAAAAATAAGAAGAAATATTGTTCATTCACGTTTCTCTATATTTGAAGGTCTATGTTCGAGTATAGGTGGTATAGGAATCGGAGTATTTAAAAATGATCCACGGTTGCCACATTTTATTGAATTTTTCTGTATTCTCCTGTGATGTAGCCCTGATCTCCTCCATACCTCTGAGTAGATGTATCTCTTCTAGCCATTCTTTAATCGTGGGTGCGGCGGTACTTCTCCAGTGCCTCAGTATCACTGTTTTTGCTGCAGTGATTAAGAATCTGGTCAAGGAGTTTTTGTGTTTTCTCATGGTGCAATTGGTGATGTTTATAAGACAGCAAGCTGCGTCTAAACGAATTTTCGTTTCTGTAATGTGTTTTATGATCTTGATTACATGGTTCCAAAATGGTTTAATCAAGTCACATTCCCACCAGATGTGGTATAAGGTGCCTTCTTCCCGGTTGCAGCGCCAACAATGTCCAGGAACCGTCGAGAACCATTTGTGTAATTTGTTTGGTGTGATATACCAATTTGTTAGGATTTTGAATGAAGTTTCTTGTAATCTCACACTGCGCATTTGTGTGCGAACACACAGGCTTGTAGCCATTGATCTTTCGTAAAGGTTCTTTTTAGGGTTGTTTCCCAGAATATTTTGTGTCTGTTGGGCTCCTGTAAATCATAGGACTGCAACCAGGTGTATGTTAAGGAGATGTTCTTTGTGGTCGTGGTAGCCAAGAAACATATGGTTTCGAAGGGCGTTAAGGGTCTAGTGAAATGTTTTTGTCTTTGAGAGTTTGTGATGAAATCGTGTATTTGTTGATATTCCGTGATGTGTAGGGGTATTTGTCCTACTTTCTTTTGCAAATCTACATGAGACTTGATTTTGTTATTCTTTAAGCAGTGTGCAACTAAGAGTGGTGTGTTTCTGTTGCAAAGAGATCGGATAGAACCATCCATTCCCAATGGGAAGTCAGGGTTAGTTGTCAATGAGGATGTGAGTGAGTGTCTCTGAGTAATTGTTTGTAGGTTTTTTAGTGTTGCCCCTATGAGGGGATGTTGTTTCAGTATTTTTAAACATGAGTTCCAGGGTATCCATGGGGTGTGTGACACCGGTATAGGTCCCATGCTATTCTCCAATCCCACCCAATCTTTATTCTCATTGTGGCAAGTCCAATCTATGATTCTAGTTAGATGCGTAGCTAGGTAATAATTTTTAAAATTGGGAAAACCCATACCTCCATTTTGTTTATTCATAGTAAGTAAGTTCAGACTGATTCTTGTTTTTTTGGAGGCCCAAAGAAATTTTCTTAACAAGCTATGTAAGGATTTGAAGAACTTCGAGGGTAGTAGTATAGGTACTGTTTGGAAAAAATATAGTATTCGAGGCAGAATTGACATTTTAATTATAGCTGCCCTGCCAAACCAAGAAAAAAATTTCAACGTCCACTTCTCTAGATCTTTGGTAATGTTTTGTAAGAGTGGTTGAAAATTGACTTTGTACATTGAGTCTAATTTCGGAGTTAATTGTATCCCCAAGTATGTGAGGGATGTTGTTTCCCATTTGAATTTGCAATTGTTTTTTGCATTATTTAGTGTGGTTTCCCGTAGTGTCAAGTTCAAAGCTTCGGATTTATTGTAATTAATTTTGAAATTTGATATATAGCTATTGTGACAGCAGGAAGGTAAAGTCACCTGGTTGCATCCAGGGGGGTAGATATATTTCTCCCAGATTCAGGCTTTATGCCGACTTATACAACTAGGGAGTTGATGAAGCCCAGCTGAGGCTAGTGGGCTCATGAATGACTCATACCTCTAGGGAGAGTGCTGGGCGTCGTGAGGCAGGGAGTTGATGAGACCAGCTGAAGCCTGTCAGTTCGTTTAAGGCCTCTATAAAAACTCCCAGATTCATTAGGTGTTTGCTCATGCCTGGAACCAGACCTGTGTGGACTGTCTAGGGAGAGTGAACCCCTGTGCGGTGAGGCAAAGCCTGTGTGGCTATTTGTTTGGACTTTTACTAAACCAGGGACTTAGGGACTAGGACAGCACCAGGCTGATCCCAGTTGTTAGTTTAGGAAACCTGCATGTTTAGTCAGAGGTCAAACTGACCAGGATTTATTTTGTTTGTTTCTTTTTGGCTTTGCTGTGTTTTGTCACTGTACATAGAGAAATAAACCGCACCTTTTGATTTTGAAAACCACAACCTCCGTCTGCTGGCCCTGTTTTTGTGTGGGGAGCCCAACCAGGGGGTCACACACACCCGCTACCGAGTTAACCCCCTCACAGTTGGTGGAGAACCAGTGGCAGTTTTTTTTAAGCCAGCATGGAGGAGATACTGAAACAGCTGGCTCTAGCAAATGCCAATCAACAGCAGACAAATGCAGGTTTGCAAAGGAGCCTTGCAGCCCAGCAGCAAGCTCATCAACAAGCCCAGCAGCAATCTGAGGCCCGCTTCATAGACCTGTTACAGAAGCAAGAGCAGAGACTACAACAAATGGAAGCAGTAATGCAGCAACGTCCGCAGACCAGTGAGGAAAGCCGTCCCACTAATACCGCGTCCTTTGGGGTGAGTCGTTTATTGACAAAAATGACTGGAGAGGATGATCCAGAGGTATTTTTGACCACATTTGAAAGGACTGCTGAAAGAGAAAAGTGGCCTGAGGAGCAGTGGGCTGGACTGGTGGCTCCTCTGTTAACTGGTGAATCGCAGAAGGCTTACTATGACCTAGAGCCTGACCAAGCAAAAGACTATGTGATGCTAAAAGCTGAAATATTGGCAAGGCTGGGTGTCACCCTGGCTGTCCGGGCTCAGCGTGTGCATAACTGGACTTTCCAGCTTGGAAAACCCCCCAGGTCTCAAATGTATGATCTCATTCACCTGAGCAGGAAGTGGCTACAGCCAGAGACTTTGTCCGCACCGGAGATTGTGGAACGTGTTGTGATGGATCGTTTCTTGAGAGCTCTTCCTACCGCCATTCAAAAGTGGGTAAGCCATGGAGACCCAGAAACGGCCGGTAAACTTGTGGATCGTGTAGAGAGATACTTGGCTACAGAGAACCTGACGGCCTCTTCCAGAGACTCTCGGACTTTCCACCCTAAGACCAGACCATCCCCAGGGGCGGATAAGAGGATTCCAAGGGGAGAGAGTGAGAGGGTGGGAGCTCTACCCCAAGTTTGGCGAGAACAGCCTGGGAAATCAGCGGCTCAAGAGGCCGCAAGAAGGATCGTTTGCTACCGCTGCCGGCAAGCGGGACATATTGCAGCAAATTGCCCGGTTGTGGAGGAACCCATGCAATGTGACTTTCTGATGGACAGACGTCAGTCGCTGTGTGCGACAGTCGCATGCACTGCCATTCGGGGAACTGAGAAACATTTATGCAAAATGTGTATTAATGGTAGAAATGTTGTGGTATTACTGGATTCAGGTAGCCTTGTGACCCTGATAAAGGCTGAATTAGTTAAAACAGAGGTCTCTGGGAATAGCAAGGTAGCTGTTATTTGTGTGCATGGGGACACCCGAGAGTATCCAGTGACTACAGTGTGTTTCGAGACCCCCAAAGGTACCCTCTCTCATCCAGTGGGGTTAGTATCTCAATTACCGCATGATGCCATTGTGGGAAGGGATTTTCCGAAGTTCTGGGAACTGTGGGATGATCCTGAGCCCCCCACTGGTGCCCCTATGTACCAGGAATGTGATAGCCAGAACTCCTCTGAGAGTGGTGAGGACTCTCCAGAATTTCCCTTGTCAGTATTGGCAGGGGAGACTCAAGAAACTGGAGAGGAGCCCACCTCCTCAGACGAAAACCTACCATCTGTGGAGTTTTCTGATCTGGAGGTTCACAGGGAAAATTTTGCCACAGAACAGTTAAAAGACCCCGCCCTAATAAAGGCACGGGAAAACGTAGTGGAAATAGATGGCGAGTTAGTGAACCCAGATAATACCTGCACTTACCCATACTTCAGCGTAGAGAAGGACCTACTGTATCGGGTGGCAAAAAGGGCAGAAGAAACCGTTGAGCAGCTGGTGGTGCCCAAACCTTACAGGAAGTTGGTGTTGGAGTTGGCCCATGGGCACATTCTTGGAGGTCATCTGGGGACAGAGAAAACCCGAGAGAGGGTATTACAGAGATTCTATTGGCCTGGGGTGATGAAGGACATAGAAAATTATTGTTCCTCCTGCCCTGTGTGTCAGAGGTCGGCCCCGATGCCACATTTCCGTAGCCCGCTGGTCCCTCTACCCATCATTGAGGTCCCGTTTGAGAGAATCGCAATGGATTTGGTAGGTCCTATAATCAAGTCCGCTAGGGGGCACCAGTACATATTGGTTATAATGGACTATGCCACCCGTTATCCAGAAGCGATCCCTCTCAGAAATACCTCGGCCAAAACCATAGCCAAAGAGCTATCTCTTGTTTTTAGCCGGGTGGGTATTTGTAAAGAACTGCTTACGGACCAAGGTACACCCTTTATGTCCCGGGTTATGAAAGAGCTGTGTAAATTGTTCAAAGTGACGCAATTGCGTACATCTGTGTATCACCCCCAAACCGATGGGCTGGTTGAAAGATTCAACAAAACCCTAAAACAAATGTTGAAGAAAGTGGTGGATAGAGATGGAAAGGATTGGGACTGTCTACTTCCTTATTTGATGTTTGCTATTAGGGAGGTGCCCCAATCCTCTACGGGATTCTCCCCCTTTGAGTTACTGTATGGGAGACACCCAAGAGGGCTGTTGGATATTGCCAAGGAAACTTGGGAAAGTGAGAGTTCTCCCCACAGGAGTGTGATTGAGCATGTCGCCCTGATGCAAGATCGAATTGCACAGGTAATGCCCATCGTGAAGGAACATTTGGCCCAAGCGCAGTTGGCACAGCAGAGAGTGTACAACCGTGGAGCAAAGACCCGTACCTTTTCCCCGGGGGATAGGATATTGGTACTTGTCCCTACGGTTGAAAGTAAATTCCTTGCCAAATGGCAAGGCCCCTACGAGATAATGGAAAAAGTGAGCGAAGTGAATTACAAGGTCAGACAACCAGGAAGGCGAAAGCCCGAACAGATATATCACGTTAATCTGTTGAAAGCCTGGAGGGATAGAGAGTCCCTAGTCGCAGAAACTTGGTCACCAGCTCAAACTGGTTGCGTGATTCCGGAGGTTGGAATAGCAGCCACCTTGTCACAACCCCAACAACAGGAGGTTAAGGAGTTTGTGCTTCGCAACAAGGAGGTGTTCTCTGAGCTGCCGGGACAAACATCTGGGGTAGAGCATGATATTATTACCCCGCCCGGTGAAAGGGTGAAGTTAAAACCCTATCGGATCCCAGAGGCCCGACGGGAGGCAATACGGGAGGAAGTACAGAAAATGCTGAACTTAGGGGTGATAGAGGAGTCCCAAAGTGATTGGTCTAGTCCCATTGTGTTGGTGCCTAAACCGGATGGGAGCTGGCGATTTTGTAACGATTTTCGTCAGTTGAACAAAGTTACAAAATTTGACACCTACCCCATGCCACGTATAGATGAGTTGATCGACCGGCTGGGAACAGCCCGATACATGACGACTCTTGACCTCACAAAAGGGTATTGGCAAATTCCCCTGGCCAAGTCGGCCAAAGAGAAAACCGCATTTGTAACCCCAGACGGGGCGTTCCAATATAAGAGAATGCCGTTCGGGTTACAGAATGCGCCGGCCACATTCCAGCGGAAAATGGACCAGATGCTGAGGCCCCATCGGAAGTATGCTGCGGCTTACCTGGATGACGTAATTGTCCATAGCACAGATTGGGCCTCACATCTGCCAAAAGTGCAAGCAGTCCTGGACTCTGTTCGGGAAGCGGGGTTTACGGCTAACCCCAAGAAGTGTACCATTGGGCAGGAGGAGGCCAAATATCTTGGGTACACCATTGGCAGGGGAGTAATAAAACCCCAACTCAACAAAGTCGAGGCCATCCAGAGTTGGCCACGTCCCAACAGCAAGAAGCAGGTACGAGCCTTTCTGGGAATCGCGGGTTATTATCGGCGCTTCATTCCCCACTTTGCTTCTAAGGCTGTGCCCCTAACCAACCTGACGAAAGGGAAAGGGTCGGTCATGATTAAATGGACCCCCGAGGCTGAGGCAGCATTCCAATTCTTGAAACAAGCCTTATGTAGCCAGCCAGTGTTGTACTCACCCGACTTCTCTAAAGACTTTGTCGTACAAAGTGATGCGTCAGATGTGGGGTTAGGAGCAGTATTGTCCCAGGTCTGGAACGGGGAAGAGCACCCAGTCATTTACCTCAGCAGGAAGTTGAAGTCCCATGAGGTAAATTACGCCACGGTTGAAAAGGAGTGTTTAGCGGTGAAGTGGGCTCTAGATTCCCTTCGGTACTATCTGCTAGGTAGGCACTTTGACATGGTTACGGATCACGCTCCGTTAAAGTGGATGGCTCAAAACAAGGAGACAAATAGAAGAGTGAATAGGTGGTTCCTGGCCCTACAGGAATTCAACTTCACAGTAAAGCATCGCCCTGGCGTTCAAATGGGGAATGTGGATGCTTTGTCTCGAGTACATGAATGCCTGATTGCTGGTGTTCCAACCCCAAGGTTAAAACAAGAGGGGGGGGTATGTGACAGCAGGAAGGTAAAGTCACCTGGTTGCATCCAGGGGGGTAGATATATTTCTCCCAGATTCAGGCTTTATGCCGACTTATACAACTAGGGAGTTGATGAAGCCCAGCTGAGGCTAGTGGGCTCATGAATGACTCATACCTCTAGGGAGAGTGCTGGGCGTCGTGAGGCAGGGAGTTGATGAGACCAGCTGAAGCCTGTCAGTTCGTTTAAGGCCTCTATAAAAACTCCCAGATTCATTAGGTGTTTGCTCATGCCTGGAACCAGACCTGTGTGGACTGTCTAGGGAGAGTGAACCCCTGTGCGGTGAGGCAAAGCCTGTGTGGCTATTTGTTTGGACTTTTACTAAACCAGGGACTTAGGGACTAGGACAGCACCAGGCTGATCCCAGTTGTTAGTTTAGGAAACCTGCATGTTTAGTCAGAGGTCAAACTGACCAGGATTTATTTTGTTTGTTTCTTTTTGGCTTTGCTGTGTTTTGTCACTGTACATAGAGAAATAAACCGCACCTTTTGATTTTGAAAACCACAACCTCCGTCTGCTGGCCCTGTTTTTGTGTGGGGAGCCCAACCAGGGGGTCACACACACCCGCTACCGAGTTAACCCCCTCACACTATATTGGGAGAATACGTTGCATAAGTTGGGCATGGGGATATGTGGTTGGGATATAAAAAACAGTAAATCGTCCGCATATGCTGCGCATTTATATATTTTGTCATTGACATTGAAACCATGAATGTCAGGTAGTTTATTTATAGTGCGGATTAGTGGTTCCAGGGTGAGAATAAATAGCAGGGGTGATAATGGGCATCCCTGTCTAGTCCCATTTTGAATTCTTACTTTGTCAGATAGTGTACCATTTATTTTGATCTGGGCTGTCGGGTTGTGGTATAAGGCCTTTATCCAAGTTAGCATATGTGTTTTTAGACCTATATGGGAGCATGTGGCAAATAGGAAGTCCCACGGCACTCGGTCGAAGGCCTTCTCTGCATCAGTTGATAATATCATGCCTTTGTGTTTATCTGTGTGTGTTTTATGTATGAGGTTCATAGCTTTTATCACATTATCTTTGGCTTCCCTGCCAGGCATGAATCCCACCTGTTCTGGTCCTATTAGTTGATTCAGTAAAGGTCTTAGTCGGTTTGCTAGTATTTTTGCGTGCAATTTCAAGTCAAGGTTAAGTAGGGATATTGGTCTGTAATTGGCACAGTCTGTTGGGTCTTTATTAGGTTTAGATAATACCGTTACATGGGCTCTTAAAAAGTCTTCAGAGATGGCTTGTGGGTTTTTTAGTGAGTTCAAGGTCTTGAGGAGGTGAGGTGTCAGGATATCGGAGAATGTCTTGTAATAGTGTGCCGTGAGGCCGTCTGGTCCTGGGCTTTTCCCTGATTTAAGGGATTTAATAGCTTCGGTCATTTCTAGTACTGTTATTGGTTCCTCTAATGTTTGTGTGTCTGTGTCATTTAGAGTGGGGAGTCCGCTATCTGTGAGGAATTTGTGAATTATTTCTGCTCTTGGTCCTGTAAGGTCTTTGGGTTTGTGTGTAGGTGGTAGATTATACAGATCTGTATAATATTCTTGGAATCATCGGGCAATCTTTTGAGTATCATTAGTTATTCGGTCTTGTTTAGTTTTATTGGCTAGAATATTTGTGGATAACAATGTTTCTTTTAATGCTTTTGCTAAAAATTTACCTGATTTATCACCATGTTCATAGAAAAACCCCCTTCTTGAAAAGAGGATCTTTTGAGCCTTGAGGTTCAGAATAGACTGTAGTTTTTTCCGTAATTCAAGTAAAGCTGTGGCTGTTTCATTTGCTAAAGATTGTTTATGTTTGGCTTCCATATCACTTATGGCCTGCGTTCAAGCCAAGAGTTCTTTTTCAGCTTCTCTCTTTTTTGCAGCCCCCAACCTGATAAATTCCCCTCGGACCACGCATTTGTGAGCTTCCCATATGTTCATAGGTAATATGTCTTCCAACTCGTTTTCTTTAAAATAATATTTAATTGTTTCTGATATTTTGTTTGCGTCTGCCATATCAGTGAGCAGGGAAGGGTTTAACCTCCAATTTGTGGCTCTAGGCCTTGTTTTTTTTATGCAAGGTCATTGATATGGGTGCATGGTCCGAGAAAGTCTTTATTCCAATCTTGGCTGATTGTAAGAGGGGTAAGTCTCTTTGTGTAAGGAAGATGTAGTCAATGCGTGTGAATTTGTTGTGTATTGCTGAGAAGTATGTAAAATCCTTTCCTGTTGGGTTACATGAGTGCCATGAGTCAATTAAAGTGAGTGAGGCAAGGAGTGTTTTGATCTTCTTTAGTTTTTTATATGGCACACTAGATTTGCCATCTGATGTGTCCTGTAAGGGATTCAGAGCCAAGTTAAAATCCCCCCCAAACACGATGCAACCTGTTGCAAAGCTTTTTAGTTCATCAATTACATGTTGGCAAAATGTGATTTGTGCGGAATTAGGAAAATATACATTGGCCAACGTAATTGGAATCCCCGCCCATTCACCTTTGAGGAAGATGTATCTCCGTTCTGCATCCGTTAAGTGTTGTGAAACAACAATCTCTGAATTCTTATGTAATAGAATGGAAACTCCTTTAGATTTGGATGTGGGGTTAGCTGCGTAAAAGGTTTGTGGATAGTGTTTGTCATGTAGTTTGGGGATGTTACCTGTTTTGAAGTGAGTCTACTGGAGAAATACCACCGCAGGCTTAGCTTCATGTGGTTCACGAAGTAGCGATACTCTTTTCTCTGGTGTATTCAAGCCCCTGACATTATGGGATATCACAAAAGAATGGTTATTTATCGATGTATATGACATTTTGATAGATCAGAGATTATGATCTATTTACTTAAGAGACAACTGTGAATATCCTACTGTCAAACTAAAGGTCTGTGTTTAAGATAAAATAAAATATATGTAAAATTGGGAAGAGGAAGGAAGGAAGGAAGGGAGAAAGGTGAGAAAAAGGAGGAGAAAGTTTTAGTAAAAGGTAAAGGTAAGAAAAAGAAAAAGTAAGGTTATAGTAACTCTCCAGATGAGTGTTACTTGCAATGAGAAGTAGTAAACACGTCTCCAGGTGTTATCCTAAGGAGAGAAATATAGTGGGTGTGTGTTGATAATGCCAACCCACATCCACTGGTGGGAGCAATGGGAGGTAGTCACTGTAGGGGATCAGGGGTAGTTATACCTTAAAACCTGATCAAGTAACTTGGTGTAAGTACAATAGTGAGTGTGAACTCCCGTGACTCATCTTAACCACTTCAATACCAGGCACTTATGCACCTTCCCGCCCAGACCAATTTTCAGCTTTCAATACTCTCACACTTTGAATGACAATTACTCAGTCATGCTACACTGTATCCAAACAAAATTTTTATCATTTTCTTCTCACAAATAGAGCGTTCTTTTGGTGGTATTTAATCACCACTGGGTTTTTTATTTTTTGCGATATAAGCAAAAAAACTGTGATTTTTTAAAAAAAACACACTTTTTTTTAGTTTCTATTGTAAAATTTTGCAAATAAGTCATTTTTCTTCATAAATTTGTGCCAAAATGTATACTGCTACATATCTTTGGTAAAAATAACCCAAATTTGTATATATATTTTGGTCTTTGTGAAAGTTATAGAGTCTACAAACTATGGTGGCAATCACTGAAAATTTATCACATCTGATCACGCCTGATGTACTGAAGGCATATCTCATTTCTTGAGACACTAACAAGCCAGGAAAGTACAAATACCCCCAAAATTACCCCTTTTTTGGAAAGTAGACAGTCCAAGGTATTTACTAAGAGGCATGGTGAGTTTTTTGAAGTTGTATTTTTTTCCCACAATTCTTGGGAAAATTTGGATTTTTTTTTTTTTTTTTACACAAACTGGTCATATTACAGTTTTTTTCTCTCACACAGCATATGCATAATTGCAACTACACCCCAAAATACATTCTGCTACTCCTCCTGAGTGTAGCGATACCACATGTGTGAGACTTTTACACAGCCTGGCCATATACAGAGGCCCAACATTGAAGTAGCACTTTCAGGCGTTCTACAAGCATAAATTGCACATATCCTTTCTCAACCACCTATTACATTTTTGAAGGCCCTGGAGCACCAGGACAATGGAATTTTCCACAAAATGACCCCATTTTGGAAAGCACACACCCCAACGTATAATCTATGAAGCATTATGAGTCTTTTGAAAGGTTCCTTTTTTTTCCAGAAGGTTTTGGAAAATGTGGAGAAAAAATGAAAATGCATTTTTTTTTACACAAAGTTGTCCATTTATAAGATATTTCTAACGCATAGCACATACATAGCAAAAATGACACCCCAAAATGCATTCTGCTACTCCTCCTGAGTGTAGCGATACCACATGTGTGAGACTTTTACACAGCCTGGCCATATACAGAGGCCCAACATTGAAGTAGCACTTTCAGGCGTTCTACAAGCATAAATCGCACGTATCCTTTCTCAACCACCTATTACAATTTTGAAGGCCCTGGAGCACCAGGACAATAGAATTTTCCACAAAATTACCCCATTTTGGAAAGCACACACCCCAACGTATAATCTATGAAGCATTATGAGTCTTTTGAACGGTTCATTTTTTTCTAAAAGGTTTTGGAAAATGTGGAGAAAAAATGAAAATGCATTTTTTTTACACAAAGTTGTCCATTTATAAGATATTTCTAACACATAGCATATACATAGCAAAAATTACACCCCAAAATGCATTCTGCTACTCCTCCTGAGTATGGCGATACCACATGTTTGAGACTTTTACACAGCCTGGCCACATACAGAGTCCCAACATCCAAGTAACACCTCCAGGCATTCTAGTAGCATCATTAATTGCACATATCATTTTCTGACTACCGATCACATTTTTGAAGGCCCTTCATATATCTAACACATAGCAGGTACATACCAAATAACAAAAGATTACCTGTGGTTTTAGAAGTGCAGTGGTCCACAGAGGAGAGCATCGGTCCAGGCAGCAGGCAGGGATGAGGTCAGCGACAGCAAAAGCAATCATCCAGGCAGCAGGCAGGAATACTGTCCATAGTTCGCACATGCAGAAATACTGTCAGCACAGCCAGAGCACAGCCAAAGCACAGGTCCAGGTAGCAGGCAGAGGTGTCCCGGCAGAAATGCTGTCCAAAGTCAGTAGAGGCAGCAGGCAGATATATGGTCAACACAGCCAAAGTATTGGTCCAAGCAGCAGGAAGAAGCATGGTCCATAATGTCATGGGTCATTACAGGCAGTAATATGGTCAGCACAGCCAAAGTATTGGTCCAGGCAGCAGGAAGGACCATCAAGCTTAGGGCCAGGGGGACAGGGGTAGAGGCTTCTCCCACCCAAATCGCTTTGAAGCCTCCGGGCAACCAGACCCTGTTCTTGGAGCACAGAAAACGAAAAACGTTTTTTCTCTACTCAGAACGCTATTCTGAAGCCCCTCACATATGTGTGAGACCCCTGTGTACTAAAAGTAGATGGCCAAAAGATCAGTCCAAGTGGCAAGCAAAAACATGGTCGATTAACAGGCCAAGGTCGGTACACGTGGAAGTCAGAAACGTGGTTTAAATCGGCAGGCAGAGGCATCGTCGGTAAACAGGCTGAGGTTGGTGCACGTGGAGGTCAGAAACGTGGTTTAAATTGGCAAGCAAAGACATCGTCGGTAAACAGACCAGGGTCAGTTAATTAACATGGAAGGTAGTAACATGGTAGCAGGCAAATGGGGAAATGGCAGTCTGTTAATAATAAGGGGAACTAATGGATGTATGATAATTTTTGAAGCAATTTCCGATGCACAGGCCAGGTTGGGAGGGACAATCGGGACAATAATAGCTGGTGTCTCTTCTTACTCCTCCTCTGCTGCATACACAGCATTTCTTTTGGCGTCTTCTTCCAGATTCTGTGGGGGGGATGCTAAAGGGATAGTGTCGCTCGTGAAGCCGACTCACACTATCAGAGCGAATGCTTCCTGGGGCGGGATCTTGTTGGTAAATGAGGGCATCAATGATATCTTCGATATATTGGAGGTAGTGGAGTTGTTGATTTTGAGTTGCTTTTTGGTAGCAGACAAACGAATTAAAAAGGGCCATGTGAAACAGGTGAAACGCAACTTTTTTGTGCCAATAACGGGACTTTCTGGTTGATAAGTAGGGCTGTAGCATCTGGTCGTTTAAATCCACCCCCCCCCCCCCATGTACAAATTGTAGTCGTGGACACATTCGGGCTTTACAATGGGGCCGCGTCTTCTTTGGATCTCCACCACGGTGTCATTGTGGATCGTAGAGAGGATGTGGACATCTTTCTTGTCCCTCCACTTCATGGCCAACACCTCCTCGTTCCTCATGAATGCCGATTCTCCAGGTCGCAATTTTTTGGTTAATAAATTTTGTGGGAATCCCTTCCGGTTTTTTTGAAGGTACCGCAGGCCGGGGTTTGCTTACTGTAAAAGTGGCGAAAAAGGGACAGGCTGGTATAGTAATTGTCAACATATAAATGGTAACCTTTTCCGAACAGGGGGTATGCCAACTCCCAGACAATTTTCCCACTGGTTCCAATATATGTGGGGCAATCACGGGGCTGGAGCTGGGAGTCTTTGCCTTCGTAGATCCTGAATTTGAAGACGTATCCAGTGGCTCGATCACATAATTTATTTAATTTTAACCCATACCTGGCTCTCTTGCTTGGTATGTACTGCTTGAACTGCAGTCGGCCGGTGAAATGTACGAGGGACTCATCCACACAAATTTTTTGGTCTGGGATGAAAACTTCTTGAAATCGCTGGGAAAAGGCATTGATTAGGGGGCGTATCTTGTATAATTTGTCGTAGTTGGGATGATCTCGGGGAGGGCACTGTGAATTGTCATTGAAGTGGAGAAAGCGCATAATCATGTCGTATCTTTTCCTGGACATGACAGCGGAATATATGGGCATGTGTTGGATGGGGCGTTTGGACCAATATGCATGGACTTCGTTCTTTTTTGTAAGCCCCATATTGAACATAAGGCCCAAAAACAATTTAAATTGGTCCAATGTTAGACGCCGCCACTGGAACATGCGGGCGTAGGAAGAACCGGGGTTGGCAGCAATAAATTGGGATGCATACAGATTCGTTTGATCCACTATATTCTGCAGCAAATCTTGTGGGAAAAATAAACAAAAATAATCAAATTTAGAAAAATTGGTAGTGTCGGGCTGCACACCTGGCTGTGCGGTGAAAGGGGGGATGATAGCGGATCCTGAGTTGGCAGGCAACCATAAGGGGTTTGCCAGGGCATCGGGAAGGTAGGACTGGGGCTGGATTCTTCGGGTTGGGCGTGTATTTCCATTACTTGTACTGGGCTCCTCTTCCTGGGGTATGGCGCTGCTGGTGGTGGGCAGTTCTCCTGATCTTGGTGCTGATTGCCTTCTTTTGGGAGGGTCGGTTTCCTCCGGGGACTTGGAGCCACTATCCTCCACTGGCTCGTATTCCGAACCAGAATCGGATAATGGGAGCTCCCCGCTGCTCTCATCATCCGACATGGCAAGAATGGCATATGCCTCCTCAGGTGTGTAAACCCTTTGGGACATTGGCAGTGCTTATTGGTGGGCCTGTGTAATGGTACTGCTGGTGGTAGTGGTGGCGGTCTGTGTGGTAGTACCGATGGAGGTATTAGTGGTGGGCCTGTGTGGTGGTACCGATGGCGGTATGGGTGGTGGTGGTACCAATGGGGGTACGGGTGGTGGTGGTGGCGGTACCAATGGCGGTACAGGTGGCGGTACGGGTGGTGGTGGTAGCGATGGCGGTATGGGTGGTGGTGGTACCAATGGCGGTACAGGTGGTGGTGGTACCAATGGCGGTACGGGTGGTGGTGGTGGTGATGGTACCGATGGCGGTACAGGTGGTGGTACGGGTGGTGGTGGTACCGATAGTGGTACGGGTGGTGATGGTACCGATGGCGGTACAGGTGGTGGTGGCACTACCGACAGTGGTACTGGTGGTGGTACCGATGGCGGCACTAGTGGTGATACTGGTAGCGGGCCTGTGTGGCAGTATAGATGCTGGGCCTGATGGCGGTACTAGTGCCGGTACCGATGGCGGTACTGGTAGCCTGTGTGGCGGTACCAATGGCGGTACCGATGGAGGTGGGCCTGTGACAGATGATTGACAGATGGGCTGATTGATTGATTGACAGATGGGCTGATTGATTGATTGACAGATGGGCTGATTGATTGATTGACAGATGGATTGATTGGATGACAGATGGGCTGATTGATTGATTGACAGATGGGCTGATTGATTGACAGGTGGGCTGATTAATTGATTGACAGATAGGCTGATTGATTGACAGATGGGCTGATTGATTGATTGACAGATGAGCTGATTGGCTGGGCTGATTGATGTGCTGGGCAGTGTGACAGGTCCTCTTTATTGGGGGGGGGCCGTGTTGTGCACTGTAAAAGAATGTAGACAAACTACACTGAGCTAACTTACTGATCTCTGCTCTCTCCTCACAGATCGGTGTGTGAGGAGAGAGCAGGGATCAGGTAGTAACTGCTGCGGTTTGTTTACATTTGTGACCGGCTGTGATTGGACACAGCCAGTCACGTGGTAAACAGCCAATTTCATTGGCTGTTTACCCTGATTCGGGATGCGCTGTGTCCAAGGGACACTCGCCTTCCCCGATCCCCGCTTTGCAAGCCTCTGGCGGCGCGCACGGAGCGTGCTGCCGAGTCTGTTGTGACATGTGATCGGCTGTGACTTTGACACAGCCAATCACATGGTAAACAGCCAATGAAATTGGCTGTTTACCATGATCGGGGAAGCGCTGTGTCCGAGGGACACACACCGTCCCCGATCACCGCGCTGCGCACCCCCGCGGGCGCGCGCAAGGCATTATCCTGCAGGACGTCAATAGACGTCCAGTGTGGATAATGCAACCACTTCCCAGACGTCAATTTGCCATTGACTGGGCGGGAAGTGGTTCAAGCATATAAAAATAAAATGAGTCATGTACCCCTTCCAGCCTTTGAGGCTATAACATGAGTTTGGTATAACATTTTAACAGTGTAAACAATGTGGAGCAGTGGTGCATAGCAACAATCATGCACCAGTTTTCCATTAAACTTATATTAAGGACATCCAGGCGCCCTCCAACTTAGTTAAACCTTGTAAAATTGGGCATGTGTCTATATTTTTGAACTGAGTGTAATAACAATGGTTATGTAACATCTATGAGTAGTTATGCCGTCATATTCGCCCCTCCGGGTGGACCAACTAGGTCCCACCTACAGAAACGACATATTTGGCATCAGAAGATATCTATCATCTCACTCCTAGATCCATCATAATTGTTGACAGTCTAGTGGGGGTTACAAGTCAGGCGGGGGAGCATCTTCCCGACTGGCTCATAACTGATCTGGACCATATAGAATCCACTTCTCCACCTGAGAATTTTGTGTGCACAGTTTGAGTTTCTTAGTAAATGCTAGACATGCAGTTGCCCTTTCCCATAAATCTATCTCTTTCATTAGGAGCTCATGCATTGTATTCAAACTGGCATATATTTTAAATTTATGAAAATAAACAGAGAACGCTGAGCAGTGGGCATACATAACTGGAAACTCGAGTCAATATACATCCAACTTTGCTGTTTTAAGACTCTATGACCTGTGAAGAGAGAATGTTTTCCCTTCTCTAATGCCATTTCAACTTTTCACCATGAGGTGTCATCCTTGTATCAAAAATCTTAAGCAGAAGCAATGTTATACTTTAAAGGGGTGTTCCAGGCAACCCTGGGCAAAAAAATAATAATTAAAAGCCAGCAGCTACACATACTGCAGCTGCTGGCTTTTAATAAATGGAGACTTACCTGTCCTGGTGTCCCTCGATGTCGGCACCGCAGCTGATGTTTCACATCAGCTGTCGGTGCTTCTGTCACCATTGCGGGTAAGGGAACCCGGCAGTGAAGACTTTCGGCTTCACGCCGGGAACCCTACTGCGCATGCGCGAGGCCCCGCTCCTCTCTCCTATTAGCCCAGCGGCCAGGGGAGGAGGAGGAGGGAGCCTCGCGCGACTTCACTGCCATGGCCGGACTCCAGTAAGTGGGTAAGGATACCTGTCTTTGACAGGTATCCTGTCCCCCCTCCCCCCGAAAGGAGCCAATTGTGGCACCGGAGGGGGGAGTAATCCGATGAGCGGAAGTGCCACTTTAGGGTGGAGCTCCGCTTTAAGATGACAGTTTGTTCTAGTTGCTGAAGGGAATTGAGAGAATAAAAGAGAGAAGAAAAAACAAGAAAAAATCTTTTCCATCATTCTCTCTACATAATCATGTCTTGTAATCAAACCAATAAAATTAAAAGAAAAAAGGCAGTTATGTTCAGCCAAAACCTTTCACAATAGCATATTTCAAACCTTGCCATATATTTTGTGATTGGATATGCCGTAAGGCTTCTTTGCCTGTAAAAGGCTTAAATAATGCCATCCCAGTGTCACTCCTGAACAAGAAATTTTATATGGAGTCAAAGCATTTATGGAGTTTTCTGCTAAGAAACTTCCTGTATTCAAGAAATAAGATTATATTATGGTGAAGTTGGATGGTTATTGCTGCCATGAAAGGTCAGTACAGGCTCTCATGTTTGTTGTGGCCAGTCTTGTGATGCTATAAACTGTCTGTGCATGTCAGGTCAGACAGTGTGGTGGTTGCAGAAACTAGTCAAATCTCATGGTCCAGATAAGCGAGACAGACAGGTATAAGGTAAGGAAGTTAGGCATTTTCCTGTATTCTCATGCCTTTGGAGGTGTAGGCTTATCTGCTTGTGCTGGATCCCGGGTATTTGTCGGGCTTGGCTTTTTTGGATGATGAAGGCCTAAAAGGTGACACTTGGGGAGTAGTTGGTGGGGATGATCCCTGTGATGGAATGCGGAATTCTTTGTACCAGTCTGGCAAATCAATCAGGGGAAGCTGTAGATGTTCACAAAAAGCTGGGATGTCTTGAGTAGTATTGTTTTCCCATGTATGTGACATTCATGGCAAAAGGAAAACGCCAACGATATGGTATGCCTTTATCTTTCAATGCAGTGATCATAGGCCGTATGGCTCGTCTGTTCTGCAGTGTTATGTGAGATAGATCCTGGAACTGGGTCACAGCATGTGCTTCAAAAAGGATCCTTTCATTGCGCCTGGCCTTGTTCAATATCTCCTCCTTTAGTGGGACATTTTGTAAACAGCAAACTATATCCCTTGGTGGAGCTGCATCTGAGGGACGGGGTGCAAGGGCCCTATGCGCCCGGACAAATTCAATGTCAGTGTCCTTAGGGCGATCAAGCAGGTCATTAAAGACTGCTTGGAGTGTTGGTTTGATTTGTGCAGCTTCTATATGTTCTGGTATTCCTCTCACTCTAATGTTCGCCCTGCGTCCTCTGTTATCTAAATCTTCTAAATGTCTATTAACCACCTCCCTACTGTGCACGAAAACCCCCTTCCTGCCCAGGCCATTTTTCAGCTTTCAGCGCTGTCACACTTTGAATGACAATTGCGCGGTCGTGCGACGTGGCTCCCAAACGAAATTTGCGTCCTTTTTTTCCCACAAATAGAGCTTTCTTTTGGTGGTATTTGATCACCTCTGCGGTTTTTATTTTTTTCGCTATAAACAAAAGAAGAGCGTCCAGTTTGGAAAAAAAACACTATTTTTTACTTTTTGCTATAATAAATACCCATTTTTTTTTTTTAAATAAAATTTTCCTCAGTTTAGGCCGATACGTATTCTTCTACATATTTTTGGTAAAAAAAAAAAAAATCGCAATAAGCGCGTATTGATTGGTTTGCGCAAAAGTTATAGCGTCTACAAAATAGGGGATAGATTTATAGCATTTTTTTTTATTTTTATTTTTTATTAGTAATGGCGGCGATCTGCGATTTTTTATTGTGACTGCGATATTGCGGCGGACACATCGGACACTTTTGACACATTTTTGGGACCATTCACATTTATACAGCGATCCCTGCTATAAAAGAGCATTGATTACTGTATAAATGTGATTGGCAGGGAAGGGGTTAACCACTAGGGGGCGGGAAGGGGTTAAATATGTTCCCTCAAAGTGTTCTTACTGTGGGGGGAGGGGACTGACTGGGGGAGGTGACCGATGGTTGTCCCTATGTACAAGGGACACACCATCGGTCCCCTCTCCCTCACAGGACGTGGATCTCTGTGTTTACACACAGAGATCCACTTTCCTGCTCGTTTCCCGGGCAATCGCGGGTGCCCGGCGGCAATCGCGGCCGCCGGGCACGCGCACCGGGGCCTTGTGAACGCGGCGCGCGCGCCTCCTAGCTCGTTTTAAAGGGAGGACGTCATATGACGTCCTCCCAGAACGAGAGTATCCTCCGCCCGCCGTCAATTGACAGTGGGCGGGGGACAAGTGGTTAATAAGAATTAAATGTGTGGCATGGGATGAGACTGTGGATGTCAGCTTCTCCACCGCTCTGTCTCTTTTAGCTTCTGCTCTCTCAGTATGGTACAAGCGGTCTGATAGTGCCATAAAATCTGCTCTTAGGTCAGTGATGGCTGAGGAGAATGTACTTTTAATGTCTGCTGCAAATTTTGCCATCTCAGAGAAGCGCAGTGGGTGGTCAGAGTGGTCTGTGTCTCTTACCATGTCCTCTGAAGCCGACATTGAGTCCTCACTGTGTGCAGCCTCATGCTCCAGCAGCGCCATCTTGGCAGCAGCACGTCCCCTTGTCCTCAGAGCTTGTGTCTCAAATATCTCCGGTTTTCTACGGGATCAAGGGGTAGATTGTGACCTGTTTTGTCGGTTGCTAGTGGGCACGTTGTCTCGTCTGCCCATCGCCGATTTTATCAAGGCTGGAAGGGGTTTTTGAGCCACAGAGGTGCAGAGCTCAGCTAGTCTGCTGCCATTCCCTTCAAGCTCCAGGCCACGCCCCCGATATCACCAAATTAACCACACCTGCTCCCCATTCACACCTGAGACCTTGTAACACTAACGAGTCACACGACACCGGGGAGGGAAAATGGCTAATTGGGCCCAATTTGGACATTTTCACTTAGTGGTGTACTCACTTGTGTTGCCAGCGAATTAGACATTAATGGCTGTGTGTGGAGTTATTTTGAGGGGACAGCACATTTACACTGTTATACAAGCTGTACACTCACTACTTTACATTGTAGCAAAGTGTCATTTCTTCAGTGTTGTCCCATGAAAAGATATAATAAAATATTTACAAAAATGTGAGTGGTTTATTCACTTTTGTGAGATACTGTAGTTAGGGGTATCAGAGTAAAGGGGGCTGAATACAAATGCATGCCACACTTTTCAGATATTTATTTGTACAAAATTTTGAAAACCTATAATTTTTCTTTCACTTCACATTTATGTGCCACTTTGTTTTGGTCTATCACATAAAATCCCAATAAAATACATTTACTTTTTGGTTGTAACATGACAAAATGTGGAAAATTTCAAGGGATATGAATACTTTTTCAAGGCACTGTAGATAATTAGTCCGGATGTACCGTATATACTCGAGCATAAGCCGACCCGAATATAAGTCGAGGCACCTAATTTTACCACCAAAAACTTGGAAAACGTATTGACTCGAGTATAAGCCTAGGGTGTTCATCTGCATGCATCACTGTGCCTCACTTTGCCTCACTGTGTCCATGCCTCACTGTGTCCATTTCTAGACTGACGTTTAACATGGGAGTCTATGGAAGGGGTGCCCAGCTTTGAAAAATCTGTGCTCCCCGGCCGTAGGTCCCCCATACAAAAAACTGCACACTTATAGAGGAGGAATGGGGCTACATGTCTGCCAAGTTTGGGGTCCAGGGGACCTACGGCCGGCCGGTAGCGGCTCCCCAGTCCAGGAGATCAGGCGCAAAAAGGTGACTCGAGTATATGCCGAGGGGGGCATTTTCAGCACAAAAAAATGTGCTGAAAAACTCTGCTTATACTCGAGTATATATGGTACTCATATTGTGACATTTTTGTTTTTTGTTTTTTAGAGGTGTGATGAAGGAAAGTTTTTGATACATTGTGCGTTTTAAAAGGAACTGCAGTCTGCTCACATACTTTGTAATAAAAACATCTTTGACATTCTGAAGCTTCCCTCCAACCACTTTGCATAATATTTTATATATACAGTAAAACCTTGGTTTTAGAGTTACTTGGTTTGAGAGTGTTTTGCAAGACGAGAAAAATTTGTAATAAATTGTGACTTGATATACAAGTAATGTCTTGATTTAAGAGTAGCATCATGTCATAACTGAGTATAAAAGAGAAGAGAGGCGCCGCTAAGTGTAGCAATATGGTTACATTTAAGGTACAACATTTAGAAAACTCACATGGTTGATTAGGAGGCACATCTAAGTATGCAGGCATCCGGGGTAAAGCTGTCCACATAGACCATCCTCCTCACCGCCTGATAGCGATGAGAGCCAGCGGTGCGGAGGATGGTCTGTGGACAGTTTTACCCCGGATGCCTGCATTCTTGGATGTACCACTTTTCATCATCAACCATGCGAGTTGCTAAATGTTGTACCTTCATTAAATGTAACCATATTGCTACACTTAGAGGCGCCTCTCTTCTCTTTTATAATCTGTATCTCCTGATGGATTTTGCTTCTAATCCCCTTGTGGAGGTGGCCATTTGTGGATGGACATTTTATGGTTACACAACCTATCACATTGCTATAATCTTTTTATATGGACTATAAACTGAAGGACCTATAAATAAATGGTTGTGGAACTAATCATTTGAGTTTCCATTATTTCTTATGGGGAAATTCGCTTTGAAATACAAGTGCTTTGGAAGCATGTTTCTGGAACAAATTATGCTTGCAATCCAAGGTTTTACTGTACTGTGATTCTGTACTTGCCAAATATGCTGCAGAAATCTCCCTCCACTGAGTCTGGTTGCATCGATTTTAACTGTGGGCAGCTGAAGCTGCTACCTGTTCACTTCATGGATCTACACAGACACTCACAGAGGTACACCTCCAGCTCTGCAGCCCTGCAGCTCTTATGGCCCTCTTCTGACTCGTCCCCCCTAACTTCCTGGCAAATTCTGTCATGAGCCTAGGTTTTTTACCAGACAAGAAACAGGAAGTGGGCTGTAAAGGTATTTACTGGCAGATTTTTTTTTTTTTTTACTATCCAAAGTTAAAACAACAAGGCAACAACGACAGAAGATTTAGTAGTTGGAAAGATGAAAAAACGACTGAAGGTCCCCTTTAAATTGAATTCATATACTCTTATTAGAACTTTTTGATACAATAAAATGCATGCTTTTAACACAATCCAAGTCCAGTTTCTGCCTAATTAACCGCTTGGTTACCTATTGTGGGAGCTTCACTTCCATTTAGGATTAACCGCCTCTTTTCTTTTTTACTTTAACCATAGCCATGGCTGGTCTGAGTCGTTGTCCAGGCGACCACTGGACAAAAGCCAAACCAGGTGTTGATCGTAGCAGTAATGCTTCTTAATTATATAAAAGCAAAAACAACATAGAGCATAATAAAGAAACAATACAAACAAGTGAACAGAACCACCAGAGGCAAAGGTGACCATCTGTGGACCTGTAAAAATCTGCATGCCTGACCTTGGGGGCCCATCCAGAAAAGGAGGGCAACCTGTGTGAGGCATGGTGCCCCCTGTGAACCATATATCCAATTGGGGTAACCTTATGGGGTGAACGTAATTGGACATACTGGGTGTAGTAAACTCTGACTCCTCACTGATTGTAGGTATTAAAAGCAAAAGCATTAGCATTAGTATTAAAAGGGGTATATAATGCTAAAGTTACTGATATACGAGGGGGTGCTGATAAGTATTGTGCCCTACCCAGAACAAATTGAGCTAGGAAGTTGTAACTGCCACACTATTCTACATATTCCCCCAGGAAGTCAATGCACTTGCGACATCTCTCCTGCAGCTTCTTAAAGCGGAGTTCCACCCAAAAATGGAACTTCCGCTTTAAGTGCAGGTGACCTCCTGACTTGCCACATTTGGCATGTAATTTTTTTGGGGGAGGAGCGGGTGCCCTGTTTTTACGGGGACCCAGCACCCACTTCCTCCCTTGGCTCCGCGGTGCCGGAAGGAAGTTCTCCTCTCCCCCCTCCCTCCATGCAATCTTCTGGGACACATCACAGGTCCCAGAAGATTGCCCGGCCATTCACAGCACACAGCACGGCTCGTACATGTGCAGTGCGTGCCTGGGTGTGAAGCACAGTTAGAATGTCGGCGCCTCTGAGAGGAGGGGGATAGGAGCGGGGCTTCGTACACCCACATCGCTGGACCGTGGGACAGGTGAGTGTCTGATTATTAAGTCAGCAGTTACACTTTTTGTAGCTGCTGACTTTTAAATGGGTGGAACTTCGCTTTAAGTCCCTGCAAATAAAATTCTTCCGACTGCTGGTGTAAACACTCCATTGCAGTATTGGTTGGCTTCAGAACACTCCCAAATCGTTGTCCCTTTAGGTGTTTTTTGAGATTGGGGAACAGATGATAGTCAGGCGAATAGGGTGGATGGCGCATCACTTGAAAGCCTTATGCCGCATACACACGATCGGAAATTCCTACAAGAAAAGTCCGATGTGAGCTTTTGGTCGGAAATTCCGACCGTGTGTAGGCTCCATCGGACTTTTGCTATCGGAACTTCCGCCAACAAAAGATTGAGAGCAGGTTCTCAATTTTTCAGACGTAAAAAGTTCCTATTGAAAATTCCGATCGTCTGTATGCAATTCCGACGTGCAAAAAAAAAACTGATTTGCTCAGAATCAAGCAGAAGAGCCCAACTGCCTATTGAACTTCATTGATCTCGGCTTGTCGTACGTCACTGCGTTCTTGACCTTCGAAATTTCTGACAAGATTTGTGTGACCGTGTGTATGTGTAGTGGGTACTCCAAATTTAGGGGGGTCCCTATGTCTAAATTTAGGGTGATGACCTGAGCACTAGTATGGTTCGGCCTTCTAATTGTTCTGGACTCTGCTTTATATCTGTGTGCCTATATAGAGTACCCTGTGGCCTGCAGGTGGCGCTGCCATGTTGGGTCATGGTTGAACCATAGGCTACATTGGCGCTATTGGATGTCGGTTACCGTGCGGTGGGCATGTTCTGCCTGCTGTGCATGCCGGGAGAGGATATAAGAGGCAGACGCCATTTTTATAGGGAGAGACCCGGGGACCAGTACCCGGAGGAGTGTGCCCCCTAAGGAGGTTGGTGCGTACCCCGACTGAGGAGTCTCGGGCACCTTCGGCCCAAGACCGCAACGTTCCGGGTAGGCCCAGTACCTTCAACTGGGTCTACAGGCAGAACTTTGGAGTCCTAGGATTCCTGGGTGAGGGTATCCACTCTGACCAAGAGGAAGCCAGGGAAGGATCGGTCCCATAACAGGAGATGAGTGATAGATTGCGGTCTCCGGAAAGGCCTGGTGACCTGTCGGAGGGAAGGATCCTATGCTCCGCAGAACGGACTTTGCTGCTCTTTGAGGACAGACTGAAATTGTCCTTGGAGGATTAAATTGCTTGTTCGAGCTCCACACTGGCTGCTAGGACCATTGAGGGACTATCCGGGTGAGCTGTACCCACTCAGGACCGAGTGGTGATAAATCTGGGAGTTCTGTGCCTGCATCTGCTCTAGTTAAACTATCATCTCTCATCTACTCTCTCTCTACCTATCAAGCAAAGACATAAAATAAACTCAACGTTGGAGTTTAAGTGGTTTGGACATTGACTTTATTGGAGAGGGAAAAGTACAGACTCGTTTCTACACTCTGGAGATGGGAACCAATGGAAGGAGGTAACTCGCTGCGGGACCGCCTGACCTCTAAACTAGAGGACACTGGCTTGTGGCATGGGTGCCTCTCCTTTGCCCTAGGAGGAGAGGGTGGTGCTACATATGCAACACAAGTTTGAGCCAAACTTCCGTCGGAAAAAAATCCAAGGTTTTCTTAAAGGAATTTCCGATCATGTGTACGTGGCATAAGGAGGTCAGTTTTGCCATTGTTTCACCGGCAGTGTGTGACGAGGTATGTCATGCAACAGGATGACACCATTGGAGAGCTTTCCTCTGATTTCCTTTGATATTTTGCCTCAACTTCGTCAATAAAGCACAGTAATATGTTGCATTGATGGTTGAACCCTTTTGGAGGTAGTCCACCAGCAGAACTCCCCTCATCACAAGTTTACCAGTTTGTCCAGGAAATCTGACTAATTTCTTGCAAAATGTTCCAAAACGCCAACCGATGTCTCCACACGTTTCTTCTTTTGTTCGGTTGTCAAAAGTTTTAGGATCCACTTTGCTTTAAGTTTTCTCATTTCTAAGTCGTTGTGGATAATGGCACCTACTCTCATGTGATATTCCCAGATATGTAGCAATACTTTTGGCTGATATTCGGCAGTCCTCCATGATCATGTCATGGATGGATTTAACATTTGCAGGCAGAGGCAGAAACAGGCCTTCCACTAGGATCCTCAATTTCAGCACCCAAATGGCCCGGTTTAAAATTGACAACCCAACGTTTAACTGTTGCATATGAAGGGCCATGGTCTGTCATCCAAAGTTTGTGATATTTCATCATGGATCTGCTTCGCAAGTGTGTCTTGCCTACAGTCAAGCATGGCGGTGGGAGTGTCATGGTCTGAGGCTGCATGAGTGCTGCTGGCTACAGTTTATTGAGGGAACCATGAATGCCAACATGTACTTTGACATACTGAAGCAGAGCGTGATCCCCTCCCTTCAGAGACTGGGCCGCAAAGCATTATTCCAACATAATGACCCCAAACACACCTCCAAGATGACCACTGCCTTGCTAAAGAAGCAGAGGTTCGGCGACCCTTTTTTTTTTTTTTAAATCATACAGACAAGAACCCCTTTATATTTAAAAAGGGGGGGTGTATCCGCACTAACTCAGATCTCCTGTGGATACTCTAAAACCATATAAGGTAAAAAGAGTAAGTGGAAAAAAAACGTGAAGGGTATCATGTATATGTTTAGATATACATGAAAAATATATATATATATATATACATATACATATATATATATATACATACACATATATTTTTTTTATTTGGCTTTAAGTGCTGCAAATGAATAACTGGAATATGCAATTACAAATATATGAGAAAAAAAGAACAAATGCGCAACCTCTTAGTGACAAATACTATACTAAAAATTTGCAGCTGACATAATGCTGCAATTGGGTGTATGTAAAACAACAAAACAAACTTTTCATAAAAAGCACAACAAAGTTCATAGAAGGGATGGCCACTCGGAATATTATCCTATATTCCCCACATTGAAGATGGGTGCAGGTAAAAATTCAACACTTCCCAACTTGCTCAGGTAGAAAATGGATGTACAAACTCCTTACCAGATCAGACGGATCCCCATTACAGGGATCTTTTGAGGCTCAATGTCCTTCACGGATCACTCAGATGGTAGGAACCCAGCAGCACATCCAGCAGGAACTCCAAGGAACACGTCTGCAGAGGCAGGGAAAAACCGAACCACCTTTCTGTTGCTCAGCTTGTCAATTCCCCCTCCAGGCGTGTTGGATTGTATAGTGGGATTTAAAAGGAAAAAAGACGCTTCATGGTGCAGTATTCTTAAAAATAAGATACCCTTTATTTACAATCCTGGGTATGATACATGAAAGCGCCAAAATTTTCAAACGAAAAAAAGGATTCTCAGCTGCGGTGTAATCCGATCAGCTGATGCGTGGTGACGTCAGGATCTTACAGCTCCGCCCGACGCTGCGTTTCTCCGTATGAGGCTTTGTCTGGGAGAGGAGGAGAAGAACCCCTTTATGTAATACTATTCACTTGTTCTGTCTTTCAATGCAGCATCTGTCCTTTTTCGTGGCAAAGAAGATCTTATATAACTGTATGCCGGCCGTTCCCATTTTGCTTGTGGGCATGTGAAGCCCACAAGCATTGATTTCCGCTATGCGGTTAATGCTGTGCTCCCAGCATTCACCGCTCATTCCCGCGCATGCCCAGTGTTTACGCGAGCGGCGACGTAAACACTGAGGGTTGTCATCACAACGGGCGTGTAATCGCCATACGAAATCCCACGATAACTAGTAGCAAGCCTCCGCAATGAATCCTGGGAGAAATGACAAAAGCTCCCAGGAGACAGTGCGGGTACAGGAAGTGACGAACTACCCACAGACTACCCACACATTAGACAGACAGGAAGCTGGGGGAAAGATGTGGAAAACAAAGGTACTGTACTTAAAAAAAAAAAAAGTTCAGTTTTAACATGCATTTGAGGTTGCGATACGATTGAGCTAATGTATGCAAATAGGGTGGAGCTCCACTTTAAGGTGATGGACTGGCCAAGCATGTCGCAAAACCTAAACCCTATTGAGCATCTGTGGGGCATCCTCAAACAGAAGGTGGAGGAGCACAAGGTCTCTAACATCTACCATAACCTTGATGTCATCATGGAGGAGTGGAAGAGGGCTCCAGTGGCGACCTGTGACGCTCTGGTGAACTCCATGCCCAAGAGGGTTGGGGCAGTGCTGGAAAATAATGGTGACCACACAAAATATTGACACTTTGGGCCCAATTTGGACATTTTCACTTAGGGGTGTACTCACTTTTGTTGCCAGCGGTTTAGACATTAATGGCTGTGTTGAATTATTTTAAGGGGACAGCAAATTTACACTGTTATACAAGCTGTACACTCACTACTTTACATTGTAGCAAAGTGTAATTTCTTTAGTGTTGTCAAATGAAAGGATATAATAAAATATTTACAAAAATGTGAGGGGTGTGCTCACTGAGATACTATATATATATATATATATATATATATATATATATAGTATCTCACAAAACTATACTATACTGTACTAAATACTGTGTGTGTGTGTTGTACAGGACGCCGTGGCTGGGCCCTGGAAGGACGCTATATTTCCCCTCTGTTTGGGCTGTGGTTCCTTTAAGGGAACAGAAAGGGTTAACACACCTGTCCAAGGAAGTGGTTTAAGACAGACAGGAAGTTGTAGGTGAGAGTGAAGGAGTATAGTGAAGACTGCATGGTGAATGGTGGACATTGCAAAGCTGTGGAGGCTGTGAAAAGCTGTGAATGTACATGACAGTGGCCTGCCTGGAAGCCTGCTAGCTGGGGAAGCTACCTACAACCTAAAGAAAGGACTGTTAAACTGCGGTAGCAGTTCTGAACTCTACAAGTCGGTGAGATTGGTATTTCTTTTGTTTTTGCTGCTGTAAAGCCATTTAAGTTTAATAAACCTTCTTTTGGATTGAAAAGCCTGTGTCCTGCGATCTAGCTGGTTCCCCGAACATTACACTGGTGCTCGAATGCGGGCAGGACAGAATAACAGGCATAAGAAGAAAAAAAACAATTATTTTTTTTTTATCTTTGCATTGAACTTGACATTGAACAGTTAAAGGGACAGTACATTGGATTTATGTCCTGGGTTAAAGCTGCACAAACATTGAAATCTGAAACAATGGAGGAGCTAATTAAACAGCTGTCCCTGGCTAATATGCAAGCGCAGACTCGCCATGAGGAAGCTAATCAGCGCTTAGCAACCCAGCTGGAGGTACAACAAACTCACCACAAAGAGGCGCTGGCTCTGCAGTAAGAAAATACTCGAGTGTTGGTGGCCCAGTTGGCAGCCCAGCAAGCGACCCAACAAGAGGTTATGCAGGCTCAGGTTACTGCCTTAAAGGAAGCAGTGCAGCAGCTGTCTCAGGAACAAGCGGCTGTTGCCCCTGGCAACCAGGTGACTGTGAGGGCAAGCCATTTTCTGCAGAAGTTGTCCCTGAGCGATGATGTAGAGGCATTTCTTGCTACATTTGAGAGGACGGCAGAGTGGGAAGGGTGGCCTCAGGACCAATGGGCCGGCCTCATTGCACCTTTTCTCACCGGAGATCCTCAAAAAGCCTACTTTGACCTGCCACCCGATGATGCTAAAGACTATCAAAAGTTAAAGGCAGAAATTCTGGCTCGTCTGGGGGTGACTACGGCCGTTCGGGCCTAACGAGTACACCAATGGAAGTATCGTCCAGATCGGCCACCCCGGTCTCAAATGCATGACCTGGTGCAACTGGTAAAAAAATGGCTGCAGCCTGAGGTGTTGTCTGGCCCCCAAATCGTGGAACGGGTCGTGCTGGACCGATACCTGAGATCCCTGCCAGACGACCTTCAACAGTGGGTCAGCCATGGAGACCCCAAAACAGCAAACCTCCTTGTCGAGATGGTAGAACGATATACCGTGGTGGAGGACCTGCTCGGACCTACCAAGCGCATAGGGCCCAGTCTGCCACGGCCTGTTCGACCAACTGCTGCCCTTCGAAAGGATGTTCCAAGGAGTCCTGGAGCAAACACCCCGGAAGGTCAAGAGTCACTCCCGGTACCTCCTCAGCGTTCTGTTCCAGTTCGGAGAGGAGGGGATGTACAATGTTGGCAATGTCATTCCTGGGGTCATACCCGGGCACACTGCCCACTGCAAGAGGAGCCCATGGAATGCGGGGTTCTTCGGAGGGGGTCTTTTTATGCCCATAAAGTATGCACCACACATCTCGACCTGGGTGAGGAAAAATTTGAGTGTGAAGTCCAAGTGAACCACCTCCCTGCCCGGGCTTTGTTGGACTCCGGAAGCATGGTAACCCTAGTTCATCCTAGAGTAATTGGGAAGATCGGTCCGGTAAGAAAAACCTTAAGGGTGGTGTGCATTCACGGGGACACTAGAGAATACCCTCTCATCTCAGTGTCCATCTCCTCAGCATGTGGCACTGGTACTCAAGAGGTGGGGGTGGTAAAGAACTTGGTACATGATGTTATAATAGGACGAGACTGTCCGTTGTTTACAAAACTGTGGGAACAAGGAGAACAGTTCAGAGATTGGGGAGAAACGAGCCCCCCTGTTCCTGCTACTGAGAGGAATAACCCTGAACTGCCAAATGTTCTTAATGTGGATCCAAATGATGAAAATTCTAATGATTGGGTTAATGGTGATGAAAGTAGAGCTAATACTGTTGAGAATGTCAAGATATGTGGTCCACAGACCTACCAAAACACTGAGGGGGGAGAATCTTTCCCACTTCAGGTAATGCTGGGGGAAGAGGATGAGGAAGTGGCCTCTACCCCTGCCCTGCCAGATTTGGGTGTTCCCCAGGGGGCGTTTGGTACTGCTCAGATGCAGGACCCCACTTTGGCCCGTGCACGGGAACAAGTTGTAGTAGTAAATGGGGTTCCCCAAGAGCCAGGTGCGAATGAGCGGTGGCCACACTTCGCAATATAAAATGAGTTATTGTATCGAGTTACCAAGGTGAGAGAAAATGTGGTAGAACAATTGTTGGTACCCCAACAATGTAGACGAAAGGTTCTGGACCTGGCCCATGACGATGTGTTAGGGGGACACCTGGGAGTTGAGAAGACGGAGCCACGGATCACCGACCGGTTTTACTGGCCAGGTCTGAAAGCAGAGGTAAAGAAATACTGTACCTCTTGTCCCACCTGTCAGTTGACCGCTCCGGTGACCCACTTCCGGAGCCCTTTGGTCCC